>BMAC01000277.1:1080064-1112046 GCA_014905375.1 Phtheirospermum japonicum | reverse complement strand
ATGGACCGCGTCAGTCGACGCACCCGCCCAGCCCGACGCGCACACCCAGGCCAGCACCGACGCCGAGCCACCAGCGCGCGTCAGTCGACGCACCCGTCGGACGCGACGGCCCAGAATTCGGATTTTAGGGGTTTCTTGTGCGCCAAGACTTGCAATATCTATATAAACCCTCCATATTTCGGATTTTTAGAGGACACACGACCTCCTAGGGTTTCTTAGCTTACAATAACAATAATCCCACATCTCATAACGAGATTTGAAGACGGAGATCAAGGATCGAAGAACAACGAGTCCAAAACATCGAATTCGGATTCGGGATTCAATCTTCGCCCAAGATCGACGTGCAACTCCGAAATAGCTGAGCTTTTTACTGCTTTTCTTAGTTCTAATAAGTACTCTAAATTCTTAGTTAATTTCGTAGTTAATTGCTTAGTTAATTCTAATTTTAATAATTAGTTTAATCGTTTCATGCTTGAGTATTGAATATTGGATATTGGATTACTTTAGTTTATTTATGCGATTGATTTTTCTTTGTTATTCGTTCTTAGATTCATATGGTACATTGCTTAATGATAATTTATTATCTGAACTCTTCCGGTTACTTAGCTGTAAGGTGAAAACAACGAAATATCACCTATTTGCATCAATTACGATTAAAATACGGTAAAATAAGTCAGAACTATAAAAATACGGAATTATATTTAAATCATCCAACTTATACTAAAAACAAATAGAAAAACGAACTAAAAAACTAATAAAAATAAGGACAAATCTACTCTAATCAGTCAGTTTTATGTAAGTGATGGTGGGCTGAAATAGGAATAATGACCGAGGGGTTGGAGGCCATGATGGTTTCCGTTGTGGTCATGGTAGGGAGGATCAAGAAGACTCGTGAAAGAGAGGTTTCAAATTGATACCATATAGAATCAATAAAATTATATTGATTGAATTAAAAAATATTCAATGATACGTCATCAATATATAATACGATGATGAGGAATATACACAATTAAGAATTCCATAACTAATTAATTCTTATAATAGATTCTACAATCAAGAAATGAAAAATATCTTCACAAATCACGTGGAATAATAAATCATTCCTTAATTATGCATGCAGCTAACACCATGTGATGTTTATGTTTGAGATAAAAAAAAAAAGAAAAAAAATACACTTGAGAAGCATATCACGAAACTACCAACCAATGACGAGTAGAGTTGGACTTTTATCCAAGACGATTACAAGTCAAATTGAACAATTCAAATTACAGCTCAAAATCCCTAAAGCTTTAAAAGCCTCATTAATCTTCCCACACAACACCACACATCATCTAAAGAAAATGGAAAACTCGTATGTGTTTTAGTTTTCTTAAGGAGTTTGGGCTTTAATAAAAGTTATACTTGTATGTATTGAATGTTTTCTCCGTAAATATAATTTATAATTTTTGTAAAAAATTTGAAGATACCGAGTTTTCGTGCTTCTTACTATTAGATAGTGTCCATAAATCTCATAATAAGTGCCTAAAAATTCATAGTGAACTTCGATGGGAGTTTCTCGCGAAGCAATAACCCGTTGATCTAGTCGCCACCGGAGCCACAAAGGACTATCTAAATTGATTCGTTTCTGCCGATAAGCTCCAATTGCATCATAGGAATTAGAAAAAAAAAGTTCTTTCGTATATTTATTATTGTCACTTCTTTTATTTTGATAGTTTCTGCGATTCCATGGATTATACCTATTTACACAAATACCTCGACGATTCCCGCCCGTTAATACATAGAGTCCAATAAGCATATTTTGAGTTGGTATAGAAATGGGATCTCCAATAGCTGGAGACAAAAGATTCATATGAGAAAACATAAGTAATATCCTACTTAATTAAGTACCTCAATATTTGAATTTGATGGATTATATAAAAATTCAAATTGATCACCACTAAACAACGAGAGAGTATACCATGAATTCAGGTGCACCATATAATTTAATTTATCATCACATATAACTGACATATATCATCACATATAACTGCTAAATATCATCACAAGTAATTGAAATTTAAAATCTAAAATTTAAAATCCTAAAATTTAAAAAATAAACCTAAAATAAAAAGTTAAACCCTAAAAATAGAAAATTAAAATGAAAAACTAAACTCTGAAATTGAATAATAAATTTTAAATTCTAAATCTCTATCATATATCATCACATATAACTGACACATATCATCACATATAACTAGAACTGATAAAATGATAGATTTTTGCTTGGATCCTAAAATAGAAAATTAAATAAAAATATAAAAAATTAAACCTTAAAATGAAATATTAAATCTTAAAAATGTAAAACTAAACCCTAATATGTAAATTTAAACCCTAAAATAGAAAAGTAAACTTTAAATTCTAAATTTTTGTCACATATGATCACGTATAACTACCATATATCATCACGTAAAATAACTTTAGGTGTCGTGAAATTCTAGGGCTCCCTGAGTACCCAAATAACTTTATTTGCAAAAAAGCCAAAAAAAAAATTTAGAAAGACAATTCCAGGGCCACTGCAAAGGAAAAAACATTATTAGTATTTATAATCTGAGATTAGATATATTCTTCTGCCTTTTTCTTTTTTTTTAAAAAATTTATTATAGATCAAATTTTAGAAAAATTACACGGATATAACCAACTTGTATTCACACGAGTGGCGTGTATGTATATGTATGAAAAATTGCAAAAATGATTTTAGATAAGATGACTTGTCGGTGAATTAAAAACGTCGGTCACAGGACAGCACAGCTATTAATGGGCAATATTTTAAAATGATTTAAAATATATTGACAATATTTTATATCCTAAATGTAAGGGAACAAGGCAGCTGTAATAACGGGCACAACTAAGTCAACTGCAATAATTTTTCATATAGCCATTCTATCAAACTCTTCTTCACCACCAGTCCCTCGAAAACAAAAAATCCTGTGAAAACAAATAAAATTAGAGAGATTGATGGCGGCTTATGCAGCTCTAGTTTCTGTAATGCATATTATCGAAACGATCCAAAATCATCCTCGCCCTCCTATTTCTTTTGACAAGGTCCAACTTCATTCTCTCATTCAAAATATAACTTTCTTGCAACAATTTCTTGAAACTCATTCCATTGATGACGACGGCTTGGAGGGCCGTATTGCTGATGCAGCTTATGCGGCTGAGGATGTAATCGAATCTCATATTGTCGATCAAATTGAAGCTAATGCCCATGGAAAAACTATCAGTTATGTCGACTTTTATGATGGCCTAAATAATGTAATACAAGACTTGGATTTGATCCAGAGAGACACGGCGAGTTTTGCAATGAAAACAGGAATCAAGGATGATGATGATGATGATCAGCTGCTGAACAATAATTATTCATTAAGAAGATCTCACTCTTCCACGGGCCAGGACACCGCAGTGGGTTTAGATGATGTCTTAGTTGAAGTCATGGATAAGCTTACCGGGCATCAATCAAATCTCCGGATCATCCCAGTTGTTGGCATGGGTGGCATCGGTAAGACTACACTTGCTAGAAATATTTATGTAAATCCGGTCATTGTGCAACATTTTGATTTCCGTGCTTGGGCTACGATTTCTCAAGAATATAACTCCAAAGAAATTCTTTTAGAAGTCCTTCTTTATTTGAAAACAATGGGGAGTAGGGAACACTTGAGCCAAATGAGTGAAAATGAATTAGGAAACAAATTATATAAAAGTTTATTTGGTAGGAGATATTTGATTGTGTTGGATGACATATGGAGTACCGAGGCATGGGATAGGGTGAAAATCTTCTTTCCAGATAGCAATGATGGAAGTGCAATAATATTTACAACTAGGCTTTCAAATTTGGTTTTCCAATTTCGCGGCTCTTATGACAGTCTTGAGATGAGTTTTTTAGATGAGGATAAAAGTTGGAACCTATTTTGTAAAAGTACGTTTGGAGAAGAAAGTTGTCCTCCGGAATTGGAGAGCATTGGAAAGAAGATTGTAGAAAATTGCAAAGGCCTTCCTTTGTCAATTGTTGTGGTTGGAGGACTCTTAGCGAAGTCGAAACGAACACGAGAATATTGGCTATACATTGCTGGAAATTTAAATTCAATAGTAAATTTAGAGGACGATGAACGATGCTTAAAAATATTGCATTTGAGTTATAAAGAATTGCCAGTTCATTTAAAACCATGTTTTCTCTATATGGGAGTGTATCCAGAGGATTATGTGATCAATGTCCCCGAGCTCATGAGGCTTTGGGTTGCTGAAGGATTTCTAAAACCAATTAGTGGTAAATGCTTAGAGGTAGTTGCCGAAGAGTACTTCAATGACCTTCTCGGCAGAAACCTCATTTTAGCTAACAAGAGGGGATACAGTGGAGAAACGATTGAATGCAAAGTCCACGATCTCTTGGTGGACTTACGTGTCAAAGAAGCTCAAAAACACAAGTTTCTTTGTGTCGCAACACAACATAATCTTAACAATCCAGAATACCTAAATACCCAACGTCGTATTGTTGTTCCTGTAGGCACAAATCCTAAGGTCGTTCGTACCTGGCTATCTCATCATGGGATACGTGTCCGTTCACTTAAATATTGTTTGAGCAGCTTTCCAAAAATGTTTAATGCTAGGCTGTTGAGGGTTTGGAATAAGTTTTATACAAGTGCGCATAACAAACATTTTCTGGAAAGTACTCATGAGATGGTAAACTGCCGGTATATTTCTTGTCTATCTATATGCCCCTCAAATCCCAGGCTTCCTTCTTTAATCTGCTCCCTTTGGAATCTACAAACATTACATGTTGTGGGGGCTATTACAACATCAGAAATCTGGAAGATGTCTCAACTTAGGCATGTCCATTTTGATCAACTCAATCTCCTGGATCCTCCTCCCAGTGACCACACAAACGACGATTTGGAAGATGACTTTGTTTTGGAGAACCTACAGACGCTCAGAAATGTATCCAACTTCAAATTTAGTGAAGACGTTATTAAGAGAATACCAAATATCAAGGAATTGAGAGTAGAATACGAGGGGATTGTGGACTGGTCAAGCTGTTGTATCAACAATCTTGTCCAACTAAATAACTTAGAATCTTTTTCTTTCAAAACCCGTTCTGTAAAAACGCCAATCCCTAGTGAAATGCTGGAAAACATGACATTCCCGCGTTCGCTCAAGGAGTTGACATTGGAACGCACCAATATCAAATTGGGAGACCTGGGAGAAAAGATAGGTTTATTACCGCATCTTCAAGTGCTCAATCTGAGATTCGGTTTGGTGGTATCCGAGTGGGAAACTGTTGAAGGCCAATTCCGCAGCCTCAAATACTTGGAGATTATTGGGTACTGTGATCTGAAATACTGGAGGACCGAGAGTTGGACCCACTTTCCATGCCTTGAGCACCTTTCTCTTTGGGGTTTACCTAAATTGGAGGAGATCCCATCGGAAATTGGAGAAACCCTCAAATCAATAGAGATCTTTTTTTGTAGCGAATCAGCCAACATTTCAGCCTATCAAATATTAAAGGAACAAGAGGATTTAGGGAATAAAGGCCTTCATGTCAAAGTAACTGTAGGAAGTGGAATGAAGCAAGTCATGGAGAGCTTGGCTGGTCCTAACTTTCAAGTTCAAATTTGGTAAATAAATATTATGGTTTATTGAAGTGCCAACATTGGTAAGTCTATATTTGATTTTTTTTTTAATTTGCGCAAAACATTATAAAATAATTATTATAGTAAAGGTTTATTTGATTGATTTTATGGATATTAATTTCGGTTGTTGATTTTATAAATCCATATCCAAGAAAATCCTTGATTTCAGTTACTGTGATTGTTGGAATTGGATTTTGTACTGCAAATAACACTTTAGAATAACACTTTAGGTTAGGTTGAGTCATTATACGGTGCACCTAATAATTTAATTTATTATCGTATATAATTGACACAGATCATCACAAATAATTAAAATTTAAAATCCTAAAATGGAATAAATAAACCTAAAAACACGAAAAACTAAACCCTAAGAATAGAAGACTAAACCTTAAAATGAAAAACTAAACGTCGAAATTGAATATTAAACTCTAAATTCTAAATTTGTATCACATATCATCACATATAATTGATATTTATCATCACATATAACTAACGCATATCATCACACATAACTGGTAAAATGATAGATTTTATCCAGGACGCTAAAATGGAAAATTAAATTAAAAAATGTAAAACTAAACCCTAAAATGGAATAATAAACTTAAATTCTAAATTTTTATCACATATCATCATGTATAACTAATAATTAATCTAATAATTTTAATGGGCAGCTATCTAATCCAGAATTTTTTTTGTTTGAAAGTACGTGAGACGAAAAAATTGTTGCCAGTGATTTTGCTAGCGTTTGAGCTTCAAACGGGATTTTTGCAGTCTCCAACTTAAATGGTACTCCCTCCGTCCCACAAAGATAATCCAGTATTCCATTTTCGTCCGTCCCACAAATATAGTCCAGTTACCATATTTAACATATCATTAATTTTTCATTTCCACACATACCCTTAATTAATATTCTTGAAATACTAGTTTTCTACCTCGTAAGTTGAGAATTAATGATTACAATACAAAATCTTACTATTCCAATAACAAATATACTAATTCCAACACTGATTTTATAATTATTAATTGATATTAATAAATTTAAGAAGGATATAATTGAAAAATACTAACTAAATTAATGATTTAACTATATAAACTACTCATTTCTTAATCTGTGTGAAACCAACCGCAGGACCATCATTTTGGGACGAAGGGAGTAACACTTTTGAGCTTTGATGGATATCCTTCTAATTAGATTTTTTTTTTAAAATTTTGGGTTTTATAATTTTTTTTTTAAATCTTCACGCTATATAAGATTTTACAAGTAAATTAAATAAATTGATCCTAATTGGAGTTCTTGAAGTTCAGTTTTTTTTATTTATTTCTTTAGCTTGTTTTTCCTAGAATTTAGTTAAAGTCAATCTCGAGATTACCCAGTTTGTTTTTCAGTTTTTCTTTTGAACTTAAAACTTCATTTTCTTTTGATATTAATTTTACATCAAGAGCGCATGTGTTGCACTATTAGTTTAGTTTTCTTCTTCTTCTTCTTCAGTAGATGCAAACAATTTATTTTAACTCCAAGATTTAGATTTTATTTTTATGTTTGCGTCTCCCGGATGTGCGTGCCTGTGTGTGGTTGACCATGCGTAAGAATTAAATATGCAAATTTAATTTAATGAATACCATGTTAATGTATCATTCAGTTTTCACAAAGGACACACAACTCCACTTATAATATGGATTATTGGAGTTAATATTTGTTAGCAAAGTGATAAGATAGTGGTTACTTTTTTACTACATATGGTTTATCTGCAAATATTGAGTTTGTGTACTTGTGGAGTTTGTAAAAAAAAAAAAAAAAAATTAAAAAAGGTTGAAGGTACACAAATACAAATCAGAGTATTTTGAGGTTGTGTACATGAGATCAAACACAACAACTCATGTTCATATTATCATTTTGTTCAAAAAAACTCATGAGATAAACGCAGCAACACATTCATCATCTGAATCGAATCGACCATGTACACTCCAGATTTTGAGGTTTTTTCTGCCTTTTTTCCTATTATCTATTCTATTGAATAGATGGTGTTTATTACATAGCATAATATCCAATGTTATTTAGCATTTTAGTTAGCATCACAAGTCAACATATTTAGCAAACCAACGCACACAAATTAGAAAAGCACATGGCATGTTAGTTAGTATCACAACCCACCATATTTAGCAAATCAGAGCACACAAATTAGCAAAGATTACACATTTAATTAATAATATTATTTTAGTACAACTACTCTCGTTATTTAGCAAAATGACCCACATTAATTAGCATCACATTACAAATACAAATTAACCCACATTAATTATCATCACATTACAAATACAAAATAACCCACATTGATTAGCAGCACATTAATTAGAGGAACATTTATCATTATTTAGCAAAATGGCCTACATTAATTAGCAGCACATTAGCAAGATATTGGACGATACGAGAGTCTAAGCAATATATTATTCATTATTTAAGTAAAGACGTCTGTCATGAATAATTATTTAAATTTTAAATATTAATTTTTGAAAAAAAAAACATTAGTCAATCTCAATAATTTAAAACAAAATTATCATATTGTATTTAAGATATTGTTTTGTAGAATTGTAACTTAGAAAAATGATGTTAGGCTTCATAATAGACGTCACCAGACTTATCAGCAATTAAATCTTAGAAACAGCAGCGGAAAATATAAACACAGTAAGTTAATTTCAGTTTATTTCAAAAAGTAATATATGAAAAACAAATTGTATCAAACTTTTGATACACAAAATACTCGTCACTTCTTTAGATGAATTCCTCCGTTGGTTACGCAACGTAGAAATCTTCCTAATCCAGCAACAAAGCTCCAAGTAGTTCTTTTCGTGTTCTGCTTCAAAAGGTCTTCACGTCGTGTCTCTCGTCTCCTTGCGTCTTGGTCCTTATATAATTAAATAAGACTCCTTGTCTTGTTAAACAAGTTAAATAAGTATTTAGAAAACTAAATAAAATCCTAAACTCCAACTAAGAAAGAGATTTAGAGTTCTAAAATAATTTATGTCCTAAGAAAGACAAACTACAAACAAGAAAAATTATCGTTGAAAATAATATTTCCAACAATCTCCCCCTTTTGCCTTTTTGGACAAAACTACCATGACGCAACCAAGATGTGCAATACAAAAAGACAAACTGAGTCCCCCTAAATAGGCAATAAAAAAGAAGAATTAAACAAAATATTCCACAAACATCCAAAACCAAAAGAAACTAGGGAAAGTGCAAAAGGAACTTAAACACCACGAGCCTTCTTCACCCGTCGAGAGGACGAAGATGTTCCTTCACCATCAGTTTTCCTTTTTTCGCAGCATCTTTTTTATTTGCTTTAAGAACTTGGTTCAAGATCATATCTTCTTCCTTCTTTTCGCACTGGCCGCCAAGCTTGCTAACACGGTTGCAGCCTCGCCATCAGCGGCATCAGTCACAGAATCAACCCTAGCAGCAGCAACATCCGCACCATCCTTATCCACACTCTTAGCAACTTCTTCGTCGTTGTCATGCTCGTCGTCGTCATGCCTATCTCCCCCCTTTTTGTTCAGAAACCAAAAGGGCCTCCAACAAGGAACCCCGCAACACCTGGAGCTGAGCTCGTTGGCTTTCAAGTTGAGCAATTTGGTTATCAGGCATAGCAACGTGAGAACGGACCACTGGAGCCGACAATTGCACCATGTTGTCACTGGTGGCAGGACCCGCTGAGGTGTCACCACGGGCATCACCTTCCCGAACAGGTGCAGTCCAGGGCAAATCAACAACACGAGCCCCAGAGAGGTGCTGGCTCCTCAATGTAAACCACTCCGCCTCACTAGTAAGGGATTCATCCTCAGAAGGTGTAAAGCCTTGGTTTTCCAACAGGCTGTAGATCAAAGATGGGAAACAAAGAGATGAGGAAGACTTAGATGAGGCAAACCTTGTTATCATATCAAAAACTAGCTGGCCGAAGTTGAACTTGATCCCATTTCCAACTTCAAAAAGAAACTGGGCCTGTGGTCTGGTCAGCACAGTCTAGTTCTTCGAGGGCACCCAGTTGAAGATCGCCACTTTATGCAGACTGAGTAAAGTGAGGTCATCCTCGTGCTGGGCAGTTCTCATGCCACGTGGCCAGCAACCCTCCAGACAGAAAACTGATAACCTCGTCCATGTCGTCAACCGTGGAATCCCCGTGATAAGCCTCAGTCCCATAAGCTTCATTGATCAAATCAGGTGTGAAGGAATAAATCCTTCCACGTACATAAACCTTCCCGAAATTTGTGGAAGTAGGCACAGATAGGAGGTTGGCACAAAACTCCATAACAACTTCCCGAACAAATGGCATTGCAGTGGAGACGGTCGAATACACGCCCCTGTGTTCAAAGAAGGCAATCAAATTCAGACGCTTGAACAGGTCAACAGGGACTTGCTTTCTTCAATCATGCCTCGGGTCTTGTAGTCGGTGAAAAGCGCTTCAGCCTGTGAGGACAGGGATTTCTCAGAAAAGGGAACCATATCCTCTATTTCCACTTCATCGGAGACCGGAACGGCTTCAAGATCAGCATCCTCGACAGGTGGAGGGCTAGGTGCCTGAGAGTCACTCTCCGCACTAAAACTGGAGCTGGAGGGAGATGCAGCAGCTGGTATGGGTGATGTCAGATTTGGTGACATGTCACCAGTCCCAACATCAACTTGCTGGTCATTCAAAGCCATTGGACCCCTGGATTTCTGCTTCTTCTTGGAAGCCTTCATAGAACTCAACAGGTGCACAAGAGGGAGTTCATCCAAATCATCTGGAGATCGTTCAAGAGCAACGTCAGGGTCAGGAGAAGTCGGAGGAGTACATGTGACTGGGGGATCAGGAGCAGCAGGTTTGGATGAACTTGACACTTTGCCGGTGAAGAAATCCACTATCTTATAAGGTGGACTTGAATACTCAGTCTCCGTTGATCCAGGAGATACCTTAATAGACGCTGCTCCGTTTATCCAGGAGATACCTTAATAGACGCTGGAGGGTTCTTCTTGTCCGCAAGCTTAACATTTTCCTTTCGATGGCGAGGGGTCTTTTTGGCCACGTGGGGAGCACTGGAAATCGACGGAGTATTAACGGTCACCGGAGGCACAAACTCCTCGTCATCAGAATCAGTTGTGACAGTGACATCGTCAGTGAGATTCATCTGCTCAATGGGCACATTGCGGCGTGGCCCTGCTTGGCTTTTCGGGACCGCCGGTGGGACAACCCCCGGAGGAATATTTCACAACCACCGTGACCGCTTCAAGGTGGGGTCACCAGTGTGCCCAGAAACCTCGGAGTTAAACGGAAGGTCAGGAGGATTGTCGACATCAATCTCGTTGCCAGGCTGGTCGGGAAACACCTGGGCCGTTGGGACGGCGTCAATCGGGGCTGGAGCCGGAGTTATGGTCTGAGAACTCGTTGGAGCGGAACTCCTGGGTTTTGAAATGATTGGTGATGGGTTTTGAGCAAAGTCAAGACCAAGCTCCTCTCGAATATCCAGCCCGCCAGCTCTGGGCAAAGTCGGAGCCACCTGTTCGCCGGAGCGTGCAACTCCTGCCGGAAGTTCAGGAATTCTAGACGCAGACGGTGAATTCGACATCCTGCAAATCTCAAAAATAGACACGAGAAAAGAGCAGTAATTTCATGGAAAAATTAAGAGGAATTTGAGAGAAAAAGGGTTTTCAATTTGAGAGAGAGAGAGAGAATCAGCGTGGGCCAAACGGTAAGAAAACCAACCCTATAAATATATAAAAAAAAAAAACTTACCGTTGGAGGAGAGAGAAGCCGCTGGTAAATAGGGAAGAAGATCTTTACAAAATCTACCCTACTTATTTCTAAAACTAATTTTTAACCCCAGCATAATAAAAAACCTTTCAAAATAAAATATCCACTCCCCCTCAACTAAGGAAATAATATCTCGACCAAACCGCCCATGATTCCCACTATCCAAACCACTTACAATCAAAGAGAAAACCGGATTTTAGTTGAAAATTGAACCATCACCAAGGAAGTATAAAAAGCGCACAAAGTGAAAATTCCAAAATTCATATCAATCTCATATTACCTGCCCAGCACACCCGATCACAACACCACTAAAACAATCAAATAACTACATCCTCAAAAAAAAATCAAGAGATGTCAGAATAAGAAACAAACACGAGAAACGGAACACTCAACAATACAAGCAAATTCACAAAATATGAATGTCTTAAATTATGCCTAAAAGTATGACCTAGAAAGGTTAAAAAAATTCACATAAAGGCACTCTTAATGTCCATTTGATGCAATGAAATCTTCATATAACAAGCAACAGAAAGCAAAAGTCTTACCGACTCAATGCGGGCAACAGGGGCAAAAGTTTCATCAAAATCGATTCCTTCAATTTGTGCATACCCTTGTGCAACCAGTCGAGTTTTATTCCTTACAATGTTGCCTGCTTCATCAGTCTTGTTCTTGAATATCCACTTTGTTCCCGTCACATGGGAATTTTCTGGCCGTGGAACTAAATTCCAAACATCATTTTTGGCGAATTGGTACAGCTCTTCTTGCATTGCCCGAGTCCAGAACTCATCCTTGAGTGCATCCTCCACGCGCTTGGGCTCTATTTTAGAAAGGTACAAAGACTCACGAATCTTAGAACAATTTATAGACAGACATACGTACCTGACCATTTCCTTGAAATTTATCTATCTCCGTCTTGTACTCCTTTCATCTAAATCACCAATAATTCGGCCCACGGGATGGATTTTCTGGATCCTGGATGGGATATCTCTCTAATGAAGATCAATGGGATTAGCTGGATCGTCGTCTTCTGAATCAGAATCTGATTCTGCGGCAGCTTGGCTTGATGTTGATTCTGATGTTGGTACCCTAGTATCAACATTGGTATCAACATCTCTCAACTCTCTGGGTTCAGCACCTGCATCTCTATTCTCAATACCTGCACTATCATCTAAAGGAGGAGTGACATTTACTTGAGGACTTTGATCGTAAACCAGATCATTATCCTCGGTAGGTTTGACTGCACTCGTTAGATCATCGAACTTGACATTAACCGACTCAAACATGCTTCGAGTTCTAAGGTTAAACAACCTATATGCATGACTGTTTTGGGAATAACCCATAAAAATACACTTATCACTTTTTGAGTCCAGTTTAGTTAAATTATTTCTGTCATTGAGCACGTAACAAATACATCCAAAAACATGAAAGTAGCTCAAGTTCGGTTTCTTACCCAACAACAATTCATAGGGAGTTGCATTTGAACCTGGTCTAAAATAACCCCTATTTATGATATGACATGCGGTACTCATGGCTTCAGCCCAAAAATATTTTGCAATGCCATTAGAAATGAATGGTTCTAGTCATCTAAGCTAGAGTCCTATTCTTACGTTCAACTATGCCATTTTGTTGAGGGGTAATAGAAGAAGAAAATTCATGACTTATGCCCTCAGAAGTGCAGTACTTTGAGAAAGATGCATTTTCAATCTCTTTTCCGTGATCAGTTCTAATCCTACCAATGTTCACATTAAACCTTACACATAGCTTCTTTGCAAGTTTTTTGAAAGTCTCAAAAGTTTTAGAATTTTGTTTTAGAAATTCTACCCATGTAAATTTAGAAAAATCATCAACAATAACTAGCACATACCTCTTACCACCAAGGCTCTCAAAGAAAAGTGGTCCCATGAGATTCATATGTAGAAGTTCAAATCAAGATGATGTAGTGAGACTTTGTTGGACTGGATGTGGCACCCTGACATGCTTTCCTTTCTGGCATGCCTCGCACACCGAAATGATCTTGGTGTTGAGCTTAGGCACCCCACTCACAGCTTCTTCTTTGACCAACCTGTCTATCATCTTGTAATTCATGTGTCCAAGCTTTTGATGCCATAACTCAGCATCACTTAATTGGGGCAGTCTGCAAAAAGCATCACTTTGGATTTGGTAGCAATTATCTGAAGTCCTTTGACCAGTGAGAATACAAGGTCCATTCTCCTCATAGACTTCACACTTTTCACGGTTGAATTTGACACTAAAACCTTCGTCGCACAATTGACTTATGCTGATCAAATTTGCAGTAAGTCCTTCTACCAGTAGTACATTTTCTAGAGTTACGATGCCTGGAACATGGAGTGTTCTTTGGCCAACAATTTGGCCATTTGCCCCTCCACCGTACTTCACTTTTCCACCTCGAAATCTGACAATGTTGGAAAGCAGTTCTTCTGAGCCTATCATGTGCTTCGAGCATCCACTATCAAAATACCAGGCTCTAGGGATATGAGATTTAAGGGAGGTATGGATCATATTGCACTTGACACTATTTTTCTTGACCCACACTTGTTTGAACCTGGTGTTGATATTGATGTTGGTAACACGAGAACCAACATGGGATTTATCTGCCACACTTTTTCTCTGAAAGGTCTTCTCTCGCCAATGATCTTCCAGCAAAAGGGCCTAATATGCCCTGGTTTTCCACAATGATGACACACGAACTGTCTCCTTCTCTTCTTGTGGCGTTTGGAAAATTTCCGTTCTTGACTTAACACTTGCGTTGGCTGACTCGGTTTGAGACCTATTCCATGCTTTGAGGACTCTGGGAAGCTAATCTTCAAGATTTCATCAAGCTTCACCTTACCTTTATTCAGATTTGAAATGGTTCCTTGAACATTGGTCAGTTCGTTCTTCATCTTTTCCAGCTCAGCATCCTTCTTGGTGAGAGACGTTTCTAACCGGACAATAATGTTGAGCTGGTCCTCCTTTTGTTTGGTTAGCTTTTCTACTTCTTTTACGAGATCTTTGACCTTTAGTACCTATTTTCCCCAACTGACAAACAACTTCTGGTGGTCAATACTCAGCTGCTCGTATTCCTCAAAATAATCAGTGGTCTCGGCATTCAGGCACACGATGTTGTTTGCAAGCATACCAACATTGACATCATCATCCCACACAACATGGGAGAATAAGGATGGGACCGGATCAGTTGACTCGGAATCGTTGAAATCCTCAGTAAAGTCAGTAGCGACCATACTTTTCTTTCTAAGAGTGTTAGGACACTCATTCTTGTAATATCCCCAACCTTTGCATTCATGGCATTGGATCTCACTGAGTGGTTTCGTAGGACTAGACACATTGGGAATTGAAGTCGTGAACTGAGATCTGGGAAGAGCACGTCCAGTAAACTTTGGAGTAGATGTCTGTGGCCTGTTCCTTGTACTTGGGCCTCCAAGACTGTTCTTCTTCTTCAAGAAACTGTTGAAGCGTTGAGTCACAAAGGCTAGTTCGTCTTCCTCGAGTGTGGTGGACTCCATCTTTTTAAGAGTCCCATTAAAATCAAACTCCTCGTCATCTTCATCATCGACTGCAATTGAATCGGAAGAAAAAGCGACATTCTTCTCTTTCGAGCTAGAATTAAGGTGTTCCATCTCATATTGCTTGAGGTTTCCAACTAAGGTGTTGAGTTCGATGTCATCAACATTTTTAGATTCTTCTATGGCCAACACCTTCATACTATATTTTTTCAAAATGAATCTTAACAATTTTCTTACAAGACGGGAATTAGTTATTGACTCACCAAGTTCTCTGCACTCTTCTACTATTTCCAACAATCTTAGGGAGTAGTCCATGATTGACTCTTTCTCATCCATTCTCATCGCCTCGAAAGTAGACATCAGCATTCTTAGTCTAGATTTCTTCACGCTTGCAATTCCTTCACACACCCTTTGAAGTGCGTCCCATGCATCCTTTTCTAACTCGCAATTCTTGATGATTCGGTAGTAGCTTGCATCTACATAGCCACATAAGGTGTTTATGCATTTGGAACTCCAGTTTGCAGCAGATGCTTCATCAGCAGTCCAATCTACCTCCTTTTTGGGGATGGTATCGCCTTCGCCATCCGTGACATGTGGCTTTTTTCATCCAAGGAGGACGGTCTTCCAAACACGTTCGTCGATACTTTTCAAGTGCCATCTCATTCTCTATTTTCAGAGAGAATAATTATCACCATTAAGAATTGGAGGCCTCGAGTTGCCTTGAGCATCCATAGTACCTAAAAAATAAGGATCAATTCTTAAAGTTTAAGTAACCCGCTCTGATACCAATTGTAAAATTTGAAGGTTTATGATTTTGAAAATAAGCCTCAGTTTTACGATGTTGTTATCAATGTTTAACAATACTGACTACCAACATCGACTAGAGTAAATTAAATATACGCAGCGGAAATAAGACTTAAGAATACGATATAACAAATACAGTTCATAAGTAAAAGTACTTGTGAACTTGGGTGTACAAATCCGAAGACTATATTACTTTCTTGTTCACATTCAATACAGAAATATAAAGTAATATATGAAAACTAAATATCAATAAACTTGATACTAAATACTTGTTGCCGGAATGGCAAGATCTTCTCCGTTGGTCACGCAACTTCGAAGAGCTTGTTAATCTTGATCAATGGCTTCAAGTAGTCTTCGTGTTCTTTCTTTCTTTCTCATGCGTCTTGTCTTGCGTCTTGCGTCGTCCCTTTGAAAATCCGTGCTCAAAAATCGATCACCAGCTTTAGGATTCTTATTGTCTTAAACAAACAATTCTAAAATCCTAAACTTGGTAAATAAGACAAAACAAATCCTAAACACAATTTAGAAAACTAATAAAGTCTTATACATAAACTAGAAAACACAATATACTCCTAAATCTAGTTTCTTAACTTATTTTGTACCCAATAAAGGCAAATAACAAAATAGGAATTATTGCCAAGAATAAATTCTTCAACAAAGAGAAACAGAAAAAAAAAATCGACAAGCCCTCTATTGACTCGGGTTACGTGATATTTGTCATGTAGACGAATATATCAAGCCATTCACCAAGTAGAAGTGGCAAGTTAAAGTGAAAGATTGGGATGCATCACAATTTTTCTTTGCAAAAATATTAAGCCCCTCAAAGAAACGTTAATCTAAAGGATACAAGACAACAACTGATATGATTACAGTTGTTAGAAGTATGCCATTTCTAAAATCCAAGTTAACAGAAGTGTGTCACCAGGCAACAATTACAAGAATTATAAGAGATTAAGAGGAATTAATAAAGCGGTTCCTCTATGTTGTACTGAGAATTACATCCCAACAACACAGAGATATAAGCTGAAAAAAGAGAAGTCACCCTTATGCTCGTGGAAACAAGAAAAGGTTTTCATGGAATGAAGAAAGTCTTTGTCAAAAGGCGCGGAGTTATAAATCAGGACAAACAATGGGGTCAAGCCGAAGCCAAAATTTGTTTTCAAGCCAAGAAAGCAATAGCAGGGCTCCAGCAAAAAGAACTTTTAGACGAGCTCATACTAGAGCTAATGAAAGTTTTGTAATTGTTGGACATGTGGAGTGAGATGACATATTTTAACAGATTGCTTGGAAAATCAGAAAAGAGGAGTTCAAAGTTCGAGAAAAGCTCATAGTTTAAAGAAATTGTTTATTATCAAAGCCTAGTATAAACGTATCAATTTGAGGACATTTTTTCAAATAAATACTTATATGAAAAAGAGATATACTCTAAAAAAATCAAGTAAATCACATTCAGAATTAGAGTGAAAGGAAATTTCTCCACCAAGTGATTAGAATAATTTCTCATAACACACTTATTAGAATAATTAAATAAAAACTCAAAATTACAAATGTACGATGGATTTACAAAGGAAGAATGAAAAATACTTTTTTCACGCTATATTTTAGAGTTGCTAATACTTTGTAGTGACTGGCTTTGCTTTATTACTCACACATATCAAATTATGAGTAGCAAAATAGCCACACTTTTAAAGTCAGGGCAATTATGTGTTGGTAAAACTCCAATTTCTTCCGTATCGAGCTAACCTAATACATTTCTGTTTCGTTGCCCATTTTCTGTACTACTATTCTTGATATAAAAATGAATTAATTAAGTTGACAAGCAGAAAAAACATGGAAGTACCAGTTAGTTTACTCTTGCATTTTAACAAATTTGAAATTCTTGGTTTTCTGTTTTAGATTCATTACAAGAATGAACTGAAAATAATTCACAAATTCCAATCGTAGCCTGTCAAATTCTCAGCCTCTAAATGTGAGTTTCAAATTATTTTTTTATATTCAAATTCTTTAGCACGTGATACATTTTCATATCATTGATAACTTGCGCTCTAGCTGGACAAGAAAATGAATTTATTTACTTTGGAAAGTGTCGAAAAGATTACCAAGAAAAGCGTGGGAAAGAAAGAGAGGGTATTTGGCCATGGGATAGATTTCAAAGAAAATAATATGAACGGTTTGTCGATTGTATGGAGAGTGAGTGATCTCGTTAACGAAATCTGTCCAAATCGAATACCTCATCCGTAGTCACGATTAACCATTTCCCCTATATAGTTTCAATGTGCTTCATAATTCAAGATATAGTCAGAATACCTTAACAACACTTGCTAATAATTTCCTTCACGTTGATAGCACTCTCCGTTTTATATATGTGCTAAAAAAATGTTGTAAATAAAATTACAGAAATTCTTATGTTCCACTAATTAATCTTCTATGTATTTGAAGTTCATCAATATATAATAGTGATGTTCATTTGATAATTGAATAATAGTTTAGCTTTTCGAATCCCACATCGGGATTAGAGGCAATTAAAGACTATTTAATATGGCCAGGGAGTTAACTCTGCTTTCGCCGAGCTTTGTAGCGAGAGCTTATAACCCAAGTGGGGGCAATGAGTGTTGGGACGTTGGGCCGACCCGGATGGTAGGGCCTGAAGTAGCTCTGAGTCTAGCCCGCCCGATCCAAGCGAGGAGTTGGGCCATGCGACTTGGGCTGAAGCCTGGGTAATGTGGTTCCTAGAGTGGAGGGAATGGCGCCAGGCTGGTTTGACAGAGCAGCGATCACTTCCCGCTCCTTGCAGTGGAAGGATAACGGGCTGGTGCTACTCAGGCCCAGTGATGCCCAACGGGTCGGCTATACATGCCTCTGACCAAGTTATGGACTGTGCATGGTCACACATAAGTTTCTAGCCACGACTTACAAGTTTAGGTCTTGAGAAAGACATTAATTCCGAAAGCAATTTTTTTTTTTCTTTTTTAACTCTAAGGTGGTAGAAATGGCATATTCTAACTTTGGGTTTGAACCCAACAATTTGAATTTTATTATTTTTCACCGTTGGGACCGCAACTTTTATTTTGAACATTTTGATGTTTACCGACCCAACTTTCATGGAATTCTTAAAATTTTAAATTCAAAAGCACCTCATTGGAGTTTCTTTAATTAKAAAAAATAGGTAAGTTACTGTGGGAGGGTATTGAGATGAACATGAATTCCTTTTCAATTTTAACTCCACTGCCCCCTCTAAAAAAAAAACTCCACTACTCCCATTTTAACATGAACATGAATTATTTTTATACAATGTCGCCCACCTTGCTGTCGACCACATTGCATCCAACCTTGCTATCGACTATTTTATCGACCCATTTGTCCACTCCGACCCTTCTGTGCTTGCCCTTCTGTGCTTGTTGCTGAACCATCTGTGAAAACACAAGATAGTCGATAGTCATGAAAAATAAAATGCAAATTATCTAAAAATATGTCCGTGTGCGAATGATTTAAAATAATACATCAAAAATGAAAATATTCTAAAAAAATAAAGGTATAAATTGTTCATCAAACAAAAAATATATTTTATATATATATATATATTTTTTTTTATTTTTTTTTGCAGCCACGGCTATGGCATGTGAACAAGAAAGTTGATCGAGCTAAAATCTTCGACAACTATAACTCCTTCATCTCAACTCGACAATGACATTCCGCCGACCATCCAATACTTCAAACAAAAAAGTGTGTAGCTAACGAACATCATACTTGCTTGATAACTCATCAAGCATCATCACTTTCTTTTCAACCCATGTTGTCAGGGACCATTCATAGCAACAGCAATGTCACATCGTTCCTGAAACCACGTCGACATTTTGTCACTATAGTGTTTAGGAGTGACACCGGAGGATACTCTCACATCTTTTTACAACGCATTCATGCTCTCAGAGATATTGGTGGTCATGATACTATATTTACGACTAGGAAAGTTAACACGTGCCCACTGGTCAAAGTTGTAAACCCGTGGGTCTGCGTCCATTATGTGTCTCATCAGCTTAAGGTGTTCAAACTCATTATTAAGTTTTAGCAGCACAAAATAGTAAAGCTGAAACATCAACTTTTTAATATTTCGCTATAACAGTTTGTTTCAAGTGGAACATGAATATACCATGATGTACATCTATGAACACATCAACCACTGCCTTTATGATGGATGTTTTTTATCGGAGATGATAACCAAATCTGGAATATGACCAATGATGCCATGTAATTTCTCGCAAAACTAATTCCAAGACACATTGTTCTCGGAATCAACAATGACAAAGATGAGAAGATAAAGTTGTTGGTTATTGTCCATAGCTGTAGCCAAAAGCAAGGCACCTCCATACTTCCCCCTCAAAAAGGTACCATCAATAGCTATAACGGGCCTAATATCACCCCAAAACCCTCGGATTGACGGACCGAGTGCTAAGAAACAAAATAGAAAATGACCATCATCGTCTCTCTCAATAATTACGACGGTGCCGAGATTGACTTCCTTCAATCAATGCGAGAAGTTTTGCAAATAACTCTTTTGGTATTCCCATGACAAGAGATATTACTCTTTCTCTAGCCCTCTAGGATTTTCCGTAGTCTATCTCAACATTAAGTTGAACTTAATTCAGAAATAACAGCATGAGGGGGAAAAATATGTGTTGGACTCATGTATTTTCCCTTCACAAGTTCAACCAGCACCTTAACAGTGGCATTTCGATGTCTATGGTCCATATACTCGACCAAACATGTGTGGACATTGTAGTATCTCTTCACGACCTATAAGCAACCAAATGGCAACAAACTTGCACGTATCCTCCACTTGAATTTTTTATCAACACACACACACACACACACCAATAAGTATTTTCGAATCAACCTTCTTCGTCTTGATATATCTATTTTTCTTGATTGACATATTATCTGTCGAACTAGCTCTTCCCTGCTATAAAAATTCTGGTTTAATTTAATATCATCATCAACTGATATGGAATTACACGCGGTGTTAGAAGTAGTAGACATGTTGCGTACATGACTACAATCAGTTGTAATATGGGTATCCAGAGACTTTACATTTATGATTTACTCCACTCGATCTAGGTCGATTTTCATAATCGCCTTTGAGAACATTCAATTCATCTGAATCATTGGCTTTACTTAGTGACACAAAAATAGTGTTATGATCTAATGCAGATTATGCGAGTTCGTTTGCATCTCGCACGTCTTGAGAATGCAGCTCAAACATAGGCTCATCCCATGCATCTTCCTCAAAATAAGAACATGTCTCATATTCATATTCATCCTTGAAATTGAAGTGAACAATGGTTCTGAGTTGCTATCTTATTAGGTTCAGCTACTATAGCTGTTCATGGGTGTTACTATTACGAGACTCCTTCAATTCCATTTTTGATGTCGTCTTATTATCTTCCTTCTTCTTAGTCTTCTGCTCAGTCTTCTTCTTCTTCTTAGTCACCAAACATAGAGGCGCGGAGCAATATTTGTCCATGTTAAACCGAACAAGTAATTGTACATTAGCGTCATCGTTGACTGGACATGGTGGCATATCCAGATGTTTCACCCACATCATCATCTCAATATCATAATTTTTACGATCCACTTGAGTCAACTCATACGCTTTGTTGACTGTTTTTGAAAATGTCATATTCACATGGAGTGAACAATGCTTCGATCGAGATGAATAAAAAATTAATTTCTGGTCATTGGTCTCCCAAACACCACCCCATAGTACAAACGAGCATATACCTGTACACAAAAAATTGTAAAATATGTAACTGTTTAACCACCTGGTCGACTACCGCCAACCAACTACATGCGGACCATATTTTTTTCATGCACCAGACCGACTACCGGTCGACCATCACGCTAACCCACTGATAATATTATAAGAATAAATAGTCAAAATATTCTTTGAAATATGAAAAAAGCAGCAAAATTAGATCAAAAGCGCTGAAAAGACTGACTTTTATACATTTTCCAGGTAATCGGAGCTGAAATCTTGTAGAACTCCAAGAAAACGGTCTCAATTTAAAACACCCAAGCTTAGGATACCCGGATTTTGGTCTTTACAGAAATCAGATTCTGTTAATGTGGCAACTATCATCGTCTTCTCTGTAGTTGTCAAAGTCGTCGCTATAGCTATTGTTCGGATAATAGACCAAACTCAAATAAAACAAGCTACCGTCATCTTCTTACTTATGGCAATTGGACTCGACTTTCAAATTCTTCCTTTTCACCCACCCACCGAAAGATTACGACAAACCCTAGTTCAAGGGTTCAAATTGTCGTCGAAATCTATAGGGATTTGATGTCAGGATTATGTTTTTAATCTATAGGTAGTTCTTGTCGGCGGGAAGGGAAATGGAGACAGAAAAATATGTGAAAATACCTTAGGAATATTTGGGTATTTTACCAAGGATAAAAGTGGCATTTTAAAAGAAAATTAAGTATGGTGGCATTTTCTAAAATCTATACCTATATATTACTAGAAAAATGACCCGTACTTCGCCGCGGGCTTTTGTGCATGGGAAATTGAACGAATAACATGTTGCAATGTTCGTTAGTGTACTATTATCTAAAAACATAATTAAAATGGTATAAAATATAATCTACTTTGTATGCTAGTATGAGGTAGTATGAGGGATCGGGCATTATCAATTCACTTTGAACAAACCACAATAGCTAGTTTATTTACATAGCATTTGCGAAAGTATGTCGTCATTAATGTATATTGTTCGAAGACAAAAATACACACCAAGTGTGTAATGACATCAATATCCGTGCACTTTAAGGATAGTATAATAGGTAGTTCATTTACATAGCATATCCCCCATTGGATTTGTTCGAAAACAAAAATACATATCCATGCACTTTAAGGACAGTATAATAGGTAGTTCATTTACATAGCATTTTCCCTAGTGGATTTGTTCTAAGACAAAAATACATACAAAGTGCGTGGTGGCCACAAAATAACAGCACATGTACGTCAAAAAGTGATAGATGACTTGTCTTCAATCATGGAGTATCTTTCTTGCAACGCTGATGCCAAAAACATGCAAACAATGAAGGATTATTGTATAGGTAACATGTAAGGAGAGCAGAAGAATATACATTGTATAGAAGTGTTCACCTGATCCTCATTTTCTTCGCAGGTGATTCATCAGTAAAAAGATCTCCGGGATTACAAAAGACGTTGGAGAAAGTGGTGTGAGTGCAGCATTATCTTTAGTCTTCTCATTCACGGAAGCCAAAATAATTATATCATTTCCTTGAAAAGTGTCATCCTTGGATGGATCATTTGTTTTCGTTACGAATGCAAAAAATTTGTATTTTAGAAGTAGCTGATCCGATGCCTGATCGGTTAAATCGAGAGTGAAAATGTATTCTTCATTCATAATCGCTTTTAGCTCCTCAGGTATGCCTGCCACATATTCATGTGCAGGCGAAACTATTTGCGTATTGGTTTAGTAATATAAGAAATTTAAAAAAAGTAATGGAATTCTAATCATGTCATTTGTACGTAAATATGAATTAATCTCAAATATTACCAAATTTGCAAAATTTAGAAAATGAATGGCTATTAGGGTTTTTTGGGTGATGAACATTCCATGAAAAAAAAATAATAACAATTAAAATTCACATGAAACATTGAATGATAATTAATTAGAAAATTCATATCAGAGTGAATACATTATCCTGGAAATTATATGTATGAAATGTAATAAAAGAACTATTATTGTGAGCAAGATGGTTTAAATTCATATTAAATCGACAACTAATTATATGTTGTTCTCATTATTCTGACATCAAACTATAAAAGTATATCAGATGATAATAATTCTAATTTGTAATCAGTTAGAATTAGTGAACATGACTTTGTTGTGTGGTTGAATTCAGATTTATTTGCAAATACAGACAGGCACACACACATACACACACACGAACGCATATATATATATATATATATATATATATATATATATATATATATATATATATATATATATATATACACACACACACACACACATATATGCGCACACAGAGACCACAAATACATCAGTCTATGTTTTTCCCTTTCTTTTTCACTGTCAGGTTTTTGGGAAAATTAGAACTTTGAGATGTAGATCAGTGACAATGAATAAAAAGGTAAGAGTGTAAACATATAAAAGAGTCATACATGAATTAACGTAGTATAAACATTTTTTGTGTTGTGAAAAGATCATTCCCGTATTCTTTTTTTTTTTTTTTTCTATACCCTATTTCATAGTGGAAGTTGAAAGATTCGACTTAAAAGTTGGTAATTGAAACATCCAAGAATCAAAACTCAATCAATATGTATTCCTAGTAAATTTTACGTATTTTTGAGATTTTCCAATAATAACATAATTCCAAAATTCAAATGTTCACCAGTTCAAATATTCTTCTTTAATCTCATTTCATTGCACACATTTTTGTAATCAAATGTAGGTGAAACTTTGTAAAAGTTTTGGCAATGACCAAAATGACAAATATTCTATGTCCATGATATTTTTAGTTATATATAGTAGAGAAAAATATTCTTTACCTCCTGAACTATGATCATTTTGACACTTTATCTCCTAAACTTTTTTTTCGTGCAAAGTACCTCCTAAACTGTGCGAATTTTGCACTTAACCTCCTGAACTCCCATTTTTGGTGGAAATTCTAGCCGAATCTCACTCGTGTGATATGCACGCTAATATATAAGGGGTAAAATTGACTTTCCATCTTCTACTCATGACTCCCGCTCAAAACAATGGTACGTGAGCACTAGTGTGACCTGTTAAGATAATGTTCACATTAATATATGTATACACGTAGAATTTGGAACCTACGTAGTGCTCACGTGCCATTATTTTGAGTGGGAGTCATGAGTAGGAGATGGAAAGTCAATTTTACCCCTCATATGTTAGCGTGCATGTCGCACAAGTGAGATCCAACTAAAATCTCCACCAAAAATGGGAGTTCAGGAGGTTAAGTGCAAAATTCGCACAGTTTAGGAGGTAATTTGCATAAAAAAAAGTTTAGGAGGCAAAGTGTCAAAATGGTCATAGTTCAGGAGGTAAAAAATATTTTTCTCAATATAGTAATGGACTTCTATGAGATATATAAAGTACGTTGGTACCTTGACTTCCTTAGCATTCAAGTAATGTAATTCTTGAACTTTTATTTCTTGCGCGTCGTTGTGGCCCGTTGTAATTTCTTGGTTCGACATCAACTCAATTGCGGATGTTTCTTCTTGAAATCTGATAACATAGGATTAAGTGGAATGAAAATACTTGTCATTTAACACCAAAAAAAATTGCACGCACACACACACACACACACACACACACACACACACACACATATATATATATATATATATTTGCAGATGCTGATATAGTGCCATGCTCATTATCGGTTTTATAATAGATCACTTGTCGCTGAGTTGCGCCATTTTGGGAATATGAAGGTTGATGTAAATTTTGGTGGCCGAAGAAGTTCGTTTAGAAAATGTGGTTCGAGGAACGATATTCTCTCCTGTGAATAAAATATTCACAATTAAAATTATGATATCTAACAATTATAAGCTTAAAATGATGTTCCTTCAATTCTACCCATGTAGGATTTGATTGTTATTCCTGCAATAACAATTATAGGCTTGTTTGACTGATGCAGCAAGTTCTCTATATTCAACTGGTGGAAGAAGTTTTGCCAAATTGAAATCTTTAGACTGTCCCCACTGTCAAAAGTATTGATGAAGAAGAGATAAGTGTAAATAAATTGTTCAATATACCTAATATCTGTTATAATATTCTCTGTGTTCCTCTCTCTTTCTATTTGTATACACACACACAGACACACACGAAGGAAATATAAAATTATGGTTTCAACTGTTCTTGTTTGCAGGTTTTTTGAGGTTATATATATATATATATATAATAAACTCTAAAAAATTATTCGTTGAAACAGAAATAATGATTGCATTTTTTTTAAGAAAAGGAAGATGAGATTTGTGTGAGGTATATTTTATTCATGACTAATGTATATGGATTAAGGAAATAAATGGCTCCCTGCATTTTTTTCTTCATGTACACACACATACACATATATATGATTTTCTTTTTAAATATCATTGCATGTTTGTGTTTAGAACAATTCACCTGAGAAGCTTAATAAAAATATCTCGCTTCATTGTAGCCAGATTTTGAGTTGATGATTGGCCAACAACATCTGCAGCAGCCTGTTTTGGTGATATTTGGACAATAGTAATTGGAGTTACTGAGGTTAGTAGGCCTATAACATCTGCAAAAGTTGAGAGGGATTAGTGAGACTGCAAAAATTTCTTATAAGAAGATTAAGAATATATTGTGATAAATTTTATAGCAAAACCTGTCATGAAGTACTCGCGATCAGTTCTACGGGCAATGTCCTCCATTGTTGCGAAATAAAAGTAGTGATGAAGGTAACTGTCGATGTTGTCACTGATCTCTTCTATTTCAGTTGTGCCACTGAAATATAACATTCTGTCTCCCGGCACAGCATTAGGTGATTGTTTGCGCTTAGTGACTTGGAACATCCTAGTTTTGTAAACACGTCCCTCCATTAACTGATGTTTAAATTCCTCACTGTAATCCGATGGAATTGTACCATGCATTGCAGTTTTCTGTATGTCGTGGTGAATTGTAATTGCTACCATGTTATTGTATTTATATTATTGAGTTCTCATGATTACATAATCTTAGTTATAATCACCTGGTCATCATCAGTAACAAAATCCATACTGATGAATTCATTATAAGGAGGCAACATAGTCTTCCATAGTCTAACGATTCTTATGACAATGAATGCTTGAACCCCAGGTTCAATCTGGGATAGCTTGGCCTCGGTTATTTGTTCCACCCGTTACATGAACAGTGGAAAGTAAGAAAGTTTGATGCGTAACAATGATGTTGGTCTTAAAGTAGATGTTAGTATTAATGCAATAGTGACATTAGTAACAACGCACATGTTCAAATAGCTGGAAGATGTATTGCTTCAGGAAATGAGATATGAACATGCCAACAGAAATGCTTTCATGTATAGTAAGAGAGGAAAATAATAGTAATATTTGCTTACAAAATTGTAATATGAAACTCAACTATATAATATGTCATGAATATCAGACCAGAAGCAACTGGTATACTCGATTTCGAGTTGTTAAGAAAGAAGTGTATAAATTGATAAATATTCTGTGTCCGAAAAAGTAATTGTTTCATAAAATGTTCAGGAAAAATACTGAAGACATGATGTATGAAGCACATTATATACAAAAAATAATAAATAAATGTCATGTAAATAATGCTGCATGAGAACAAAGTGAGAGTTTGTGAACTGGATATATATATAACATGGAGAATAATAGTCAGGTTTTGTTTTGGGTAAAATTGAAAAACTCTCTATAAATAACATTTTTGGTGATATTTCTTGCTTCTCCATTTTCATCGTTTATTAAAATCTTCAAGTCTTCTTTGGAAGATACTCTCGAAAGGGCAACGTAAAGTTGACCGTGTGTGAAAACTGGCCGTGGCAAATAAACACCTACGAAATCAAGTGTTTGTCCTTGGCTTTTATTTATAGTCATGGCATAAGATAACCTGACAGGAAATTTTTTTCTATTCAAAATGAAATGCCATTTCTGGTCCTTGATGGTGAACACAATTTTCGGAATGAAAACATTTTGACCAAGTTGTTCACCAGTGATTATTGTAGCTTGGATAACATTAGATGCTAAGTTTGTTATTAGGAGTCTGGTTCCATTGCAAAGGCCATGGATCTGACCAATGTTCCTTAGAAGCATAATAACTGCGCCTATTTTCAAAACTAAGACATGGTTTAGAACCCCTGGGAAAGTGATTGAATTCAGGGAGGATATAACATGTTCTGATTTGAGGATCCGGCTGAAGATTTAGACAAACTATCATAGTTGTGATATGTTTTCGAAGGACCAGGGATCATTTCCAAAATGTATGAATTGATTTGATCAACAATGTCATTATGTAGTGACAATCGCTCTCTGTCGTAGATATAAAGGATCATTGAAATTTTGTGCGAAATTAATGTATGTAGACCTAAATATAACTGTAAAAGGATCTCCTGTTTCATTTATTAGAAACTCGTCAGGTATTGTTATCCATTCTACATTCTCGACATCATCTTGAATGACTGATAATATTTTCCCATCTCTGATCTTCAAAAGCCACTGATCAAAACGATGGCGCTCGTCTCTACAATGATCATCTATATGAGGTTGCATTAGCCTCATGTTCAACTTTAGAGTGTGCATCTCACAGCTATGCCAAATGTGAGAATTACAAATCGTTGCGTTCAGAATGTCAGTTTTTGTTCCATACGGTATGACGGGCAGAATCTGCCTGAAATCACCACCAAAAATAATTGTTCTTCCACCAAAAGGTCTGTCTATTCTTTGCGATGTTGAATTACTGAATATATCTTTAAGTGATTTGTCCAGCGCCTCTATGCAAAACCAATGTACCATTGGAGCTTTATCCCAAATAATCAAGCTAGTTTGACTGAGTAAACTTGCAAGTTGTGTTTTTTTTTTTAATTTCACAAGTTGACCATTGATCGATATGTATTGGAATCTTGAAGCTAGAATGAGCCGTTCGTCCACCCTAATAACAACGAAGCAATCCCAGACGAAGCAACAGCCAGGACAATCTTTTTCCTTGAGCGGATGCCAGCAATGATTGTTCTCCACAGATAAGTTTTGCCTATTCCTCCGTGGCCACTGATAAAAAAGATTCTTCCTTCATCCCTGTCAATTGATTGTTTAATGGTGTTGTAAATGACTTTTTGCTCTGGATTTAAATTTGCAAGCAATTGAACGTGTTCCTGGTGAATTCCTTGGAGATCATAATTCAATTCATCAAAAAATCAACTAACATTCGTAGGTGATAGATTGCCAATCGGTTGAGGCATTTTTTTTTTCAGACAAAGAAGTGCAATTCTTAATCAATAACTCCTCTAGAGCAATGAGGACATAATTTCTAAGGTCACCTTCCGACATCAAAACCCTCTCCACATTCAAAGCTTTCCTAAATCGATGTTCTATATCATCTGACATTTCCCGCCAATTTCCCTCAAATAAATCAGCTGGACTCGAGACCTCCATGACCATCATCAATTGTTTAGAATAATTATTAGGCTATTATAATTAAAGCAAATAGATGATAAGCCAAAAAAAAATTCCTTTATATCGATTCACCATATACGTATGGAGAGAAAACAGTAAACGTGTTGGAGATATACTAATTTAAATTATGTATAATAGCTAATTGTACAAAAAGTAATTATAGTGTTATACTTTCAATTATTAATTTATCCACATAAAAGTGCCAAGAAATTCTTGATGAAAGCCAATATAATATGATCCAATAAAATAGATGTAACGTAAAAATACACTTGTTTTGTTATATTTATTGATTTATGAGGAATTAGTAATATATATAAGAAAAGAGAAACTAAATATAAAATAAATGAAGTAAAAAAAATGCGTCGTAGATATAGTAATCTAAATGAATGATACTAATCTTCCGTAGAAAGATTGTTCACATTTGTATATATGTAAATCTATTTGAATGTATGGTTGTAAAACAGTAAACGTGATGGACATAGAATAACTTCAATTATGTATAATAGCTAACTGAACAGACAATATTTCTGTTGTTATTATAAGAATAATCAAATTTCCCCCAAAAAGTTAAAAAAAGAAATAGTAAGAATCATTGTGAATCTAATATGTTCCAATTCAGATGCAATGTAATTTTATTGTTTCATCATTAATTAGCATTGTAGGAAATAATAGTAATAATAATAAAAAAATTAAATTTCATTCTAAAATTAAAAATGAAATCGCTATAGCTATATTAATTTGAAAGACTGATATTAATATGTTGTAGAAATATTGTTTACATTTGTATACATGTAAACATAAGTAAACGAAAAACAGACATTGCTCAAAAATCGAGAACTAATGCATCATGTAATGAGCGTGCAAGAAAATTTGTGAAGGTAAAATTGTAAAAATATGTCAGTGCGACTAACAATAAATAATAAGCATCACAGTAATTCGTTAGGACGGTTTTAATTGTTAAACATAAATTGAGGCCAATTTTTGAACTTGAATGAGAATATTTGTAAATTGAGCGAGGCCTAATCCATTGATTTAAATGCATTTGTAATAATTTTCTTGTCAATTTATAGAATTTAAAAGATTTACTGTAAAAAATTATTACTTAACTCACAAAATAAAAGGATGGTCACAAAAAGGTCCCCGAGTTGATGTTGCCCAAACTGAAGCTTGTTTTAGAGCATCGTTCCATCCCCCATCATCTGCCAGCAGCCCGTGCGCCTCACACGCTTCTTGGTATGAAGGAAAAACCTGTCCATTCACTGTTCTGATTTCATGAAAATTTCTCGCCCCTCGCACAACATTTGATAATAATCACAAGAAATATAGTTCGCCAGCCGCAAGATTTATATATATTAGTTGACCAATGCACCTGCCATTAGCCCGTGGTCTCCACTCCAATTTATCTCTATGCAGACCCATTTTGTTGGGAAATCAGCATACAACAATTCTCGGACACTTTCATATCACTGATTAGCAACCATCCACTCAGTGAACATTGTACGGTGGGCATTTGGTCGACTCAATACTACCTCGAGCGGCTCATCATCACCAAAATAAATATTCTATTTTTTGGGAAGATGGGTTGCCAATCGCAAGACGGCCGGTTCTCTATGATGAATTGGAAACATGAAAAGCCTCCAAGCAGCCTCATATGCTAAGAGATACCGACAATCAAGATAGGCTTGTATTTCATCCCCGGCACCAACTTGCTGCCCCTTATTGTATCGTCAATGTCGTCTCTCTCAATCACAACTCTCGCCCGATCAGGACCTTTTTTGATGTATTTAGATAAATATTTTATGGCTCTAGAATGATTAGAGACCTCTACGTTGATATGAGCTTTGAAACGGACGACCAAATCAATATTATGAGCCACAACATAGCTTCCGTCAAGCTTGATTTTATTCCTCACGCAGAAATTACCCGTGTCTCTCCTCTGATAGACTGCATATCCATATTCATCAATCATGATTTGAGTTTGAAACTTTTTTGGGAAAATTTTGTTGCATTTATTTTCTAACATACATGGTGCATTGTAATTTGCTGGTCCACAAGGACCATGCATCATGAACGATGTAATAGCCTCATAACCAATTGGATCAAACAATCAGTTGTTTGATCTGGTATTTCAACGGATACAAACTTGTCAATGTCTGCAGTGGTTTTTAGTTTTGCAGACGGTTCGAGCCACAATAGAATATGCACATGAGGCAGTCCACGTTTTTGAAACTCAATAGTATAAGTAATTGAAAGGTTCAACTAAACATAAGTAGAATAATTAGAAATCATTCATGCCTAAAACTAAAGAAAAGAATAAACATCCAGGAATTATTTGTAGTTCTACTAAATAAATGTTTATCTAAGAATTGCAGATGTCATTGCTACTTATCCAAAGATTAATAAATGAGTTGGTTAAAGAAAAATATAAATACGTGAATTTTAAAAAAAGAAGAAAGGAATTGTTGGACATAAATTAGTTTGTCAGCTCAGTTAGTTTGTAAGGAAATGAAAGTGGATCTGTGTTGGTGTCAAAGAAAATGCAAAATTATGTGTTGGCGAAAAAAAATTATTTGTTTGAACACTGAATATAATTTTAAAAATTATTTTATATATATATATATATCTACCGTTTCCTATTATGTATTGTCGGCTCTTACCAGATAAATGTCAATATGAAAAGCTGTTAAAAAACTCTTCTCCTTCCTTTTTGGATATGAAAAAAAACGGACAAAATCCAAACTATTTGTGGCTCTTATTTGGTTAGCAGGCAATTTAAGAGGGTTTTAAATTTTGTTAATTTGTTCTCTGCTTTTTTTGGTTCAGCAGCCAAAATAGAGAGGCGGTGCACACAGGTTTTTCTTTCTTCTTTCTCTGTTTTCTTTTTTTTTCCTTCCCAAATCTTTTAATTGGTTCTTTGAATATATTGTAACTACAATAAATATAGGTTTCCGTTTCTCTCGATTCCATTGAAATTGGGAATTAG
>BMAC01000277.1:1040287-1075957 GCA_014905375.1 Phtheirospermum japonicum | reverse complement strand
TTTTTTAACTCAAAACGGAATTGTTGGTTTTTTATATCTGTGTGCTCTCATTTTCACCTTCAAAATTTTCAAACTGTTTCTTAGCCATGAAATAATTATGTCATATTGCTTATATATGTTTATTTTAGTTTTATTTAATATGATAATTAAAGTTAATAAAATTTAGAGTGCAAGTACACCCACTTTATATAAACCTTATTAATCACCTAACTAGAATTTTCTTATCGCGCATGACAACAATCTTTTACCTTTTTCTGAAAATCTCTTAAATTCTTGATATTCCTAATTATCTCTTCATGAAAATTCTATAATCTTTTTCTACTACAACTTAGAATTTCCTCAGGGTATATACTGACTCCATTTTTCTGCTTTCTGCTGCTCCTTTATAGTTGCTATTACATATATATTCTTCGCTGTGTATTTGTTTTTTTTTCGATATGATTTTATTCAATAATGTGAATGAACCGACAAGTATCTATACTCTTTCAATATACATGACAGTGGAGATAAAATTAAGATTTCAATATGGCAAGAATTCCTTCCTGAATTGGAAATTGAAGAGCTGCTCCGACAATCACAGAGGCCTATAATCATAGTTGCTGGCACAACAATCAAATCTTTTATGGGTAAATTTAGTAGACATTGACTGACTACAATGTGATTTACCTTTACTACATGACTAATGATTATTTTATTAACAGGAGAAAAATATCTTCAAACATCCTCGGCCAACAAAATCTACATCACCCTTGATATTGCAGAGACCGCTCAACTAAGGCAGAGGTAATAGATAACTAATAAACTTCTAAATAAAAATTGTGTGGTAAATGTAATGACATATCTATTTATTTTCGCCTTCTTTAGATTTCAAAAGGAAACATCGACAATTGAGGTAATTCCCAGTCAGGAAGTTTCCATAACCCAAACAATGAGCCAGACAAAGGTACAGGAAACAACAATTGAAGACTTACATTACCTTGATGCAAAAGACATAAAGGTATGAACCATATAATATTCTCGATAATAATGATAATGCTATAATAGAAATGATTCAGTATTAATATTCACATAACACTTTCAGGGCCAAAAATTCAAAATTCGAGCTAAAATAACAAGACTCAACTTGCGCAATGGGTGGTTTTATAGATCATGTTCAATATGTACATTTAGAGTGGAAGAGGAGACCGACTCATTTGTTTGCACTCATCACGGACCAATAACACCAAGACTAATGTAAGTTACAATGTTCATTTACCTATCATAACCAAATTTATACCCACACTAAATATTTAAACTAATATATTTCTATGGAAAATGATAAAGATTTCATATAGGCTATTATTTAGGCCAATTCATTTGCATAAGATAAAGTTATTTACTCAAATATGCAATATATACAAATAGAAATTTGGCATTAGAYTTAGAGAAAACGCTAGGATAATTTTCTTCATTGGTATAAATATTATTATTATTATTATTATTTTTTTGTATTCAAGTGATAATTGAAATAAAGATATATACATCTATGTGTGTGATCACCAATGCCTTAAATAGTTACAAATAAATATAAAATGTGCTATCAATAACCATGATTGTTATTATTAGGGTTAATTGCAGTAATTTATTAATTAACAGGTTATGGTTTATTAAGTCAGTAATTCACAGTTTATGGTTTATTAAGTATGTCATTTAGTAATTAATTAAGGTGTTTGATTRTTTTCTGTTATGTCARCAGTTTACTGATTAGCASATTTGTGTATACATAATTTATTATAAATTGTGCTCAAATTTTTATTTTTCAAATTATATTTTCCGGCAGTATAATTAAGGTATTTAATTGTATTATGAATGTTTAAAAAGAAAACTCTAGATTTAAATTTTTAATCTACAGTGCTTCGTTTATGAACTGCATTATAATAATAACAATACTAGAGAAAACCCCCCTAATATTATACTTATACATATCAGGCCCTAATATCCAAATTCAGTTTCAATACATTTCATAAAATATTTTGGGTCTTATATAGTGTAAAAGCTCCATAGATTATGCATATCCAACATTTTGATTTTTTGAATATTTATAATTTCCTGACATTCAAAATTACAGTATGCGACTGAATTTGATRCTCGAGGATGACACTGCAAAAATRGAGGCTGTCGTGTTTGGAGGAGTTGCTGAAAAATTAACTGGATTTCAACTGACAAGCTCGATAATTTCAAAAGGAGTGCAAAATGACCAACCTCCTGAGGTCTTCAATAACATTCTTAATAGTGAATATATATTCACAGTTGGTTTAACTGATCAGGCATCTCAGCAGCAACTTCTTAAATATAAGATTTACTTCTTTTATCCGGCAACACCAACTCCAACCCTTGATACCAAACATAAAGGCAAAAACACTATTACCACACCCTCGAGTGCTCACAACATAGACGAAGAAGATACAACATTCCGTCAACCATCTTATGAGATTGTAACTGATCTTTTCACAGATGAAACTCCAGCAAAGAAGATCAAACAAAGGTAGAAGTTATTTACTTTACCTTAAAATATAAGAAAATGTCTAACAAAACATTTATTTTCAACTTTCAGCAGTTTCACGAAGAAATTCCAGCAATAACTTTCAGCAGTTTCAACTTTAAGGCACTTTGCATTTTGGCCCGTTCATACTTTTGTCAATATAAAAACCAGTTAATATATTTTTTTCTTTTTGTTAATATAATTAGTAATTTTTTTAACTATACTTCGAACTTGGCAAGTTGCAGGTTGTGTATTTTGTTGAATTTTTACCTTACCTAAAGTATGTAATTTTCCACATTTTAAAATGTTCCACTTTTTTTTAATTTATTTTTTTATATTTTCTGTATGTTGTCTTTGTTTCATATCACTGGATTTGTTCACCAACTATTACCAGGTAATTCTCCTCACCTTTTTTCTATTTTATTTTCATGTATTTTCTTAGATATACTTTTGGATTACAATTCCATGTGTTTTGTGCAAATTGATGACCACAAAAAATGAGAATTTGAGTTTCTAACCTTTTTCATACGTTTTTAGGCATTTGGTATTAGATATTAACAAGAAAGAATGTAATCTGTCATTCTTTCATTGTCCATTTTATTTATGATCTTTAATGTTATAAATAAACATTTCATATTTATTTTTCTTAATTATATCATGTATAATAATATGTATATGCATGCATATACCAAGCCGCAGCGAAGCGCGGGCCACTTCTAGTTTATAATAAAGTTGGTGAGCAATGCCCTCTTTGCGACAAATGGCACCTGTTTATTGGTTAGTTTATTTATTAGACAAATTAATTTCTATTCTATTTTCTGCTTTTACGTCATATATATCTATATATATATATTGTTTTGGGCTTAGACTATTTTTGATTTGGTGGGTTTAATTCTATGGGATTGGGTTTTTGGAACATTTGTGATTATTTGTTTGGTTTGGGCTAGCTTAATTTTTATTATGGGCTTAGACTGATTTGATTGGGTGGGGGTTTTAATTCTTTTGGGATTGGGCTTGGGACATTTGTTATTATTTGTTTTGGTTTGGGCTAGCTGATTTTTTATTATGATATTTTTTATTAATTATTTTGGATTTGGAAAATTAGGATATTCTTTAATTATTTGTAAAAAGAAAAAAGTATAAATACCATTTATTATATTTTTCTATCTCACAAAACTCACCTATTGACTATTAAGTGGATATCTCTTTTTAATTAAATATAAATATCAATGGGGCATTGTTTGCAATTTTGAAAATTAACGGGGAGTAGTTTTTGTAGTTAAACATGTTATTAATTTGTCAACTTTGCTCTAAAATCTATCTATTATCTATATACCATTTGAATGTGTTGGCCCAAATTACCTAGACACTTATTTTCTTTCATATTTTTCATTCTTTTTTTGTTTAGGTTATCTCTAAATTCTTTTGGTTTTTTCATCTCATAAATTTAATTAATTTATTTTTTCATTTTGTTTCAATAAATTTAATTTTTTTTTTCATTTTGTTTAAATAAATTTAATCTAAGAAATTATTATTGTACGAATCTGTTCAATTAGTGTAAATTCCTTTTCATTTGATATTATCTATCCAATAGGTCTGGTCTATCCCCCTTCCCACTCCCGACACCAAATGATCATTGATTTCATGTTGTGTGGCCATCAATTTTGTGCGGCAATCTTATTTATCAAGCATATATTAATTTATACTTTTCAAATTTTAAAAATAATTATTTATTTTGTTTTGAAAAATATAATTTTTCCATTAAGATTTTGAATATTTGCTGCACATAAAAGTTACCATAGCACAACAATTTTAATTTTTGTGTTATCTATATATGTGGTACTAATTTATGATAGAAATTATTAGTATACATGGATTTTAGAAAGAATATTAAATATATTAATCTAAAAAAATATTAAAAATATTCATATCGCAGCTAGCGCGAGGGTTATTTCTAGTTTTTTAGAAAGAAAGATTAACAAGAGGCCTGCAAATTTTGGGCATGACATATGTCAAGACTCTACTGGATTTCTTTCTTTTTTTTTTTTTTTTTTCTTTTTCTATTTCTTCTTTCTTTCTTGGGCAAGACATATGTCATGATCAGCATCAACGTGAAATCTTTCATTAAATACAAATCAACACTATTTTGGCAGTGTATTCTAATTACCATAAATGTTACAATGTAATCTTATTTTTATATTATTTCTTTTTTCCTCTCACTACAAATAAATAAAACTAAACACCTAAATTTTTCATTATGGAATGAATTAATAAAGTATCATAATTAACAAAAAATTAGGAATGATTATTGATAATGATACAAATTTTTTTATTTATTTTTTTACTTTTTCTAATATTTTATAAATTAATTTATATTAATTTAAAAATTATTGAAAATAAATTTGTCCTGCAACGAAGTGCGAATCAAAATCTATTTTGATTTAAAAAAGTGTCAATATGAGAGTTTTCCCCGAATATGAATAATTACGAGCCACATCTATAATAATTAATGAAAATATATTCTAAGTATTAATAAAATAAGTATATGAGTGAGTCAATTTTTAAAATGAAATCATATAAATGCTTGTCTTGTTTGATTTTGATGGGAGAATAAACCTTCATAATAGTTGATTTTTTGACACACTTATTTATAACCAGTACTCTCCTCATCATTGATGGGAGAATAAGCCTTCATAATAGTTGATTTTCTACACACTTATTTATAAGACTACCAGTACTCTCCTCATCATTGATAGCAATCACATTTATATCATTTTCATGGTTTTCATATTATTTGATTTCAATATTTTTTTTGGTACTCTTCTTTCTAAGATTGGTAGTATCATCTTTCTTATTATTATTTATGAGTCTCTTTCTTTTTTTTCTTTTTTTCGCTATGTTTTGAAGATGTAGAATCCATCGTATCCAAATGGTTTAATTTGATTGATGTAGTTATTGTTCTCTTTTTTATTAACATCTTTTAAATTCAATTATATCCGTTCAAGTTCACTCAAATCATTTTTTGCACGGATTCTTATTTTTGTCGAGAGTAATTAGGAGTTACAAATTGGTATATGCTTGTATCAAAATGTTTGCACTAAAAACAATCACACAATAATTTGAAATAATACATACAAATTTAATTTAATTTATACCAAGTCCTTCATTACAAAAATGAGTTAATATAATTTAGGGATTAGATAATTAGGAAGTTGCGGAATGTAATATTTTATAATTTTATGTATATTGCCATGGAATTGAACAAAAAATAAAATATGCACCGAGAAATTAAAACTCTTTAAAGTTGTGGTAGAATGTATTTCATCCGAGGTGTGTTCTTTTTCTTAAAAAAAAAAAAAATAGTCAGCGGCTCCAAGCATGTATCCTATATAGTTCAATTTAAGGGTTTTTTTTTATTTAATTTTATTTTATTTTTGCCAACAAGACACAATTTTCATTTGAAAGTAGAAAAACTAAGTTAATAATTTTGGATATATATCATTCCTACCAAATACACAAACCCTTCGTGGTGCTTCTTGAGCGGATACACATGGAGCATATTCAAAGAAAACAACATCAACGGGAAACTTTAATGAAATAACTTACTTTCGGAATTGTCGAAGGGATGATCGAAAAGAAAGCGAAGATATTTGGACAAGACGTATATTTTAAAGAAACCAAAATCAAGGGTTTATCGATTGTATGTAAAGTGAATGATCCCGTAAACAAAATTTGTCCAAGTCGAACAACTCATCCATAGTCTTAATAACAACACTTGTTAATAATCTGCTTCACATTGATAGCACTCTCTGTTTTATATATATACTTTTAAAAAAGAACTTATTGTAAGGAGAGTTACGAAAATTCTTAGGTTGCACTAATTAATTAATTATATATGTGTGTGTGAATATCATCAATAATGGTGACGTTAATTTGATAATTGAATAATAGTTTTCCTTTTCGAATCCCACATCGGGATTAGAGGCAATTAAAGACTGATTAATATGGCCAGGGAGTTAACTCTGCTTTCGCCGAGCTTTGTAGCGATAGCTTATAACCCAAGTGGGGGCAATGAGTGTTGGGACGTTGGGTCGATCCGGAGGGCAGGGCCTGAAGTTGCTATGATTCTAGCCCGCCCGGTCCAAGCGAGGAGTTGGGCCATGCGACTTGGGCTGAAGCCTGGGTAATGTGGTTCCTAGAGTGGAGGGAATGGCGCCAGGCTGGTTTAACAGAGCAGCGATCACTTCCCGCTCCTTGCAGTGGAAGGATGACGGGCTGGTGCTACTCTGGCCCAGTGATGCCCAATGGGTCGGCTCTAATTGGACCAACACTTTTTCATTTGGACCAACGCTTTTTTCATTTTTTTTCTCTGACTACCGTAGCATAAATTTCTAGCTACAGGTTGTTTTCACTTTTTTTTTCTTTTTTGGAAATCATCGCACAGGTAGGTTTTGATTAGGTTTTGTTTGAATTTTGAATCTTAATATTTAAAATCTTGAGTATTAAAAATTATATGAATATAAAGAATTCTTATATGTTAGTGCGATTAACAATCTTTTACTTTTAACTATAAATTTCAAATTATGTATAAAAATTGGATAAAAATATATTTTTATATTGTATTTGATATGAAACATATTTAAAAAGTATGAATAATATAATTTTATATTATATTTAATAATATATAATTATTTAATGTAATGATGATATAATAACAAAAAATAAGTGTGAAATTAAATTATGAATTTTAAAACAAAATAGACTTGGAATTCATAATTTCAATCCAAATATTCAAAATTTAAAACCAAACATGGAGCCTTTATGAGTGTTGGTTCTAAAATCATCGCCTGCAACCTACCTACGCGCTATAACTAGAGATGTTAATCCGGTTACGGTTAACCGGCTAACCGCCGGTTAATAACCGGTTGGTTCTAAAATCATCGCCTGCAACCTACCTACCTATTTATTTATTTATTTTTCAGTTTTTGACACCTATAAATACCTCAATCTCCAACATCAAGCCTCACACCATTTCATCTCTACTATTCTTCTTATTCTCTTATATTTTCAAGTTTAAAGAAGTGAAGTTTCTAATTTCAAGTCTCTTATATTATCATTAATATTCTTATTCTTCCTTCGTAATCGTGTTTTACTTAATTATCTATTATAATATCAATATGGCAAGCTCTTCACATAATGTCAATACCAACACTCCAACCTCTTCTCGTCGAGGTCGAGGATCTCGACGAGAATCTTCGACCGTCGCCGGAGATTACGTTTCCGATGAGATGACGGCGGAAAAAGTTGAAAACCTATATAATCAAATCAACTTCGACTCGCAACGAACGAATTTTGAAGAGGAATTACCGAGCTCCGATGAAGAAGAAGCGGCCGCCGTCAATTTGGATGAGGAGGAGGAAGCGATGGGTGATATGCCGCCGCCTCGATTGAAACCGAGGGAATTACTTTCCCCCATCTTCCGATTGCATTTCACAAAAAAGACGATCAACGGCGAACCTCGAGCGCAATGCAATTATTGCAATTCTCATTACGCCTTCGGTTCTAAAAATAATAGAGGATACGGGTCGCTCAAATATCACATGGAAAAGAAGCATTCCGACAAGTACGGCGCCGGTAGTTCTCAAACGCAACTAAACTTCTCATCTTCATCTACCACCGGCGGCGGCACCGGCGGCCAAGGTACGAATTTTTCTCCTTTATTTCAATATAGCGAAAGTAATCATAGAAAATTTCTTGCAAAATTTGTTTCCGTTATGAGTCTTCCTTTTAATCATGCGCATAGTAGTCATTATGAAAATTACACTAGGGGTGCATTTAATCCATGTAGCCAAAAGATTTCACGAAATAAATTAACTCGCGATATTGAAAAAATGGCCGGTGAGTATAAATTGAATTTGATTTCAACAATAGTTTGCCTCATAGTGTCTCTATATGTTCGGATATTTGGTCGGATTTTTTTAAAAATCATAATTATATGGGAATTACTTGTCATTGGATTGATAATTCTTGGACTTTGCAAAAACGTTTAATTGCATATAGAAAGTTCGACTTCGGTTATTTAGGAGTTTTTGAACCGACTTCGATTCCAAAAAAGCCCGATGGTGTTACTAACGATCTTGTGCAGTTTTGGTCGAAAATGGCTAGTATTTTTCCCACTCTCTCTAGAATTGCCAAGGAGATCCTTGCCGTTCCGGTTTCGACAGTTTCTGTTGAACAGGCCTTCAGCACGGGAGGCTACATGTTAGATGAGCGTCGGTCTACCTTAACATCCAAAAATCTTGAAAATCAAATGTTGATGAACGATTGGGTGAAGGTCGAAAAACGAGAACAAGAAATGAAGTTGGATGAAGGCGAAGAGAGCGACTACTACGATACCACTTCGGGAAGCAACGACAACGACGAATAGGTGAGTAGGTAAGTGAGGTAAGTAAAAGAACTACGTGGACTTTGATTCCTTTTCGAGGATACGTAGGCAATTTAAATCTAATATTACAAGTTAAAATTTAATTTTAATTTCTAATATTAGAATTAAATTCAAGTCCTTTTTTTGTAACTTATTTTTTCAAAAATAAAAAAAATCGAACTACGTGGACTTTGATTCCTTTTCGAGGATACGTAGGCAATTTAGTTATAATATTATAAGTTAAATTTTAATTTTAATTTCTAATATTAGAATTATATTCAAGTCCTTTTTTTAATTATTTTTTTTTAACTTTTTACTTCAAAAAAAAGAGTCCTATAATTTAATTTGTAATGTGATTTTGTTGTATTATTTTGAAATAAATTCCATCATCTTGTTAATTTGATTGTTTGTAAATTCAAGTTCCTTTTAAATTTATTAAAATTAAGTTCTTTTAAATTAATATAATGTTCATAAATTCAAATTTTATTTTTGTCATTCTAAATCCATTTAAGTTTATTTATTCAATTTTTATTTACAAAAAAAAATAAAAAAAATCGGCGATTAACCGGTTAACCGCCGGTTCGGTTAACCGATTTAATCGGTTCTCAACCGGTTAGGTTACGGTTAGGCCAAAACCGGTTAACCTAACCGCCGGTTAATTAACCGGCCGGTTATAACCGAATTAACACCACTATTTATAACCAACACTCTATAAAGGATTATTAATTTCGAACCGGGAAACATGATACAACATGCCCTCAAAGCATTTTACCTAAATATATAAAAAGCCGCAATATATGCAACATTTAACAACAACGATAAAAATGATGACAACGATTGGTTTGAATCTCGGCATTCCACGAAACAGCTTTTGTACTCTTGCAATTAGCGCCCCATTTCAATAGAGACATGCCCACCACGTGTTTGTGAAAATGTTGCTGAGACAGAGTCCCCTGGATTTCCATTATCCTGCTCCATATCAGCTGCTGCACTATCCGGGTCCAAGGTTTGAAGCTCATGCTGCAGAAAACTTGCAAGAATATTTTCACTCTCACCTAAAAGAAGAGCCGCTTGACGGATGCTTTTCTCCCTTTCTGTGATGGCATTGCTGTGACACTTCAACATTATGACACGCGCTAAGTTTGTAAGACAAGCCACCAACATGTCCGAGATCATAACGGATAAACTCTCGAACATCTCATCACCCTTTTGCGGATGATCGTCATCGTGGTCTAACATGATCGTCTGAGTTATCCGGTACATCGAGTCAGCAGCTATAACTTCAGCAGGCCAGTTGAGAGGGTCTTGCACTAGATAATTGTTCGCATCGGACTTGAAATTTGTGATGGTCGTTTTAGCAATATTGTGAAGTTCCAGCAACGTTGCTGCATTGAGATCCTGATCTAGCCATTTCTTATAGAGCTCGACTCGTACCCAAATGACATCTGCTGCTTTTCTTATGCTTGCTAATTCTCCGTTTGAGTCGAGAGTTTCCTCTATACGCTTCACAAAGTAGAGCCCTTCGCTCACAGCAGTTATCAACTGCTTACAGTTGTGATCTGTGATGTTTGCAAATGAAATAGCAATGATCGTCAAGGTCACCACTGGCAGAGACCAGAAATTCGGCTGCTGTTGAAAACGTGAGCTCGGAATTTCACTGCTGTCGCCATTGAAGTTCGCAGATTTCTGAAGAAGCTCGATCAGGTTCTTGGATTGCTTCTTTTTACCCATTCGGATTAGCTTGTCCACCTCGTTGCATATGTTTTGCAGTGTCCTTTTAGGCACCTCTGCCTCGCCTTCAAGCAGCAGAACGTAATCGCTCAAGTCATTCGGATGATCATCTGATTCTCTGGATTTTCGTGCCCTAAATTTCTTAATGCACAAAAGCCCTTTTACAAAGACAGCCGAAACGAGTAGGGCTAGTTTACTCAAGAACACAATAATAAACTGAACTCCAATGAAGAAATTTAGAAGTAATCTTTTCGCATTGTGAAGAGTTTTTCTGAATTTTTGGTGTCCTAGTCTTAAAGGTATCGGGCTATCTCTCCATTGCTCCAGCGTTCGAGTCCAAAAAGCCTCCACCTCAAATTCGTCTTTCAAGCTTTTGTGACCTATCATAGTGCTCTTGAAGTGAGCAGCAGTGAACCATCTTAGTAACGGAGCAACAGTACCCACTGTCACTCCAATGGTCTGAATGGCTAGAATCCAGTTTGTGGACCGTTTATAATCGGAATTATTCGTGTTTTTGTTTCTGTTTTCTAAAGGCACCCTGATATAAGCTAATAACAGTGTTAGAGCCAATACCAGACACATCGCGCCTGCTGTAACGCATGGCACAGAGTGTGCGATGACAAATTGTGGGCTCCCACTTTCTGACATCATCCAATATCTTCTCACTTTTTCTCTCAATTCATGAATTGTAAATTTTCTAATATGATCCTCTCTCTCATTAGAAATCATCTTATGCTTCTGATTATACTGCGACTCTATGTATCTTTTGGCCGTATGAACCATTACAGCAGAAGAACATAATGTCACAAGTAAAAGAAGCATGTAAACAGTAGATGAAACCTCTTCACCATCTGCTAGTTTCGTATAATGTCTGATTTGAAACAGACGAGTGAAGACATTTCCGGCTATCGTAATCACTAGAATGCCTAAAGCAGCTAAGTTTAACACGATTTCATTATTTTCCATGGAACCCAAAGAAGCCATAAAATTAGTCATGGCAATTGACATCAGAACTAGACTGCTAACCCGTGCAAGTCCATCATTAATTCCGTCCATTTTAGTCGTTAGATCAACTGGGAGTTTCATTGCCACAGCCAAAACAGTCAATGAAAAAGCATTGAGAGAGAAGTACTTACTTGGGAACCAAAGCTTTTTCTTTCGGAAGCCGTTGAAAGCATCGGCCGCCATAGCAATCGCGCATGTTGCAGAGGCTGCTGCAATATACATGCCTATCCATGGCATGGGTGCATCAAGGTGCTCTTGCACATCGTCGCTGCAATAATCTTCAAAGGCACTTGTGCAATTATTATACGACCTACTAAAGGTTTCATTTAGGCAGCAATTTGAAGCCATCAACTTGTCAAAGCTTTTTCTATCTCAGAGTGCTCTTTATGACCTTAGGTCTATTTAAATAACATTGCAAAGTTTCAAGTCTTCAAAGTTTTGGTCAAGAGATACATTCATATTTGACTTTTCCCAACCTAAAATTAAAACATGAAGGTGCAATTAGATACATTTTTTCCTAGGGAGTAATGTAAATGTTTTCAAGGAAATAGAATGACTTTTGAGAATGTGATTTAAAAGATGCTGCAATGTTCATGCCTATCCATGGCACTTAAATGAATCCATGAACTCGTCAAATGTTATTACGTGTTTTTTACTTATTAAACATATATTTTTTATTTTTTGCAAAAGAAAATATCTTGTTTGATAGCAACATATATATATATATTTTTTTAATTAATATAATAGTGGGGACTTTCTTACTTGATGATAGCAAAATTTTCTTACTTTATATTCGAAAAGGAAAAAAAAAATTCTTATTTTATGTGAAAAAAGTAAAAAAAATTCTTACTCTATCACCAAAAAAGTAAGAAAACTTATTACATGTCATGAATTTTCTTAAATTCTAGATAAATTTCTTACTTTATATTATGAAAATACTTGGCGCAAAATTCTTCTTTTTTCCCGGCAACGAAAAAAATGATTTCTTCGAGGTTTTATTCTGGCGAGTGCGGATGTGGTGGTAGAATTCATTTTTTTCCCATAGTATGATTAAATATTATTATTTTGGCTAATTATCTCAAATTGAAAAACCCATTTCAAAGTGAAATTTATAAAACATTACATATCTCAATATTTTTAGAATATCTTGAAACGAAAGCCTAGGAGGTGTTTTTTTTTCTTGTTTAACAAATATAATATACGTATTAATAATATGGTTAAATATTATTTGTTTTGGGCCTATTATCTTAAATTGAAAAGGTTAGTTTCAAAGTAAAATTTACAAAAAATTACACATCTCAATATTATTGGCCCATATTGGAAAAAATCTAGAAACGAAGGCATAGGGGCATGTTTGCCCTGGGGCTTGAAATACAATATTGGTATATTGAATACTTAGATATTCATTTGTTTAATGATTAAAAAATTAAATACTCGATCAATAATTTTTTACACCTAATCTCTATATTATACCATCTTATTAAAATACATAACTAAATACTTCTAAATACAATATCTTTTATTTTTAAAATATAATTTGACATAAAATAAAATATCATAATGTATTATTATCAACCTTTCGCGCATGATTTAATATCAATAGTAAAATATGAATAATTATAAATTTAATAATAAACATAAGATTTTACTACTTACACAAGTCAAAATCCCACAAAATCATGAATATTAAAATTCATAATTTCAGCGAATGCCGGGACAAAATAACCCTAGAAAAGTGTATTAACTGAATGTGGCCTTTTTATTTTATTGGGAATTTAGAAGGCAGAATTGGGTTCACGCAGGATAATAGAATCGGGAATTCAGTGGGCTTTTCTTAGTTGTTTGTAATGTAACATGGAAATCCATTTTGGACAAAGAACATCGAAATTGATTTGAATAGGCCAAATGCAGATTATTGACTAGTATCAAAGTCACGTGGCAGATTAGTGTTGACGTCCTGGCGGCTAACAATATAATAATGTCTAAAAACGTTGTTATTTGCATGGGACAAAAGCCTTGATATTATTTAAGGGCGTGTTTGCAAAAAAATAGGGAAAAAAAGATTACTAGGCGGCGATTGGTGATGAAAGAAAAAAAAAAGAAAAAAATTCATTTCAAAAGACTTTGTTAACTTAATTTGTTTTTTCTACATTAGAGCCAACGACGGTGGTTGAATATTCTCTGAGTACTAATTATATTTTTATTACTATAGTTTAATAAATTATCATATATAACTAATCAATGTATCAAGAATTCCATCTTTACGTAATTATTTATCCCCAAATCTGTATTCTAGATGACGCACATGATAATCAAAATAAAAAAAGAGAAACATATTTCATCCTCATCTATAGTGTCTGTAATCCCGTTAAAAAATTATAACGGAAATCACTCAAATCTTTTCAATCATGGTCAACTTATTTGTCGATGTGAAGAAGAAGAAACCGAGGATTGAAGGTAACATTGTGCCCGAGGAAGGAGAGTCCAGAAAAATCGAGGAAATACAATCCGGGCTTCACACGACGCTGCTCACACGACACCTCCACCACGAACCGAGAACACCTCGTTGCTTGCGATACGTCAGGCAAGCACCGTGACTTCTGGTTCACATCGACATCATAAAGCATAAGAGCCTACTATTGTTAGCGCAATGCACTCGTACATTAAAGAGAACGATGCCATAAATTATGTTGTGTCCGAGTGCGGGGCTTCGTATGCAGAGGCTTTTGAGATCCTCGAGGATATGGAAGATTTATAAGTAAAAAATTATATATCAAATAATTATTTAATATAGTAATTTTATGTTTTTAATTGTATCGCACTTATATATTTTTTTATTTATTTATTTCTTTGGATGGATGTGCTCTCATATAATGATTTATATTTAAATTGCAGTATTTTGGGACAATTTGGTCGCTACGTGGATTTCCATGGCAAGTAAAAAAACTTTCATGTAAGATGGCATTAGGTCACCTCATACCAACCTAATTATTAAAGAGATCGGACCAATAGTAATCAAATCTTGGGTCAAATTGCATATTAGGCCCAAGATATCAAGGTTTATTAGATGCCTTAAGGAGCACTTTGATAAAACTTATAAAATAGAGAAAATGACAACTAATACTATATGTTATTTTTTTTTCCATTATTAACTCTAAGTTAATTAGTTTTCCACCTTTACGATGTTTTTGATTTTATATACGTTATTAATTACAAATAATTCCAATAAGATATATGCGTAGTTAAAAACAAAAACACTTAATTTTGGAATATATAAAATTTATTTAAGTTAAGTTTAATTATTGGAATAATGGTAAATACAGAGGTATAACTCAATTAACGTTATTATCAATTAATGCGAAACCAAAAGTCGCCTATCAGTTTCTCTTTCTTGCACGCAATCGTTCATCTTTCCCGAAACCAAACCTAAAAAAAAGTGAAGATTTCTCAGATCGCATGATTGTTGCAGTTCGTGTAGATGAACGATTTGTCATACCAGATTCCCGTTCCAAATTGATATTGCATAATTGTTGGAAATCTTGTAAATCTCCATTGATACCACAATTTTTAAAAACCATTTATACCCAAACCTAATTTCTCGAATGGCCAAAAGAACCAATTCGGCGAAAAAAAGAGAGCATGGATGTTGTTCCTAAAACAAGTCTATCCACGGAGGGGGTGAAAACTCGATCAAAAAAATCAAAGCCCCGGAGAAATGCCATTATGAGGAGTTGAAAAGTATTAACAAAGACATATCTTTTAAAAGTATTAACAATTGAAAAAACAATAATAAAGAAGTATGTTTTTATCTTTTGAACCATAAATACTTACAATATGGTTTTAGTATACAAAAACATGATGGTGTTTTGTTTTTTATCTTCCACCTCATCATACAATCAACACAGATAGAATTTCAGATAAAATGATTCTTATCTAAAGAAAAACTTTTTATGAACATTTTACCAAAAAACAGCGTACGAAATCATTTTACCTACAACAGCAATTTCCTGGTCCATATTGATTGTGTTTTGTTTTATCACACCAACATGATGTTTTGATCAACGTCACAACGTAGTTTACATATTTCAAGGTATTGGTTTTTTACTATCCCCTACGCAGAGACGAATATGTAGGGGCCTACTGTTTTTTTATGATTGTGAGAAATTAAATTGAGAGGCTTCTCCCCCATAAAATAACACATTTATCCATTCTGTTTATCTCTTGGCTATTGTACTGTTATCAAGTTCTTTAGCCAATCAAAATCCGGTATTCTGCACAATTAGTTTACCATTTGCTTACAAATTTCAACATGAATTCTACGACATTTTTTTCTTTTTTGTTGTTTATGTTTTTTCCGCTACACGTATTTTTTGTAACGTGTTTCTTTACAGGCCGATAAAAAAAGAACTATACACAATGTATGTCTTTCTATAAGTTCTTATTTGTTTGCATTTTTTAATATATTTTTGTGAAAGGATTGGGACCTACTACTCGAGGGTATCCCATTTTTTGGTGGCAAGGTCGATAGCTTCAACGGTGAATCTACTATAACATAAATCAGACAGGTGCTCACACCTGCTCAGCTCGAACTGTTCAGGAAATCTTACTTTGGAAAGTTTATATAACTCCAGAAATTCAAAGTGCAATCCCAGATTGCTCACAATATGTTATTTAGGGAGGTTGCCCAGCAGAGGAACTACGAGTTGTGGGTTGATTTGAACGGTAAAATCATGCGGTTCGGTATAGAGGAGTTTGCCGTCATAACTGGATTGAAGTGCAAGGGTTCTTGCAACAAGTCTACGATTGAACACGTATATGGTGGGACGTACGACAGTTATTTTGCACGTTATGAGTCCCTTACAAGACAAGTCATACATTACAGATTCATCATGGGAAATTTCTCGAATGACGAAGATGCTGTCAAGATCGCTTCTCTGCATCTTCTAGCCAATTGCTTACTTGGTTCTCAGTGGCCATCGTTGGTGCCTCATTTTTACGTCGACTTGATAGACAGTGATGCAGCAAACGATTGTCCTTGGGGCAAAGAGGTTTATAAATTCACGATGGATCACTTGAAGGGCCAGTGTTATGGGAAATAAAAGAGTGCTGCTTGTAACTACCAAAAGGGGAAGAGTCGTTTCATAATGTATAGACTGCGTGGATTCATCATGCCACTTCAGTGGTGGTTCTACGAGATTTGTGAGAATGCGTCTGGCATAGCTTGTATGCATATTGGTTAATCGTCAATCCCCAGGATGCTAAAGTGGAGGTCTATAGGGGAACAAAAGAACAAGGACATAAAGTCAAACTTTCTTAGTTTACCACCGAGCAAGGTAACACAATAATTTTTTCTTTCTTTTTTTGCACATACGTCATTTTTTTACTTCAATTGTTTACTTAACACACACATCAGAAGCCAAACGTTTTGTTTCAAAATTATTAATACTTTTTATCGATGCAGTTAACAACATAACTCCAATAGAGGTGGAGCACAGTACTATGGAGTTGGGTGATTTCTTCAAGAGTCCTAACCAATGGTTGCGAAGTGATGCTGCACCAAGTCCTTCATCGGGTTCCATACCCACCGAGTTGAGCAGCAGGTTGGATGAGTTGTCCCACAAACAAAACCTTATTGCGGTCGACATGGAAAAACTTTGTAATCATAACGGCTATGATCCTGAACATAACACTTTTGCTGATTAGCGTATTATGTAATACATTATATGCTATATGTGCATTTTTTTTTCATGCCATAAATCTTTCATGTTACGTTATGCAAAGAAAAAATACAATTTTTTTTAAAAGATATGTCAAAGTTTATAGGCTGAAAACCTGACATGACCCATCGTAGTATGATAATTTCTTCGAATGGAGTCAAGGGTCTAAGTAGGTGTAACAATGCCACGAATGAAGACATATCTTTTTAAGAATAGTAACAACCGAAAAAAACAATATTGTTGAACACAAATAATGATAATGATAAGTGCACGTTAAATATCAAGAAAAATGGAATATTTTCATCAATATGTTTTATGATTTCACTATTGTATTCTGTGTCAATTATCTGAGTATTATATTTACAAGCTTTTTTATATCGATAAATTGTATTGATATGCAGTTTATGTATAGTTGATCAATAATATTATTTTTCATATGGTTACGATCTTATTTTATGTATAATGATATGTAATTTAGTTGTAGGTTTTATATCTAATATATATTTATAGAAATCGAGTTTCTTAAAAAGTAGGGTTGGATCTACTAAAAAAAATTACAATCAGGGGTCCGAGTGACAACAATCTTCCGAGACTTTTTTTATTTGTACGTAGATCACTATAATTTTTTTAAAATTTGTTTTTGGCAGATCAGAAAGAAAAATCTATTTTTTATATGCCTCAGTTATGTTTTAACATTTCTTACATATTGCGGTATAGTCATGTCGACAATAAAACGACAGTCAAACAAATCATAAGAAATCGCGCTGATTATACATCGGCTACTATAAAATGCACATGTACGTGTGTGTGTGTGTGTGTATATATATACATATATATATATATGTATATATATATATATATATATATATATATTTGTTTATTTATATACATATAATTGTATACATTATAATTTTTCTTTTTTCGTTCACGTTCTATTTTATTCAGTTTAACAATTTTTCAATGCATATCACATTTTTAACGGGCAAGTAATGTCTTTTTAACCCGAAGGTGCCGGATGTTACGGACACCATTGGCGCACCAGGTGGTAGCAAATCTGAATTATTTTCTGAGCTGAATGAAATTACTTTGTCGAGGCCATCATTCGACGCAATCTTGACCGTTGTCAATGACAGCATGTTGAAGTGTCCAACAGGAGCTACAGTTAATGAGGAGGCAAAAGAGGTTCCTTTTCCCTAATATAGTGTTTACAATAGCCATGTAGAATGGTGGTTTTCTAATTTTATTATAGATAAATTATTACTTTTTATTTTTTACATGGGGGGTCACCCTTGTTTTTTTTCATAACACATGCTCCATTTTTCGACGTAGGTTGTCACCAACAATAAGCAGAAAGAGAAGATTGGTGGGCACACCGATAAGGGAACATATCCACTCGATGATTACTATTGGACATTGGAAGACGAGGAGAAAGCACATGAATTCAATGCTTGGCTGCAGAAGGGGCTCCTGATTCATCCAAAAAAAGACTCGCAATGGGTATGTCTCTCAATCTTATATTTTTAACCTTTTTTAAATAAATTGGTGGCCCTTTTTTATTTTTTTAATGGGTGCTAAAGATCGCATTCACAACCCTAGTAAATTCATAGTTTGGGGTTTTCATTGTTTTAAGATTTTTCGCAGCTTCGACACTGCTGACATGCAGCGTTACACTCTTGATTATACGGGTTGTTTTTCATTTTTTGTATGTTTATTTAGATATATTATTTATCTTTTTTAATCACCCAGTCGATTGATTGTGTTTTTCTAACCGTATTCTCCTTTTCTAGTGTTGATTATTACAGGTCGAGATGTGGTGATATAAAGCCGCCTTTTGATCTCAACGTGGCGCAGGTTTCCAAAAAGAATTGGTTCGTCATACTCGATGGGCCTGGAAAGTTCTGGGATGACACTGTAAGAATCCGAATATACAACCCTGATATTATAATATTATATTATCACCAGCCGATGTTGAAATATGATGCTAAACTCTGTTTTTCATTTCTCCCCTCTTCCAGCATGTCGATGTGATGTTCTACTACCTGCGGATGATCGGGGTTTACGCTGAGGTTGAAGTCCATTATCGTTTCACAACGACTGATGTACTTTTTGACCAATGTATCACCAGTTTGTACAAACTGTACGCATCAAAACCATCAGACACCAAAATCATAAATGCACACAGCCCTATCATCGACTACTTGTACGGATACAAATTGATTTGTGGAACTTCATGGTTCGAAGTAGACTACGTGCTGTTTCCAATTCATATCCAACTAAGCCAAGTAGGCCACTGGGCATTAGGCAGACTGTCAGTCCTCGATGGGTTATTTTTTGTATACAATTCACTCCACTTGCCCGAGGTTAATTGCGCTGTCGCCGAAGCGGCCAAACCATACTCTGTTCTTATTCCATTATTCTTGGATTTTGTTGGGTTTTTTGATATGAGAAAAGACATCGATCGTCAGCATGGTGGATACAAGGGGAAAAGAAATACAGACCCGTTTGACGTTGTGATTTCCGATAATCTACTGACGCAACAACCCGGGTAACTCTTTTCATTTCATCTATCTCATTTTTTCATACCATCAACATATATATTCGTCATTTTTTAATTTTTATATATATTTTTTGACAATCTGTACTTGTATTTATATTTTGTATTAATTTCTTTGGTCATGTTTTGCAGGGATTGTGGGTTGCACATGGCTGCATACGCTGAATACTTCATATCAGACGACGACATCCCAGTTGATGATTTCGATGCCGAGGTCCACCGAAAGCATGTGGCTTGTTTGTTATGGAATCACGGGAAGAAGAAAATTGACGATGGCTATTGTAGAGAGGACGAGTCACCTGGCTCATTACCACAGAATATCCGTGACAACTTCATCGCTCGGAATATGAAATAAAGTTCACAGTAGTCTACATTGAATGTTTTGTCGAATAATGCACGCACTTTCTTATGCCATGTTAGAATTATAAGACCTTTTTTTCTATCTTCTGAACTAGTTTACTATTTTCCTTTTTTATTTCTAATGTGTATTTCACAAAACTAAGCTGATGTTGCGGTTCATTCGCAACATTTTTCGTCGGGGGATGTTTTTAAATTTGGTGCTTTTGTCTATGAAACCTAGCAGGGATCATTTTATCTCTTTATAAATCGTATATCCCTGGTACATATCCAGTAGTTTTATGTTTGAATCATTGTCTCTTATGCACACCTACGAAGAACTTTGTTTTTTTATGCGTTCATTTCTTCTGCTAGTATATATATGGAGTTCAGCGGATGCTTATAATTCATTAAGGTAGTCGTCTAGAATATGATGTACATGAGATCTACCTCAACAATGTTTTTATTTCATGTGTTCATCTTTCATATGTAGTACATGTATGTATTTATTTGTTTACGATCTTATACAGTGGGATTTTTTTATTAAGGCGCACACCTTCTCATTCTCAAGACTCTTTCTGCTTGGATATTTTTGAATACAAGTGTTGTACTAAGTGCCACGGCAAAACTCAGAACTTCATTTTCTATAATAATAATTGGCGAGATGTTTATCAATTTTATTTTATCCGTAAATCGACAGCAAACCATATTCCCATATAAACAATCCAATTTTTTAAGGGAAAAGATTGTAACCATCCTGTACTATACGCGTTATTTGGGTTTGCATCCTAATATTTTTTTTGTAATTTAATGCATCCTGTTCTATACAAAATTTTGAAAGTGCATCCTGTACTATACAAAATTTAGAAAAAAAATAGTTTTATTAAATAAAAACTCAAATTTATTAAATAAATATGCAAACCATATTTTATCCTAATGTTTACCGGAACTAGTTTTATTAAATAAATAAAATTTATTATTTATTTAGTAATAAATTCGGTAATTTTTGCATATTTAATAAAATATGCCGGAACTAGTTTTAAATAAATAATAAATTCACCGGAATTCACACAAAGTATATAGGTTTGAAAATATGCAACCTCACTCGCGAGACTAGGTGAGTTTCGACGAGTTTGGACGAGTTGATTGGTCGGAGGATGCACTTTCAAAAAATCTTGAAGTACAGGATGCATTAAATTACAAAAAAAACGTTAGGATGCAAACCCAAAAAAACGCGTATAGTACAGGATGGTTACAAACTTTTCCCCAATTTTTTAATACAAGTGTTGTACTAAGTGCCACTACCAAACTCAGAACTTCATTTTCTATAATAATAATTTGGCGAGATGTTTATCAATTGTATTTTGTCTGTAAATCGACATCAAACCATATTCTCATATAAACAATCCATCAATCAAACGTACAAATACATGAAGTCATCGATCACTGATTTGTTCATATTTGTATGTGATTTTCGTATATTTTTGCATCGTGTGTTGTGTGATTTTACGTGTTTTAGGTTTATCTTTTTATCATTTTTCTTCCTTTTGATATTTTTCGTCTCGTTTGGTGTTTAATGTGTTTTTACTTTATTTTATATGAAATAATCTAATTTTGTTTTATTTTGGTGTTATAGCTCGAGAAGACGAAGATTGGATAAGCAATGTGCTGTGCTGACACTGGGTACCAGTCTGACACTGGGTTACCCAGTGTCCGAGTCATGCTGACACTAGCTGCCGCATCCTGGCTCGCGTCGACTGACGCACCGTCGATGCAAATGTTCTGTTGCGTCGATCCTGGATTGCGTCGATCGACGCACTGCCTGTCGACGCGTGCAGCCTGGCTCGCRTCGACTGACGCACTGTCGACGCAAATATTCTRTTGCGTCGATCCTAGCTYCGTCGATCGACGCACTGCCTGGTCGAYGCGTGCAGYCTGGCTCGCGTCGACTGACGCAMCRTCGACGCTCCGGMAGTTTGAGCGGTTATTTTCGAAAAATCTATAAAAGCTGGTGGTTTTCTTCATTTYYAAGGGCTGGAGACGAGGRGGAAAGGTCCAGATATTGTAAAGAACCCTCGGTTCATGCCACCATTTCAATTACGCGCATAATTCGRGTTGAAGAGTCGAMGATTGCAAGTTCGAGTCGTCAATTCCTCRTTTGYTCTTCGTCTTTGTTTTACTTTCTGTATTTTCGTTTTAGTTTCTTAGATTTCTGACTTTAGATGTTAGATAGATTAGTTTGTAATTCGTAGTTTAATTTCTCGTTTGAACTTCGCGACTTTTCTCGTTAATTTTGTAAGCTTTCATTTCTTTGTTGGAGATGCTTGGTGATATGCAGGTTTTAAATGCTTAAGTTCTCATTTTTTATTGCATGATGTTTAGAGTAACATGAGCTTTGGTTGAGTTAATTGGTCTAGTGTGCTTTGGGTCGTTTAGAACCATCGGGATTGACAACCCCGATCGTGGAGACAATTACGGCGCACTAGACCCTTACTTTCATTAATCATTTTTAAAAGCTTTTTAATTTTATTGCTCGTAGATGTTAGAAAACCCCAAACCTTATTTGATCGCGTATTCAGTTTAATTTAGTTAGTTTTTAATTTCGTAGTAATGTACGTAAAATTGAACACCGAGATAGTTTCCGATTAGTCTTCCTTGTGATTCGACTCGAGTCAACTTATCGCCTACAATAGCTCCGTTCTCTTGCGGACGAGCTTTTCATTATTTTTAAAGCGAAAAAGTTCGATTCAAAATTTAGCGCCGTTGCCGGGGAAGGCTAAAGGCTACGATTTTTGGTGTTTGCTTTTATTTGTTTGTTTGTATTGGTGTTTCTTGTTGAATTTTGTTTTTGTTTATTTTTATGATTTTTGGTACGCTTAATCTCGTTTGTTGAGTATTGTTCTTGTAGCCGATTCTTCGACGATTTGAGATTTTTGATTGAAGATGGCGGAATATCAAGTTAGTTCGCCATATGATGACTTTGACGCTCCACCTTTCGATAAAGAGATGTTTTGCCCAACGTCCAATTGGCACGGGTATCGACCGACAATTCCTATGAGCTTTGCAATGCGGGAGTACGATCTTAATGAGTTTTACCTTGAGCAACTCCCGATTTTTCATGGACTACCGAGCGAAGACCCGTTGAACTTCATTCGAGAGTATAATACTATCATCCCAACGTTTCCTCATTTCGGCTTGTCGATTGATTACGTGAAAATGCGACTTTTTATTTTCACGCTAAAGGATCAGGCGAGAACATGGTTGCTGGATTTAGAGCCCGACTCCTTGAGATCGTGGGAGAAAATTTATGATCAATTCTGGATACGTTCTACTTTCACCCATCCGAACCTCCGAATCACCAATGGGCCCCGCTTTCAAATTCGTATAATTCGGCCCATATTGGCTCTTATACTAATTTTTCCGATCCTAGTTTTGGTCATCACATCCCAGCTACATATCACGATTGGCGATTTAATGATCCATATGCTCCTCATGAACTACATACTTATATTCCGAGCTATAATTATTATCCCTTGTCTCCTTCGTGTATGGAATCAAACTTGAACAATTGTTTAGAAGGGTTGTGTAAGGAGGAGGTTATTGGAGATTTGGTTGAATTTGCCGCCCCGATTGTGCTAACTGATGACGTCTTTAAGGAGGACGAAGAAGGGATTTTACCGTTGGAGTTCCCGGAGGATGTTGGAGATTCGAGCCTCCCGACTCTTGGTGAAGAAGGTGGAGTTATGATGCTGATTTTGGAGGAGAGTGAGACTATTGAGTCATATTTTGATCCACCCGAAGCTTTATTGAAACTTGATCTTGAGGTGGTTGACGAGATAGTTAAGAAGGTTTCCGATCACCCCATGCTACAAGTGCCGTTTGACATATTCGAGGTGATCGATTATTCGCGTTTCCGACCTCCAAAGCTAGTTGGAGTGTTCGGCATCTCGGGATGTGATTTTTATGCCCACCTTGGTGATTATCATCGCCAATTCTTGCTTCTAGAGAATACCAAGGCGTGGCACGACCGTTATTTATGTTTAGACCCGGGATGACATCGAATGGACGCCGTCAAGCTAGAGACGTTAATCAAGCGCTTCTTGGGATTCAACCCAAGTCTTTTAACTTTATTTGCTTTTGTGTGTTTTTGTTTTTTTTCGTTTCAGGTTCCCCTCGACTTTAAAGCCCGTTGGATGATCTTGGATGCTCGACTCATTATCACAAGCACGATTTCAGGGACGTATCTCTCTTTCTCTTCCTTTTACCATACCTTGCTTATTATGTCATTTTATACAATGTGGACATTGTATGGTTTAAGTGGGGGGGTGGGGGGTGGGGCTGTCCTCTACAACCATCTAACCAGAGTTGGCACTCTTCTGTCTCTCAGGTGCTGCTAACGCCACGCCCTATAACAAACAGTCTTTCCAAAGAGGGTGGTTGTCCTTGGTTTGGTTAGTAAACTTTTGTATGCTTTCTTGTGGCTGATTTGAGTTGTGTGTATTGATATTGACTGGAACCTTGACGAAGTGACGTGGTTAGATGCTTTGGTTAGGATATTTAGACTTCCGTTCGAACAATAGTGTAATTGTGGGGAATGAAGTGTAAATAATCTATGAAGTGTCTTGTCCCTTGTTCTATTCATGTTTCGTTCTTAAGAGTCGAATACTCTCTACTAGCCCCGTTTTCCGATACCCTCTATAAGATTTTATGTAATTTTTATTTTTATTTTGGAGACGTTAATACTCCGTGTGTTGAATTTGAAAAGATGTTATCAGTTGCACATAGCAGCATAAGATTGGAGTCAATGAACTCTCGTTTGTGAATTATGTAACTTATGTTCGTTTAGTACCTTATCTCTTTAGGTACTCAAAAAAAAGATTATTAAAAAAAATAAAGAAAATAAATAGAAAAAGAAAAATAAAAAAAGAAGAAAAAAAGAAAAAAAAAAGAAAAGAAAAGGAAAGAATAGGTACAAGAAGAGAAAACCTTGTACAAGTTGAGTTCTTATTTTTATTTTTATTTCTTAGATTGTTTTGTTAAAGAGGTGTATAGATGATTGGGCTAGTCGGGTGACGATTTGGCGGTTTGAGCAGGGATAGACTTTGGCCGAGGCATGGATGGGTGACGTACATGGAGGTCAACTCGTTACTTTTAGGTGTTCGGAAGCTAGTCTAAATCTCTTATCTCAACGTTATCGTGTCTCTGTTGCGTCGATCCTGGATTGCGTCGATCGACGCACTGCCTGTCGACGCGTGCAGCCTGGCTCGCGTCGACTGACGCACTGTCGACGCAAATATTCTGTTGCGGTCGATCCTAGCTTCGTCGATCGACGCACTGCCTGGTCGATGCGTGCAGTCTGGCTCGCGTCGACTGACGCACCATCGACGCTCCGGAAGTTTGAGCGGTTATTTTCGAAAAATCTATAAAAGCTGGTGGTTTTCTTCATTTTTAAGGGCTGGAGACGAGGGGGAAAGGTCCAGATATTGTAAAGAACCCTCGGTTCATGCCACCATTTCAATTACGCGCATAATTCGGGTTGAAGAGTCGAAGATTGCAAGTTCGAGTCGTCAATTCCTCATTTGTTCTTCGTCTTTGTTTTACTTTCTGTATTTTCGTTTTAGTTTCTTAGATTTCTGACTTTAGATGTTAGATAGATTAGTTTGTAATTCGTAGTTTAATTTCTCGTTTGAACTTCGCGACTTTTCTCGTTAATTTTGTAAGCTTTCATTTCTTTGTTGGAGATGCTTGGTGATATGCAGGTTTTAAATGCTTAAGTTCTCATTTTTTATTGCATGATGTTTAGAGTAACATGAGCTTTGGTTGAGTTAATTGGTCTAGTGTGCTTTGGGTCGTTTAGAACCATCGGGATTGACAACCCCGATCGTGGAGACAATTACGGCGCACTAGACCCTTACTTTCATTAATCATTTTTAAAAGCTTTTTAATTTTATTGCTCGTAGATGTTAGAAAACCCAAACCTTATTTGATCGCGTGTTCAGTTTAATTTAGTTAGTTTTTAATTTCGTAGTAATGTACGTAAAATTGAACACCGAGATAGTTTCCGATTAGTCTTCCTTGTGATTCGACTCGAGTCAACTTATCGCCTACAATAGCTCCGTTCTCTAGCGGATGAGCTTTTCATTATTTTTAAAGCGAAAAAGTTCGATTCAATCACCAATTCTTATGTTCATACTTATTAGCATCAGAAAAATATTTGTATTCATATCCAATGTTCAAATATTTTTTAGATCATCCAGTTGAAGGAAGACCCCTACAAGTTTTCATGTTGTGTCCTCTTATTCCACATCTCCCACATTTTGTTTTTTTGGGTGTACTCGCCTACAGAGGGTGTCCGCAGCCTTTTCGGCCTACCTGATCTTACTTGCCCGACTGGAGGGAGAACGATGTCATCACCGACAACATCTTGTGGTGTCCATGACCCGTCACACCTAACAGGATAAACGGACTCGACATACGTCGCCACCATAGAATCCTTATAGTAATATTTCGAACAATACGGAATCGCATCCTCATCTCGCCCTCTCAACACGCTTATAGCGTGTGCACACGGGAGTTCATCCATTTGGAACCGCTTGCACGTGCATGTTTTCTCTTGCAAGTCAACCACAAAAATTGAATGACCAAACGACACCTGATATATTCTATCATTCGCTCTTTGGACCTAACTTATCAAACAAATAAACACCAAAAATTATAAGATTATAAATACTTATATTATAAAAAAAAAATAATAACTCACCGTCATACTCAATGACATCTTATAATTTTCTTCGATCATATCATGCCCTTTTCTAAGTCAAAGTAGTGAAAGTGCCTTTGCTTCATCGCTATTCGCAACATTCCATTTTTAACGCCCTCAAACACTCTAGGAGAGTCATTACAGGTAATTCCCCTGCGAACCTTAAGGCCGCATTTACTGACTCGGCAGCATTAGATGTCATTGTCATAAACCGATTATGCGGATAATGCACTCGAGCCCACTTATCAAGTCCTATACCCTCCAGGTACTTGACAATTCTTTCGTCAATAATTTTTAACTCATTCATCCTAATGTTGAATTCATCCATAGTGTATGCTATAGCAGCTGCAATGAATGTTTGACGTACCACGTTCGTGTTCTTCTTGAAGTGACGTTTCAAATTATTTCCAAGGTGATACATGCAAAAACATTGCGCCACATCATAACCAGCAATGTTAAAAAACTTTATCTAAGTTTATTAAAACAATTAATGGGCTCAACTCATTATTGTGAAGTAATACTCAGTAGCTCAATTCATACTCAAACTAAATAAAACATCATTTGTGGACTATTTTTATTCACTGTTCATACTCCATTACACAAACAACACAAATATTAGTTATTAATAAACACACCACAAATATTCGATCGAAATGATTATCACACACAAACACACATATACATATGAACATATATATATTAATATACATACACATAGACAATCGTATTGTAAATAATAATATTAAAAAAAACTATTCTTAATATAGTATAATATATATATATATATATATATATATATATATATATATATATATATATATATATATATATTATATATATATATACGTATATACATACACACACACACACACACACATATATATATATATATATATATATATATATATATATATAAGTGTGACTTTTTTATTTATTTTGGAATTTAGTATGTAGAATTGGGTCTACGCAGGACTAAGGAAGTTTTTTATGCGGATTATTCGATGCTACGCTTAGGTAGTAAAGTGTCGATACCTATTGTTATGGAAAAGTCTCATTTGCTATATATGGCCCCCAATGTAAATAATTATAAATTTTTTGAAAATAATTGTAATAGTATTGAAAATGATTATTATAATAATTATAAAAATCTCAAAATAATTATACTTTTGTCTATTTTATTTTATGATTAAAAAATGATATAAGAATCTAGGTTTATTAGAAACTTTTAAGAAAATTTGATATAGTTATGTAATAAACTTTTGGTGAGAAGATTTATCTCAAAAAAATTAATTTGAACGAGTGTTCAAAATGTTTCAGGAGATATTACCAAAATTTTAAAATATTCAAGTTAGAACACCAAGAGAATATAACATATTGGGACAACCAATATTTTGAACAAATTCTCGTGGGAGTGAAAAGTGAAACCTTAAAACAATAAGAGAAGCAAAATGCATATCATCAAGAATAATTTTGGGTAAATCAGATGCTAAAAACGAATCTAATGAATCATAAAGATGTAACTCATGAACCTCATCAATAGACTTAATTTTAGCGAAATGATATTAGATTCCTCTAAGAATCATAATTTTAATAGAGAAATTCAAAAAATGTTACAACACGTTTACAACCATCAACATAGTATCCAGGTGCAGAGGAGAGAGATATTAGAACATCAAAAGAAAACACAAGAAATCCTGATTGATGTTCAGAAAAGAGTCAAGGCTCTTGAAGCTAAGTCAAGTTCATCTGGAAGAATGACGTATAACTTTTGGGACGGAACCCCCTTTTACATCAATAAGAAAAACTTACTGAGGTTATAAGACAACCAGCTGATGAAAAGATGATGATTATTATCAAATGGATTTCATTACTTTAGAGAATTCATTTCGGTTAAAACTGGAAGATTTTTGAACTGACGTTTAAAAATCCCGTATATCCCCTAATAGAAACAGAACTGGCGGAGAACCGGTTTTGTTTTGATTTTTGCCGGTTTTTGGTTTCGTTCGAAACCACTAGTTTTCTTTTTGTTTTTTTTAAATAGTTTTTTCTTTTTTTTTGTAAACTGAACGAAAATAGGAGATAAAAAAATGATAAACTTAAATAAAATTTGAAGAATTCATTTTTCTTAAATAAAGAGTTTTAAAAAATAGTTTTTTCGTTCAAAAGACTTGACTTTAATTCTAATATTAGAAATTAAAATTAAAAATTTTAACTTTTAATATTGAAATTAACTTGTCTACGTAAAAGAGGAATCATAGTCCACGTAGTTCAGTTTTTTTTAAAGAGTTTAAAATATATTTTTAAAAAAGTTTATTTTAATTCTAATATTAGAAATTAAAATTCAAAATTTTAACTTTTAATATTAGAATTAACTTTCATGTGTATCCTCAAAGAGGAATCAAAATCTACGTAGTTCGATTTTTTTTTTCTGAAAAAAAATAATTATTTAAAAAAAGGAATTGATTTTAATTCTAATATTAGAAATTAAAATTTAAAATTTTAACTCTTAATATTGGAATTAACTTGTATACGTATTCTCAAGAGGAACCAAAAGTCATGTAATTCTTATATTTACTCTGCTTACCTAAGTGGATAGTGGAGGAGGCTCGTCTTCGTTCATTTATTGATATCGTTGTCATTACTTCCCAAAGTGGTATCGTAATTGTCGCTCTCTTCACTTTCATCAAATTGTAGTTCTTGGTCTCGTTTTTTAGTTTTGACCCAATCATTCATTAACATTTAGTTTTCAAGATTTTTAGGCAATAAGTTCGAACGTCGATCATCTAACACAAAGTCTCTCATGCTAAAAGGCATGTTCAATAGAAATCGTTGAAACGGGAACAACGAGAACCTCCTTTGCAATCCTATAGAGTTTAAGAAAAATAGTAGTCACTTTGACCAAAATTGCACAAGATCATTAGTTCCATCAAGCGTTTGGGATATTTCCCGATTCAAATGCCCCTAAATAAGTTTATAATTCCATTGTTCGATTAGCACTAACCCCTTTTCATTTTCAGTTAGTATCCTCAATTAATCTCATATATGGGGATAGGGCTTGTCGAGGGTCATTGAACAATGGTCTTACATTAGAAGTAGGGGGAAGGTGATGCATTAAACTCACTAGAACATTGATTGTATTCATGAAAAAGAGTAAATAAAGATTATTTTGCTTGGTAATCACAACTTATGGGGTTAGGAATCTCAATGTTTGAATTTTGTAAGAAAGGTCAAAATGCTTCATAATAAACTGTAAGAAAAATCTTCAAACCTTCGGTTCGATAATCCGAGTCCAAAATTTTTACAATAAAAAAAAACCGGGTATATATAGAAAATACTTGACCCATTTGCTCAAAATACTACCAATGCGATCACCAAATTTAGAGGAATCGATTAATGAATTACTAATAAGTATAATTTGAATACATTGATCAAGAAGAAGTGTAGTAGTAGGATAATAAACACCGGATAAAGTCATGGCTGCGTCATTAATTTTTTTTTTTAAGGGATATCATATTATAACAATCATCCCACGAATGGGGAAATAAAACTAAATTGACATCTTGATTAGTAAAAGAAAAAAAAGCACACAATACTTCTCTATGTTAAAAAGAATCATTAAATAATTTATAAGTTGAGTCCCAACGATTTGATATATCAATTGAATAAAAAAAAATGGGTGTAAACCATTGATTCGGAAATATTTTTGCCATTTCTTTTTTCAACTGAATCATGTTTTGCAATATGAAATACCGCATTCTTAATTGAAGCGATTTTATTTTTGAAAGTAGTTAAACCATCTTAAACACATAATTCAAAATATGATGAATGCATCTAACATAAAAAGTTTACCACCAATAGAAGGTTGACAAAGATCTTTTAGACTTTCTAAACTACTCGTGTTAGCGGGGACATTATGAAATGAAATTAAAAAAATTTTGCTACTTAAATGATACTCGGATAAATATTGAATATTTTGCTACCCAAAAGAAATATTGACCGCGGTATGCGAACTATTAAACTCTCTATATGCAATCAAACATTTTTGAAAAACCAAAAAATTATCAATCCAATATCATGTAATTCTCATATAATTATTATGATGATGAGAATTCGTTCAAATATCTGAATATATCGAGACACTATGTGGCAAACTATCAAATATAAAATTCTAATTCAACTTATATTCACCAACCACATTTTCAAGATCACGAGTAACCTTATTCATGAAATCTTAGTGTTAGATGAATTAAATGCACCTCTAATATAATCTTCATAATGATTATTATGCACATGATTAAAAGAAAGACACATAAAGGCAACAAATTTTGCAAGAAACTTTCTATGACCACTTTCTTTATATTTCAGTAAATTAGAACTCGTACCTTAACCACCGACCTCAGCGGTAGATGAAGATGAGAAATTTATTTGTGTTTGAGATCTATCAATATCGTATTTATCGGGATGCTTCTTCTCCACGTGTTATATCAGCGTTCCGTAGTCGGTATTATTACTACCAAAGGCGTAGTGCTTTTTGTAATAATTGTATTGTGTCTGACTTACACCATCGATCATTTCTCCAGATGGAGGGTTGGTATCCACTCACCACCTTCGTCTTCGACTTTGATTTTCTTGGAGGTGATGGCATAATATTACGATTATCACCCCATTCTTCCTCATCTTCATCAAGATTGACGTGGGCCAGCAGTTCGAATTCGTCAGAGATGAGTAGATCCTGATCAAAATTGATTTGATTATAGAAGTTATCAATTTCTTTCGGTGTCATCTCACGTGGAACATAATCTTCGGCAACGGCCGAAGGTTTTCGTCAAGAACCTCGACCTCTAACTTGATCTCGGCCTCAACAAAATTCTAGAATAGTATTAAGATTAATATTACGAGAAGAGATTGCCATAATAATATTATAAAATAAATATTATTAAAATGAGAAGAAAAAGATTAATTATTGATAGTATTTTTTCACAAATTAATAACTTCAAACTTGAAAATATAAGAGAATAAGAATAATATTATAAATGAATTGGTGTGAGGATTGGTATTGGAGAGGGGAGTATTATAGGGGTAAAAATGGATAAAAAAAATATTTTTAGAAACTAGCCATTGAAAGCGCAATTATTGGTTAAACTGGCCGATTTTTGGTAAACCGGCATTTTGGATTCCAACAGCTATATTTTGTAATCGTTGAAATCAATGACTCTATCACACAAGTCATTAATTTCATATGACCTAAAATTAACTGGTTTAATCACTTTTTTTTGGTTAACCACCAATTAAACCGACAATTTTAGTTTCGTAAAAACTTGGAACTAAAACTGAACTGCCAAAAACTGGTTCACGATTTTGATTTTAACCAAAACCAGTGGTCAACATGTTGACCATTAATTAGAACCAATCTGACACTACATTACCTCCCAATAAGTGATGAATAAAATCAATATTGAAAATCTACATGACCTTGTTGAATTCTTTGCATGATTGGGTATTGTAGATCTAAAAATGAACTCAAGAGGATCTTCGGCCTTAGTTCCAAATAATGCTTCTGCACAAATGCCAACAAGTATCAATCAAGGTGAAAGTACGGCTTTATATGAACCTGCACCAGATGCACCAATGACACATGTCGGTGATTTCACCATAAAAGAAGATTTAGAGACATAGTGGATACCATAAAACATTCTTGGAGGCCAATATTCTCAACTTGATCCCATACATCTGTTGGATTAATATTGAATCTAGATATTCAAGATTTCAATAATATATAGATATGATAGGCGATGGGCGTCCACAATGCTAATTGCGATCGGAACTCGCGACCTAGAATCTGTACTCCTTGAGATGAGCCTCAAAGGATTTATAAAGATCGCGTGGATTTAAAAAGACCAGATATAAAAATGAGAGTTATATCTAGAGAATACTTAGGGATAGTCGATAATATGGTAAAATTATTAAAAATCCATTTTATAGAACATGATATTTCGAGGGTATGGAGGAAGAGAAATAGAAAAAATGTCAACAAGTCCTCTATTGACTCGAGTTATGAGATATTTGTCATGTAAAGGAATATATCAAGCTATTCACCAAGTATTTATCATGAGATATTTGTCATGTAAAGGACGTTCTGGAAAGTACTTTCCAGAACGGGCGAAACCTGCAAAACTGACTTTCTAGAACGGCTGACATTTTTTTTAAGAACGTCTCTGAAAAACGTTCTTGAAAGTCTGACATTCAAGAACGCCCTGCTGAGGCGTTCTTAAATGTCAGACTTTCAAGAATAGCTCCATACAGAACGCCTTAGCAGGGCGTTCTTAATCTGCAGAAACAGGCGTTTTTAAAAGCTGTTTCTGCACCAGTGTATGGATACAGTTGTTAGAAGTATGTCATTTCTAAAATCTAAGTTAACAGAATGGTGGCACCAGGCAACACTTTACAAGAATTATAAAAGATTAAGATGAATTAATAAAGCGGTTCCTCTATGTTGTACTGAAAATGACATCCCAACAACACAGAGATATAAGCAGAAAAAAGAGAAGTCACCCTTATGCTCGTAGAAACAAGAAAAGGTTTACATGGAAACGAAGAAAGTTTTGGTCAAAAGGCGTGGAGTTTTAAATTAGGACAAAGAACGGGGTCAAATCGAAGTCGAGATTTGTTCCCAAGCCAAGAAAGCAATAGCAGGGCTCCAGCAAAAAGAACTTTCAGACGAGCTCATACTAGAGCTAATGAAAGTTTTAGAAATTGCAATAGTTGGACATGTGGAGTGAGATGATATATTTCAACAGATTGCCTGGAAAATCAGAAAAGAGGAGTTCGGAAGTTCGAGAAAACCCCAGAGTTCAAAGAAACTGTTTATTATCAAAACCTAGTACATATGTATCAATTTGAGGACATTTTCTCAAATAAAAGCATCTAAGAAAAAGAGATATATTCTAAGAATTCAAGTAAATCACATTCATAATTACAGTGAAGGAAAATTTCTCCAATAATTGATTAGATAGGAAATATCAGGATTCCTCTCTCATATAATAATTTCTCATAGCACACTTATTAGAATAATTAAAAAAAAATCCAAATTTCCAAATGTACGATGGATTTACAAAGGAAGAATGAAAAATAATTTATTCACACTATATTTTCGTGTTGCTAATAGTTTGTCGTGACTCGCTTTGCTTTATTACTCACAAATATCAAATTATGAGTAGCAAAATAGCCACACATTTTAAAGTTAGGGCAATTATGTGTTGGTAAAACTCCAATTTCTTCCGGTATCTAGCTAACCTAATACATTTTTGGTTGCCCATTTTTTGTACTACTATTCTTGATATAAAAATGAATTAATTAAGTTGACAAGCAGAAAAAACATGGAAGTACCAGTTAGTTTACTCTTGCATTTTAACAAATTTGAAAAAGTCATTTTTTGACATAGAAAAAGGGAAAGGAAAACATACCTTTAATATTGGCGTCTGATTTACCACTCAAAGTCTTCATTTTTGGTTTTGTGTTTTAGATTCATTACAAGAATGAACTGAAAATAATTCACAAATTCCAATCGTAGCCTGTCAAATTCTCAGCCTCTAAATGTGAGTTTCAAATTATTTTTCTTACCTTTTTATATTCAAATTCTTTAGCACGTGATACATTTTCATATCATTGATAACTTGCGCTCTAGCTGGACAAGAAAGCTTAAATGAATTTCTTTACTTTCGAAAGTGTCGAAGAGATTATCAAGAAAAGAGTGGGAAAGAAAGAGATGGTATTTGGCCATGGGATAGATTTCAAAGAAAATAATATGAACGGTTTGTCGATTGTATGGAGAGTGAGTGATCTCGTTAACGAAATTTGTCCAAATCGAATACCTCATCCGTAGTCTTGATTAACCATTTCCCCTATATAGTTTCAATGTGCTTCATAATTCAAGATATAGTCAGAATACCTTAACAACACTTGCTAATAATTTCCTTCACATTGATAGCACTCTCCGTTTTATATGTGTTTAAAAAAATGTTGTAAATAAAGTTACAGAAATTCTTATGTTCCACTAATTAATTTTCTCTGTATTTGAAGTTCATCAATAATAGTGATATTAATTTGATAATTGAATAATAGTTTAGCTTTTCGAATCCCACATCGGAATTAGAGACAATTAGAGACTAATTAATATGCCCAGAGAACTAACTTTGCTTTCGCCGAGCTTTGTAGCGATAGCTTGTAACCCAAGTGGGGGCAATGAGTGTTGGGACGTTGGGCCGATCCGGAGGGCAGGGCCTGAAGTAGCTGTGATTCTAGCCCGCCCGCTCCAAGCGAGGAGTTGGGCCATGCGACTTGGGCGGAAGCCTGGGTAATGTGGTTCCTAGAGTGGAGGGAATGGCGCCAGGCTGGTTTGACAGAGCAGCGATCACTTCCCGCTCCTTGCAGTGGAAGGATAACGGGCTGGTGCTACTCTGGCCCAGTGATGCCCAATGGGTCGGCTCTAATTGGACCAACACTTTTCATTTTTTTTCTCTGTAAGTTATGGACTATGCCATGGTCCACTGATTAATTACTAGTCTAATATTTTACAACACTTCAGAGTCTTGGTACAGGGATATGACCACAAGCAGGTCACAA
>BMAC01000277.1:1017927-1033283 GCA_014905375.1 Phtheirospermum japonicum | reverse complement strand
AAAAAATATTACTGAATGTATGTTTCTTTATATTCTAATCCCATTTTTGGCTGGTAATTAAATGCAGATGATAATAAAGACCCCCCAAAATAGGAGTAAGGAAATTATCCATCACCGGCTTTGAAACTAATCATTCTCCTAATGCCAACGCGCAAAAAAAGAAAATACACATCGAAGAGGCTCAAAGTTTAAGTGACGATGTGAAAAACGCTAAAAGACATTTGGAAAAAAAGCTCGAGGAAGAACGTATCGCCCGTGCAACCCTTTACATCGAGCTCGAAAAGGAACGAAGTGCAGCCGCCTCTGCTGCTGACGAGGCAATGGCTATGATTCTTTGTCTGCAGGAAGAAAAGGCATCCATAAAAATGGAAGCTTGGCAAGATACTAGAAGAAAGGTCAACCTACGATGCCGAGGAAATGAACATTCTGAAAGAGATTCCCGTGAGACGCGAGAAGGAGAAATTCTTTTTAGAAAAGGAGGTCGAAGCGTATCGGCTAATGGATGAAAAAGGGCCCGAGCAAATCGAGGATGAAAAGATTATTGTTACTTGTGACCCGAAGTTAGATAAAGAATCGGTTGACGTTCACGTAATCGAGCCAAATGGTTTAGGATTTTTATATTTCATCTCTTGACAATATGATTGTGCACATCCAAATCAGTGTCACGAAATGCAAATGCCTATTTTGATTTTTGTGGGATTTTTTTTAAATAAATTGAGAATGATTGATATATATATTTTTTAATGGGAATTGGGTTAGTCGCTGCGTATCTTGATCTCGCGATAGCGTACCTGTTACTGTGCGCCTCAGCTGTAGCTTACCTGGCCTCACTGTTCCTGGGCTTTTTTCGGGCTGAGCTTGCCTTGCCCTTTTGATGGGATGTTTCTCAACCTCAACGGTAAAATTCTCTGCTTGAACAGGCTATTAGTTGATTTCCCAATTGAGAAAGTCTCAGATGTTCACCTCTCTGTAAAGCATAAGTTCCCTTTCGGTGGTCCAAAAAGACTTCATGATTATAATTATAGTGTTGATAATTGTGTGAATAATGGGATTCTTGAAATTGAAGGCGAGGGGTCGTCTAGTTCGGTTGATTCTGTTAGGAAGCTCTGTTTTGGATTTCCAAGAAATACATTAGTAGACATATCTTGGATCAAAAAACTAGTTGGTACAAATTGATAGTGTCTAGGTTGTGTAGATGATATAAATTAAACTGTGGCAATGTTATGATCATTGAATATGTTTCTTTTTTCAAGATCATTGAATAGGAATCTGAAAGGTGAACATTTTTTGTAAGTCCTTGTATTTTATTACAGGATCAAATTACTTATTAAATACTAAAAAATATTACTGAATGTATGTTTCTTTATATTCTAATCCCATTTTTGGCTGGTAATTAAATGCAGATGATAATAAAGACCCCCAAAAATAGGAGTAAGGAAATTATCCATCACCGGCTTTGAAACTAATCATTCTCCTAATGCCAACGCGCAAAAAAAGAAAATACACATCGAAGAGGCTCAAAGTTTAAGTGACGATGTGAAAAACGCTAAAAGACATTTGGAAAAAAAGCTCGAGGAAGAACGTATCGCCCGTGCAACCCTTTACATCGAGCTCGAAAAGGAACGAAGTGCAGCCGCCTCTGCTGCTGACGAGGCAATGGCTATGATTCTTTGTCTGCAGGAAGAAAAGGCATCCATAAAAATGGAAGCTTGGCAAGATACTAGAAGAAAGGTCAACCTACGATGCCGAGGAAATGAACATTCTGAAAGAGATTCCCGTGAGACGCGAGAAGGAGAAATTCTTTTTAGAAAAGGAGGTCGAAGCGTATCGGCTAATGGATGAAAAAGGGGCCCGAGCAAATCGAGGATGAAAAGATTATTGTTACTTGTGACCCGAAGTTAGATAAAGAATCGGTTGACGTTCACGTAATCGAGCCAAATGGTTTAGGATTTTTATATTTCATCTCTTGACAATATGATTGTGCACATCCAAATCAGTGTCACGAAATGCAAATGCCTATTTTGATTTTTGTGGGATTTTTTTTAAATAAATTGAGAATGATTGATATATATATTTTTTAATGGAGAAAAAAAAATCTATTTTTCAGATTGTTGGTTTTTTTTAATGTGAATACATGAATGTTTTTAATTATTATTTGGGGAAAATCTCACATCTTCCTTGAATATTTTTTTAAAGCTTCGTTTGGTTCAGGGGATAAGATAGGATAAGATCAAAAGGTTAAAAGAGGAAAATTGTCATTTCATCATCCTTATCCAAGAAAACAAACGCCTAGTAGGATAATTTATCACCAATCCACAAATACAAAAATCAACTTTACCAAACACAAGTCAACCTAATCTCTACAGTACTGATCGGGTATTGACCCGAAACCCGGGATAAAATTATCATATCCCATCCCCCTAACCAAACGAGGCCTTAAAGTTTTGGCAGAATGTATTTCATCGAGGTGTGTTCTTTTTCTTTAAAAAAAAAAAATTAGACAGCGGCTCCAAGTATGTATCCTACTGTTCAATTTAAGTTATTATTAATTTTTTCTTTTTACCCAACAAGACACGATTTTCATTTGAGAGGAGAAAAACCAAGTTAATAATTGTTGGATATATATCATTCCTACTAAATACACAAACCCTTCATGTTGTTTCTTGAGCGGATACACATGGAGCATATTCAAAGAAAACAACATCAACGGGAAGCTTTAATGAAATTATCTACTTTCGAAATTGTCGAAGGGATGATCGAAAAGAAAGCGAAGATATTTGAACACGATGTAGATTTCAAAGAAACCAACATCAAGGGTTTATCGATTGTATGTAGAGTGAATGATACCGTTAACGAAATTTGTCCAAGTCGAACACTTCATCGTCTCGATTAATTATTTCCCTTATATAGTTTCAATGTGCCTCATAATTCAAGATATACTCAGAATATCCTGTAGTAATAACAACACTTGTTAATAATCTGCTCTTCACATTGATAGCACTCTCCGGTGTGTGTGTGTATATATATATATATATGCGTGTGTGTTTGAAGTTCATCAATAATAGTGACGTTAATTTGATAATTGAATATAGTTTAGCTTTTCGAATCCCACATCGGGATTAGAGGCAATTAAAGACTGATTAATATGGCCAGGGAGTTAACTCTGCTTTCGCCGAGCTTTGTAGCGATAGCTTATAACCCTAGTGGGGGCAATGAGTGTTGGAACGTTGGGCCGATCCGGAGGGTAGGGCCTGAGGTAGCTCTGAGTCTAGCCCGCCCGATCCAAGCGAGGAGTTGTGGGCCATGCGACTTGGGCGGAAGCCTGGGTAATGTGGTTCCTAGAGTGGAGGGAATGGCGCCAGGCTGGTTTGACAGAGCAGCGATCACTTCCCGCTCCTTGCAGTGGAAGGATAACGGGCTGGTGCTACTCTGGCCCGGTGATGCCCAACGGGTCGGCTCTAATTGGACCAACACTTTTTGACTAAGTTATGGACTGTGCAGGGTCACACATAAATTTCTAGCTACAACTTACAAGTTTAGGTCTTGAGAGATGTAGGCCAAGGAAGGTTTAGGAGACATTAATTCCGAAAGCATTTTTCATTTTGGTACCCAAGTTTCAGTCTACAACTTAAAAACATTTTTTTTCATTCTGGTACACCCAAGTTTCAGTCTACAACTTAGAAACATTTTTTTTAACAATAGTGTAGGATGGCTTCCATAACTTTTTATAATGAGAGATATAATCTCTTAAAAACTCACTGCCAGCCATCAAACTTTTGGAGCAAGAAATACTTAATTGATGATTGGATTGATTTTTTTTTTTTTACGTTACTAATTAGAAGAAATATGGCAAACAAGTGATTGTTTAAGACCATAATTTTTTTTCACTTAAAAAGAAATACAACTTTTTTTAAAATTTTCTCCTATTTCTCTCTCTTATGTCCATTATCATTAACTTTTCACACACAAACAAACAGTTCCATGTGGGCCCATTTGATTTTTTTTAACGAATAACTTTATATTCAATCCATTATCAAAAAACATACAACTTATATACACACTATTTCAATAAAAAAATCTCATCTCCCCGAAAATTTTATTTTCACTAGTCTAAACGGAACGAAAAAAAAAGAAAAAAATATCCAATCGTCATCTTCAATTTCAACAATAAATCAACTTTCATTGACTTTTTTTAACTACTAGTTAATTACATATGCGTTGCACCACGTGATACCATAACTACTTAATTTAATCGTTTGTATAATGAATCAACTGTATAAATTTAAAAGGTTGAGAAATACATTCTGTGAATAAAAAAAAGTTCCAAGGAATTATTCACTAAGATATGAATAATTTCCACGTCTATAATAATTAATGCTGATAGTCGACTTGACCTGGAAGACCACATAAAGAATAAGGATGACACGTAGTAGGATTCATTGATCGGTTAAGTGCCTAGGTTGTCGTGCTTGAGACCTAACCTGACGAGCCTAACTTATTGACTATTGAGTCGGTTGACGCTAACCAAATTACGTACGGCCGACCAGGTCTCTAGTCACGAGCGCGAGGTCACCCCACCAACTACGACGTGGCCTAGAAGGACACATGTTATCCGACCAGCCGGTCAGGGCTCCTATGACGAAATAACAATCCATTTCGACATGCTTCGTACGCTCGTGGTAGACAGAATTATTTGCAATATGACGAGCAGCTTGGTTGTCGCAATAAAGAGGCGTGGGTCCTGCTTGAGTCGAGCGCAAATCACGGAGTAACCAATGCAACCATAACACTTCACAAACTGTGGTTGCCATGGCTCTATACTCAGCCTCGGCAGAGGATCTCGCCACTACGGATTGTTTCTTTGTGCGCCATGAAATGGGCGAGCCACCCAGCGAAATGAAATACCCTGAACTCGACATGCGAGTTAGAGCACAACCACCCCAATTCGAATCACAATATGCTTCCAACATTAGATCGCCACCAAAAGGAAGAAATAAACCTTGCCCAGGTGTGAGCTTCAAATAGCGAAGAACCCGAGTTGCCGCATCGAGATGAGATTGACGAGGCCGACTGAGAAATTGGCTAAGTAAATTGACAGCAAACGTAATGTTTGGTCGTGGTACTGTGAGATATAATAATCGTCCGACAAGGCGACTATATTGAGCGGCATCTACGTCGGGAGTATCATCATTGGCAAAGAACATTAAATTTTGTTCCATTGGAAACGTGCTCGGACGACTCCCTTGCATCCCACTTTATTTCAAGATGTCCAGGGTATATTTTCGTTGGCTAAGAGCAATACCCTTTTGCTGATCGTGCTACTTCTATGCCCAAAAAATATTTGAGATTTCCCAAAGTCCTTGATACCGAAGCGATTATCGAGGAAGACCTTTACACGATCAATAACTTCCACTTCATTTCCGGTAAGAATAACATTGTCAACATAAATCAAAGTCAAGAGAAACGTGGATCCTTTTTCCAAAATAAATAATTAATGGTAAGCCCTAGATTGACCAAACCCAATCTCAAGGAGCGACGTCGTAAATTTTGTGTACCAATTTTGTGAGGCTTGACGGAGCCCATACAAAGATTTATGAATTCTACAAACTCGTGTCTCATTTTCTTTGACGAATCCTTGGGGTATCTTCAAGTACACCTCTTCATTAAGATCACCATGGAGAAAAGCGTTATTGACATCTAATTGGTGAACGAACCAATTTTTCTTTGCTGCGACGGCCAACACACTACGAACAGTAACCAATTTCGCTACGTGTGCAAATGTTTCGTTGAAGTCTATGCCCTCGATTTGTGTAAATCCTTTTGCCATGAGACGAGCCTTATATCGCTCATCATCTCCGTTAGGCTTATACTTAATCTTGTAAACCCACTTCGAATCGATGGCCCTTTTTTCCGAAGGCAAATCTTCTAAAGACTAAGTCTCGTTTGCCTCCAAGGCTGCTATCTCTCGCTGCATGGCCTCACGCCATGCTGGATCTTTTGCTGTCTGATGGAAAAATCTTGGCTCATCATGCGAAGTGATGGCAGCAAGGTAAGCCTTGTGAGAATTTATCGTAAGAAACAAAGTTAGAGATAGGATATACCATCGAGGTGCCTGAATCGGAGATGGGTGGTGGATGGTCTAAAGATGGTGGCAGTTCAGTTTCACAGCAATCAAGTAATTTAGGCCGATGCCGAATTCTATCACTTTTTCGAACATGTTCCTGCCCAGATTCATTTTGCGGAAGCGTCGATTGAGTTGAATCTTCAGTCACATGGTTCGGGTCATTTTCAATTGAGGAACCAGGCAAAATTGCCTCATTTTGAACAAAATTTTCAGCCGCCTGGTCTGACTCATTTTCAATTGAGGAACCAAGCAAAATTGCTTCATTTTGAACTGGTTCAACATTAGAATTAATTGGCCCAATTCGATCAGCATTTTGTAATCTTATCGTCCAATCATCACAAGTAACAGACCACTCATTTTTGCGCCAATCTGAGATTTCATTTTCTTGCCCAACTAACAATTTTTGTTTGAGTGGAAAAATACTTTCAAAAATATCACATCCCGAGAGGTGAATATGTTGCCATTTTTTAAGTCGTACACTTTATATCCCTTTTGTGTATTGGGATACCCAACGAATACACAAGGTCTCCCCCTTTCACCAAATTTATCCTTACTTTGTCATGAGCATAGGCAAGACACCCAAAGACCCGTAAGTGATCATAAGTAACTTCTTTATTTAACAAAATCTCATACGACGTTTTATTTTTAATGACGTTTGATGGCAAGCGATTTATAATATAAGTAGCAGTGAGGACACATTCTCCCCAAAATTCTATGGGGAGCCCCGCCTCAAATCTAAGTGCCCTCGCTATCTCAAGAATATGTTGATGCTTCCTCTCCACTACTCCGTTTTGTTGAGGGGTATCAGTACAAGAGGTTTCTAAGACCATTCCATTTTATTATAATAACTCATCATCTCGTTCGACTTAAACTCTACGCCATTGTCACTCCTAATGCATTTAACTCTTTTATCAAATTGTCGCTCAACCATGTTACAAAAGGTAATTATGTGGTGTGCTACTTCAGATTTACGCTTCAATAAGAAAGTCCACACAGCCCGACTATGATCATCAACAATGGTCAGGAAATAATGTGCACCCGAAAATGAAGCAGTCTTATAACCACCCCAAATATCACAATGTAAGAGTTCAAAACAATCACTAGTTATTATTGAACTATTGAAAAAAGGCAAACGAGTCTGTTTTGCACGTAAACACGAGTCACAGTGACTTCTCTTATTTTTGAAATCTAAAGATTTAATGTTCCGAATCTTCTCATCAAATGCGTGGCCTAACCTTTGATGCCAAATCTTTGGATGAACATTGACGCCAAAAGTCATTCTTCCATTTTCAACCGGCTCCAAACAGTATAAACCACCACTTTCTTTCCCCACTCCAATCAGCGTCCTCGAAGGTAAGTCCTGCATAACACAAAAGTCCGGGAAAAAGGTCATGGCATAGTTCAGATCTTTGGTAAGCCTGCTAACTGAAAGCAAATTACATTTAAAATCCGGAATATTTAAAACACGATCAATTCTTGATCTATTTGGAAAGTGTGTATTTCCAACGCTTTCAACTGGTATGTTATCCCCATTAGGAATTTGAACTGGTACTCCGTAATCATATCTTCGAACATTTTTAAGAATTCCTGCGTTACATGTAATGTGCTCAGTAGCGCCTGAATCAATTATCCAAGGCCCATTAGAGAATCGCTTACCCGACATATTAACATTAGGTTGATTTTGCCTTGTCCCATCCTTCCAACTTAGTCCGTTTTTGCTGCAGAAGAATTGTTGGGCCTGTGCAAACTGTTCTGGACTAAATCCATGTATGGGAACATCAGATGACAAATTGTTTCCCTTTTCATCATCAACACTAGTGTGAGCAGCTTTGGTAGGTGGTCGACTGTCTTTCTGTCGGAATTCCCTCTTCTCCACCTCTTTGCCCCTTTTTTCGTTCCAGCCCGGTTGAGGGTATCCAATTAATTCATAACACTCATCTCTCATATGGTATAGACGCTGACAGTGGGTAAACTTTTTGGGCTGTTTGTATGTCTTTCGATCTTGTCTATCTCCATCGCCTCGTCTAATGTGGGATTGAAACGCTGCTGCTTCTATCCCGAATTTTCGAGCAGTGCTAATGTTCCGTTGCGCCTCATCTTCAGCAACCATATGGTAAGCAACACTCAAACTTGGCGTAGGTCTAATGCTCAAGATCTGAGTTTTCACAGTCCCAAATGACTCATCGAGTCCCATAAGGAATTCATACAATTGCTTCTTATTTCTTATCTCCTAAAATTCTTTTGACAATTCACAGGAACATTTCCCGCATTTACACTTTGGGATTGTGGAGACCGATTTCATCTCGTCCTAGATGCTTCTCAGTTTCGTGTAATATGCGGAAACAGTTGTATTCTTTTGTCTAGTGTGTGTGAGAGTCCTTCTCAACTCATACGCTCTCGGTGCACATGCTTTCCCAAAACGTTCCTCGAGGTCGTCCCAAATTTCCTTGGCCGTTTTTGCGTATTTGACGCTACTTCGTATTTCTTTATCCATGGAACTGTTAAGCCAACCACGGATCATTGCGTTACACCTTTTTCAAAGCATGTAATCCTTTGAATTTTCTCCCGGGATGGGAATTGATCCATCCACGAAATCGAACTTATTTTTGGCAAATAGAGCATTGCTCATCTCGTCTTGCCAATCACCGTAGTTGCCATCGTGAAGTATTTCACTCACATGAATCTGGCCAGAATTATCCGATGGAGGAATAAAATATGGGGACATAACGTCCACTGTCGGAAGACTATAACTATCCCCAGTTTTTGACATGTCTGTGAATAAAGGGGAAAAAAGAAAAATTATTGGGGAATTTTGTGGATCGGTTTCCGCTCTGATACCATGTAAAATAATGGTTTAACCCTTATTTTTATTCATCACCCCAAAAAGCACTCCTTATACAGACTTATACAGAAGGATATATAAAGGAGAATTCTAGCAAAGTTACCTGATCTATGCTAATGCCAGAAGGAAAGAAAATAATACAGATCCTATAATCATGCACATATATACGGTGAAAATTCTATAATATTCTACATATTTGAGTAGGAAAAAATAAAATTGAGATAGAGAGAAATATAATTTTCAATTCGGGCTAGGGCTAATTCGCCGAGCCGAGAATTTAATATTAGAATCTTACCTTAATTCCTACTTTGTTTCGCTTTGTAAAGAGCACGTTTTTGTTTACTTCTTGGCATCTTTTTAACATTGATTATTAATCTGCATGCCTTTGGTCTCTGAATTGGAGATGGTATACCATGGACCCAGGTGCACCTTGAAGGATGCACCCGATCCCAAAAATTATCACATGTGCAGATTTTTTTAAGAGCCCCACTCCAATTCCACGCGCTGTGAATTTCACTCCCCCTCAAAATTCAGGCTCTCCCCACGCGCATCAAAACAAAAAAGAAACGCCCAGGCTTCAATGTGAAATCCGCTTCTCCACGCTCAGATTTTTTCCAGTTTCTCTCCACTTCCCGCTCATCTTAACACCTTCAACTCATAAACACCGCTACTGATGAGAAATCTAAAAGCCACCTCTTCGCGATCGAATTCAATATTTTCCGGAATTTTGAGCTTAACGTCGATTTTGAATTTTTTTTTTCATTTTTTTTGGATTTGTTCAAATTTTTCGCATCTGAAGTGGTTTGAATTGTTGTTGTCATTGAAATTTTCGCTTCATGAAACTTTAATATGTTTTGGTACAAAATTAAATTACTGCATATCAACTGTTTGTAAAAATGCCTGAATGAGAATTTTACATTAGTTAAGATCTTATTATCTTAAGATTATGAATATGTAGTTTGTGATGATATGTGCGTGTTATGTATGATGATATGTTCATTATMTATGTGATGATACGTGAACATCTTATTCTTTTTTCCTAGTACTGATGATGAATATRTATATAGTCTGTKATGATATGTGCGTGTTTTGTGTRATGATATATACATGATATGTGTGATGATATGAATATACTTTTCTTTTCTTTCTTTTTTTGGATTATAAATGAATATATGTGTAGTTTGTGATGATATGTTCATGTTTTGTGTGATGATATATGAATATCTTATTCTTTTTTTCTTTTTGGGATTACTGCTGAATAAATGTGTAGTTTGTGATGATATGTGCATGTTCTGTGTGATGATATGTGAATATCTTATTCGTTTTCCCTGAGACTGATATATATGTAGTTTGTGATGATATGTGCATGTTCTATGTGATGATATGTGCGTGTTCTATGTGATGATATGTGCATGACCTGTGTGATGATATGTGAATATCTTATTCGTTTTCCCTGGGACTGATATATATGTAGTTTGTGATGATATGTGCATGTTCTGTGTGATGATATGTACGTGTTCTATGAGATGATATATGCATGACCTGTGTGATGATATGTGAATATCTTATTCGTTTTTCCTGGGACTAATATATATGTAGTTTGTGATGATATGTGAATGTTGTGTGTGATGATATGTGCGTGTTCTATTTGATGATATGTGCATAATTTGTGTGATGGTATATGATATCTTATTCTTTTTTTCATAGGAACGGTGTATTTTCATATCATCACATGCACCATCCACTTATCATCACATAAAACAGCCGGATATCATCACATATAACTTTCAGAAATATCATCACAACAAAACCAACACATCAACAGATTCAAAAATTTATGAGAGTAAGAAACAAACCCTATAGTTTGTTTTCACAATAAAATAAAAACGGAGTAAAATTAACCAAAACTCACGAACAAACTTATAACCTTTTCATAAAAAACAGTCATCACGATTACAATAAAAAAAGATCGGATAAAATATATCAGTCCAAAATAATAAAAAATTACAATTGAACAATAAAATTTAGCCATCTCTTTATTTTGTCATATATGAAAAAACCTAACTATCAACTGACTTTGAACTAAAAGAACTACAGCTTAAAGAATGCGGTAATGGTGGGATGTATCCCATGCTGAAATATCACAAGTACCCCCTCGCCCCGGGCCATCGCACGGAAAACTATAACCAAAATCCTTTTTATCTGGCAACAACTATGAAATTCAAACTCGAAGTTGGGCCGACACTCGAATGCACAGCATAACCATCTCCGGCAAATGTACAAATACCAACCTGAAAAAATAGTACAGAGCCAAAAAATAATGACATTACAGAAAATAATACATAAATTACAGAAAAACACTTGTAGACTTTCTACGACCTTTTAAGTTTGTGACTCAGCAATTTTTCTCTTAAATCATAAAGCCTTAGTAACCAAGAATTATCTTGGCATCCATAATTTGTAACCATTCTGAAAACATAGGAAATCACACTTTACTGCCACATATCATCCCATATTACTACTATATATCATCAGCACAAAGCAAAAATCAGAAAACCCTAAATATCTTTAAGTTACCATTTGACATTAATGAAACATATCATCACATATTACTACTACATATCATCACATATTACTTCCACATATCATCAGCAAAGATCAAAAATCCTGACCACGAAAAATGAAAAACTCAACCAGAAACCCTCAATATATGTCAAATATCAACTTCAAAAAACCAAAAACTGTAATATTTGCAGGAGAGACACAAATCGGAAGAGTTGCATCAACAAAAATAGAAAATAGCGTAAACCTAATTGAATACAAAAATAAATCAACTTCAAAAAATAACTTACCCTCGAACCGATTCACGTCAATTGGAATTGAAAGAATTTGTTTGTTAGCGGTGGAGCAGCGATAGTTTCGGCGGTAATTTGAAGCCAATTAGATGGAAATCGAAGAAAACTCACAATTATTTGCTGTTAAAATCGAACGGGATCGCCGTTGTTGAATTCGATGGGGATCGTCGGTGGCTGATTTTTATTTGAACGAAATCAATGGAGGTTTTGGCGATTTGGATCGCCGGTAATGAAATTCCTTGAGAAGGGAGTTTTTTAGCGATAGATTGTTGAAGAAACGACGAAAGAAGGGTTTGATGCGCGTGAGAAAATTCTGAAAAATAAAAGAGGTGCGCATGAAAATTGTGAAACTTGATTTTATATGGATAACATGGTGCACCTTACAAGGTGCACCTGAGTCTATCTAATAATTTGCCTCTGAATTGAGCATCTATGGGCTATGTTGGGAAACCCAACGTCCCTCTTAATGCTATATTAATTTGCATGTTATAGGTAAATAATTGTTCCAATGAAACCTGCAGTTCAATAATTATTTGATAATCCAATCTACAGAACAACTTCAATACCACAGAAAAGAAAGAAAAAAAAGGGTACCAAAAAAAATAAAAAAAAAAATACAAACAAACAAACAACTAATCAGCATGGACACACAGAGGTTGGCTTACTCTATAACCAAATTAAGCGAAAATTCTTAAATGCCTCATATATGCACTGTTAAAGACAAACTTTCTTCATTGGATGCTGGAGCAGACACTGTTTCATTGCTGGTTTTGGCTAAAGAAAGCACACCACTCGTCGACATACGCTGCTTTATCATGATCCAGAGACGGCCACTCGTGTTGTTGGAGAAGCTGAAGAATTTGTTCAGTTTTGCCGAGCATGAGAAATGCTTCGTGCACACTTTCCTCCCGTTTCTCTATGGCATTGTGGTGACACATGGTGGCTATAACGTGCGCTAAATTGGTGAGACAAGCTGCCAGAATATCCGCAATCATGACTGATAAGAGTTCGAACAATTCCTCATCCGTTTGCTCATTTTCCCCTTCAAAGGACAACAAAACAGTCCGACTAATTCTGTACATTGAATTGGCGGCTACAACTTTAACCGGCCAATTCCGAGGATTTTCCATAAAGGGACCCACCGTTTCTCTCTTGAATTCACGAACAGTCCTTTCGGCTTTTCCGGACAGCTCTTTTAATACCTCATTGGAGTTTTTGCACTTGAGAGATGTTTTCCTGAGGTCCACATCGAGCCATTTCTTATACAGTGCAACTCCGACCCAAGAAACGTCTCCAGCTTTTCGAATGTTGAGAAGTTGTGCATTTTTATCCGATGCTTTGTCGACAATCTTGGCGAGGGAAAGGCCTTCGCTCACGCTGCTCACTAATTGCTCCCTCTTGTGACTTGCAACGTGAGGAAGTGCGATTGCAATGCTTGCTAACGTCACCACTGGCAGCGTCCAGCAGTTGGGAGGTTCTTGACAATGCAGACTTGGAATTCGAACGGTGTCAAATTTCCCCACCCCGTTAAAGTTGTCGAATCTGTTTAGCAGAATTACTAGACTCTTAGTTTGCTGCTTTCGACCCAAGTGAATCATGTCGTCTGCTCGGTGGCGTATGCCCTTGAGGACCCACGATAGCAGCTCCACCTCACCATCAAGTAGAAGAACATAACTTCCGAGATTGTCATCCGGTTCATCATTTCCAGCACGGTTATTTGAGGTCGAAACGTCGGAGAAAAGACACATTATTAATTTCTTGGTGCAAGTAAAGCACCAGAAAATCGGACATATGAGTAAAGCAAAGGCCAAGACAAGGAGTTTGCTTAACAGAACAACCAAAATCTGAACTCCGATACAGAATGTAAGAACGAACCATTTGGCATCATGAAGATATCTCGCGCGCTTGTATTGCCGAATTTGTGAAGCCGAGAAGCTATCTCTCCAGTCAACTAGAGTTTGGATCCAGTGATTCTCAATCTTTAATTCCTTTCTTAAGTTGAAATGGCGAGTCTTCGAGAACTTGAAGCCCACAGCAAGAAACCATCTGGATGTAGGCCCGATTAGACCTACAACCACACCGATGGCCTGAATTATTAGAATCCAACGGGTGTACCCTCCATACACAGATCTAGCTGGTCCTATTGTACTTATCCTCGCCGCGATCAATATAATATTAAACATTACTAACGTGAGGGTAGGAAGCAAAGGGAGCAAAGTTGGAGTAGTGCAGACAACGGAACGTGCCATCACGAATTGTGGGCTGCTCGTCTCAGCCATCACCCAATATTTCATCATCTCTCGTCTCTGTTCATCAATTCCGAATGCGTCCCTTCTTTGAACCGTCACCTTATCTGTCATCAAGGCTACTYTGTGCTTCTCTTGGTAYTTCAATTCCAGATCCCTTTTGATGGTTGGAACCGATATAGCCGAAGCARCTAATGTAGGAAGCAAAACTAACATTGAAGTTAGAGGAACCCATATTGCCACTCCATAATACCATCTCCCAAGCTGAATAAGTTCAATGAACACATTTGCCAAGACCGTGATTAACAGAACCCCAAGCGCGAACGTGTTCGCTACGAGCTCGTTATCATTCATGGATCCCAAAGACGGCATAAAATTAGCCATGGCCGTCGACAGAAAGGCGAAACTGGTAATCTTGGCATTCCAAACATCAGAGTTCCTTGGCAGGTTTGTTTCGATGTCCTGSGTAAGCTTCATAGCGATGGCTAACAGTGTCAACGAAAGTGCATTGAGGGAGAAGTATTTGCAGGGGAACCAGAGCTTTTTGTGTCGGAACGCGTTGACCGCGTCGGCTGTCATTGCCAGCGTGCAAATCGCAGAAGCAACGGTGATGTAGAGGCCTATCCATGGCATTATCTCATCAAGTTTCTTTTCAACGTATTCATCGGGATCCATTGAATTGTTCCCCTGCTAAACTATGTACTGTATCAAGTTTTGTATATGGCCAAGTGATTAAAGAAAGATTATATAAATATACTATGGTTATTGTTTTCTGAGGCTAATGCATTTCTGTTTCATTTGAAGGCTGCAAGTCTTGCATTACATTCTCATTCATTCTAGTCATGATCAGTCCTTTTCAACAAGTTTACAAAGTCATTCATTCTAGCCGTATAGACAAGGGTTTTGAAACCCACTTCAACAAAAATTTTCCTTGTTTGTAATTTGTCTTTCTTAGGACATAAAGTATTTTAGGACTCTAGATTTCTTTCTTAGCAGGAGTTTAGGATTTTATTTAGTTTCCTAAATACTTACCTAACTTGTTGAAAAAGACTAGAAGTCTTGTTTTATAAAAGGGGAAAAGACGCAAGAAAAGATGGACGACGCGAAGATATTCTGAAGCAGAACACGGAGCAAATCACTCGGAGTTTTGCTGGAGAATTAGAAGAATCACTACGTTGCGTAACCAACGGAGGAATTCTACTAAAGAAGAAGTGACGAGTATTTTGTGTATCAAGTGATTGATACAATTTGGTTTTTCGTATATTACTTTTATATTTTGTAATTGATCT
>BMAC01000277.1:1002809-1017902 GCA_014905375.1 Phtheirospermum japonicum | reverse complement strand
CAACAAGGATGGATCTCCAGCTCGTTCGTCAATGTTTTTGATGTGCCCTCGCATCCTCTGTTTTCCAGAGGGAGTAGTTCTCTCCATTTAAGATTGGGGGTCTTGGGTTCCCTTGAGCGTCCATTAGGTCAAGTTTACAAAACAAGGATCGAAATACTTAAAGTTAAGTATCCTGCTCTTGTGCCAATTGTAGTTTTGTAGAAATGCAGTTTAAAGATATGATGTTAGGTTTCGTGATAGATGTCACCAGACCTAACATCAACTGAATCTCAAAAACAGCAGTGGAAATAAAAACACAGAAATTTAATTTCAGTTTGTAAGTAAACGTACTTACGAACTTGGGTGTACAAACCCGAAAACTATATTACTTTTTCAATTGTTCAAGATCAATTACAAAATATAAAAGTAATATACGAAAAACCAAATTGTATCAATCACTTGATACACAAAATACTCGTCACTTCTTCTTTAGTAGAATTCCTCCGTTGGTTACGCAACGTAGTGATTCTTCTAATTCTCCAGCAAAACTCCGAGTGATTTGCTCCGTGTTCTGCTTCAGAATATCTTCGCGTCGTCCATCTTTTCTTGCGTCTTTTCCCCTTTTATAAAACAAGACTTCTAGTCTTTTTCAACAAGTTAGGTAAGTATTTAGGAAACTAAATAAAATCCTAAACTCCTGCTAAGAAAGAAATCTAGAGTCCTAAAATACTTTATGTCCTAAGAAAGACAAATTACAAACAAGGAAAATTTTTGTTGAAAATAATATTCCAACATCACTAATTTCCTATTTATATTTATATACCCTTATATAATTATTCTAAGACCACGTTGTTATATTTACATATAGATAATAATTTTACGAAAATTGAGTAGATAATAAATAAATAATTAATAACATAAGGCCATAATGAAAAATGTAACATTATAACTAAAATTTAACCAATTTTTTTTTTTTTTTGTGTAAAACATCTATAAGTAATATTTCGTATGACGTGGTGGAGAATTATTATGTCGCCCTACTTTCACATAGCTGCATTTCATTTTTCTTTTCTTTTAATAGTAATGATTTGGTAGTAGGTTTTCCCTATTTTCGCTCAAAAAATAAATTGATAAAATAAAAAGTGTGTGGCGTTGCTTATGGTTTCCTGACTTTAAACTTTATGAATTTTGGACTGTTTTGAAATTTCACTCTAGCATAGCCAGCTATATTATGCAGCAGCATTTATGAAAATATTGTGCATATATACGTTGGTAAAAGTCTAGTGAAACAGCTTTGAGGATTCATTTGATCGCGCTGCAAGTACACCAGGACTTTGTGCCTCAAGTACTATGATTTTGATTTCGAAAGCACGATAAATATGAGCTTGGTTGCTATCAAGTCTAATAATTTATTTTTGCTTTTGTGAATAAAACAATTTACCAAAATGAAAAAGTGTTGGTCCAATTAGAGCCGACCCATTGGGCATCACTGGGCCAGAGTAGCACCAGCCCGTTATCCTTCCACTGCAAGGAGCGGGAAGTGATCGCTGCTCTGTTAAACCAGCCTGGCGCCATTCCCTCCACTCTAGGAACCACATTACCCAGGCTTCAGCCCAAGTCGCATGGCCCAACTCCTCGCGAGGAGCGGGCGGGCTAGAATCACAGCAACTTCAGGCCCTGCCCTCCGGGTCGGCCCAACGTCCCAACACTCATTGCCCCCACTTGGGTTATAAGCTATCGCTACAAAGCTCGGCGAAAGCAAAGTTAACTCCCTGGGGATATTAACTCATCTTTAATTGCCTCTAATCCCGATGTGGGATTCGAAAAACTAAACTAATCCATTATCTTTTTCCAGGCTATGTAATTCAATTATCAAATTAACATCACTATTTTTTATGAACTTCACTCGAGACATATCAAATTAATTAGTGCAACGTAAGAATTTCTATAACTCTCCTTTCAAAAAGTTTTCTTTTTTAAAGTATATATATAGAACGGAGAGTGCTACCAATGTGAAGCAGATTATTCCACAAGTGTTATTATTATTCCACCCCTAACAATTAATTACAATATGCCCACAAAGCTTCTAATACTATGAGACCGGTCTCGTATTTATCATAAACTAAATGGGATATGGAGAATCATCAATTGTTGCTAATCCGTAGAATAGGCCTTATCAAGTTGCTCTAGCATACAATCGTTTACATATTAGCTGAAGTGATTGATGTAGCCATCCCGGGATGTAGTAACATCGGCTGCAAGTCAGATGAAGACATGAACTTGTCAAAATAATTAGAACTAAGTTTCCAGTCCTCAGAGTCTTGGTCAAAGGGATGTAAGGGGCCAAACGTAGGGTGAAGTTACAAGGAACGTTAATATGTGACTTTCTTACAATACATGATTGGATGGGCCCATCTAATTCTCCATATACAACTCTTTGTAAAAAAAAAATTGGTTAAATTTTAGTTATAATGTTACATTTTTCATTATGGCCTTATGTTATTAATTATTTATTTATTATCTACTCAATTTTCGTAAAATTATTATCTATATGTAAATATAACAACGTGGTCTTAGAATAATTATATAAGGGTATATAAATATAAATAGGAAATTAGTGATGTTGGGAATATTATTTTCAACAAAAATTTTCCTTGTTTGTAATTTGTCTTTCTTAGGACATAAAGTATTTTAGGACTCTAGATTTCTTTCTTAGCAGGAGTTTAGGATTTTATTTAGTTTCCTAAATACTTACCTAACTTGTTGAAAAAGACTAGAAGTCTTGTTTTATAAAAGGGGAAAAGACGCAAGAAAAGATGGACGACGCGAAGATATTCTGAAGCAGAACACGGAGCAAATCACTCGGAGTTTTGCTGGAGAATTAGAAGAATCACTACGTTGCGTAACCAACGGAGGAATTCTACTAAAGAAGAAGTGACGAGTATTTTGTGTATCAAGTGATTGATACAATTTGGTTTTTCGTATATTACTTTTATATTTTGTAATTGATCTTGAACAATTGAAAAAGTAATATAGTTTTCGGGTTTGTACACCCAAGTTCGTAAGTACGTTTACTTACAAACTGAAATTAAATTTCTGTGTTTTTATTTCCACTGCTGTTTTTGAGATTCAGTTGATGTTAGGTCTGGTGACATCTATCACGAAACCTAACATCATATCTTTAAACTGCATTTCTACAAAACTACAATTGGCACAAGAGCAGGATACTTAACTTTAAGTATTTCGATCCTTGTTTTGTAAACTTGACCTAATGGACGCTCAAGGGAACCCAAGACCCCCAATCTTAAATGGAGAGAACTACTCCCTCTGGAAACAGAGGATGCGAGGGCACATCAAAAACATTGACGAACGAGCTTGGAGATCCATCCTTGTTGGATGGGAGAAACCTCGTATCACTGCTGATGGCGACGGTGACTCCGTATACAAGAGAGAAGAAGACTGGACGGACAATGAAGTAACCATGTCAAACTGAAACTTTAAAACCATTAATACCTTGTGCGGCTATGTCGATTCAAATTATTACAAAGTGATTAAGAATTGTGAGTCTGCAAAAGAAGCATGGGACGCCCTTCAAAGGGTATGCGAAGGGACTTCAAGTGTGAAGAAATCTCGCCTGAGAATGCTCACTACAACGTTCGAGTTTATGAGAATGGATGATAAAGAGTCTAGTATGCCATGAGAATCTCTGACATATCAAATGAGATTGGAAACCTTGGCGAGCCCATGTCCAATGCACGCCTTCTTGGAAAACTTCTCAGATCTATTTAGAAGAAGTTCAGCGTGAAAGTAGTTGCCATTGAGGAGTCCAAGGATACTGACAGAATGGACTATGATGAGTTGGTCGGATCGCTCAAGACATTTGAGATGGAGTATCTAGACTATCACTTGAAGGAGAAGAATGTTGCTCTCACCTCCGATGTTAACTCAAAAGATGAAGATGAAGATACTGACTTGAGAGAGCTTTTTGATAAATTTGAAAGAACCACACTTGGAGAAGAAGAAGTATCACTCATCACTCAAAAATTCAACCGCTACTTGAAGAGAAAGAACAATATTGGAGGGAAGACATCAAATTCCATGATGGAGACACCGCCTCCAAAGTCTTCTGTAAGAAAGTTATCCAACTTCCAGCCCTCATCTTCAGAATCAAAGACTGGAAATTCTCCCAAACCACTCAGTGAAATCCAATGCCATGAGTGCAAAGGTTGGGGGCAATACAAGAATGCATGTGCAAATACGTTAAGAAAGAAGAGTCTTATTTCAAAGGAGTTTGATGAAGATGGAAGCGACTCTGACTCACCTGAGTCAGTACCTGCACTTTTTGCTCATGTTGCCTGGGATGACGAATTTCGGGTTCACAACATCAATTCCAACACCCTATGCCTAAATGCTGAGGTTGAAAATTCTCACGACGATTATAAAAAATTGTGCGTGGAGTATGATGAACTATTTTTCAAATGGGAAAATCAGGTTTTGAAAGTGAAAACCCTTACGATCAAAGTTTAAAAGCTTACTCATGAGATATATGATCAAGTGAAGATCATTACCCGGTTGGAGGACTCTCTTACAAGAAAAGATTTAGAATTGGAACGAGTCAGGGTTGAGCTAAAAAAGGTTCAAGATAAAATTTCAAACCCTAACAAAGGAAAGGCGAAACTGGGTGAAATTCTTGAGATGTCGTACCCAGAAACTTCAAGGCACGGAATTGGTTACAAACCAGAGCAAAAAACGCATCAAGTCTGCCACAACCAAGAGTCTGTCAAGCGCCATAAGAAGAGAAGAAGGCAGTTTGTTTGCCATCACTGTGGAGATCATGGCCACATTCGCCCCTTCTGCTGGAAGAGAACTGGGAAGAAAAGTCCTTTTCAGAGGATTAATCAAGATGTTGGGACTCGTGATGTGACTCAAGTTGCCAACACCAAAGGAAACACCAAGTTGAAACGAGTCTGGGTAAGAAAGGGGGAGGTCAAGTGTAACATGATCTACCCCTCTCTAAAATCTCACGTTCCTAGAGCATGGTACTTTGATAGTGGATGCTCTAAACACATGACCGGATCCAAAGAACTTTTGTCGAACATTGTAAAATTCAAAGGAGGAAATGTCAAATATGGTGGAGGCGCAAATGGACAGATTATTAGGCAAGGAACACTCCATGTTTCAGGCATTGCCAAGCTGAAAAATGTGTTACTTGTTGAAGGGCTAACTGCTAATTTAATAAGCATTAGTCAATTGTGTTATGGAGGCTTTAGTGTAAAATTCACACGAGAAAAATGCGAAGTCTACGATGTAGAAAGTGCGTGCATTCTAACTGGCCAGAGAACGTCCGACAACTGCTATCAAATAAATGGAGATGTATTTTGTAAGCTGTCCCAGCTGAGTGATGCCGAGGTGTGGAATCAAAAACTCGAACACGTTAACTACAAAATGCTAGAAAGGCTTGTAAAGAAGGATGCTGTGAACGGATTGCCAAAACTCAACACGAAGATCATTCCTGTTGGTGAAGCGTGTCAAAAGAAAAGCAAGTTAAAGTACCACACCCTTATGTCCAGAGCCTTACCACATCCAACTGCTTTGAACTCATACATATGGACCTCATGGGACCACTTGAGGTGGAGAGTCTTGGAGGTAAAAGGTATGTTTTAGTTATTGTCGATGATTTTTCTAGATATGCATGGATCAAATTTTTAAAAGAAAAATTAGAAACATTTGTATTTTTTAAAAAACTTGCTAAGAAATTGTGTGTGCGTTTTGGAGTGAGTATAGGAAGAATCAGAACCGATCATGGAAAAGAATTCGAAAATAAATCGTTTTTAAACCTTTGCTCAAAAAGGGGAATTACTCATGAGTTTTCTTCTCCCGTTACTCCTCAGCAAAATGGTATAGTTGAACGAAAGAACAAATCTCTGGCGGAGATGACTAGAACCATGCTGATTTCTAATGGTATTGCAAAATGGTTTTGGGCAGAAGCCATGAACACAGCATGTCATATTTGGTGTTGGAAATGACGATAGGCAAATATAAAACCTATTTTCGGCTTTATTCATAAATAAAAACCACTAAAATCCCTAATGAGCCCCCTTGAGCCTTTATTCCATCTCTTTATTAGCCACGAGCTTAATTGTAGCTCTTATTTCGTTTAAGTGTGTGAGATGAGAGTTTATTTATCATTGGTTTATTGAGATATGATGATTTCAGGGTGGAAATTAGTGGGATGCTATTATAAAAAAAGGAAAAGAAAAGAAAAAAAAAGAAGAGGAAGAAAGAAAGAAAAGTAAAAAAAAAAAATGGGAATTAAGGGTGTTTAAGTTCATAAGAGCATCTAGATGTTAAAAATAAAGCCTATTTATAAAGGCAAATATTCGGTTTTTGGGGTTAGAAATAGCCTTAGTTATAAAAGGCTAAAAATAATGGTATATGGTTCTTTGGGGAGAATGAGGAACAAAATTATGCTCTATGCTTAAAATTTTAGATTGAGTGAGTTATTGATTGCGTTTTTTCGCAAGTTAGCCACACATCTTTATATATGACATACCTTACCAAAGAGCCTACATTACAACCCTATAAAGTCCTAATCCGATTCTTGTCCAAATATGCACACATATGCGATATACGAGTCTTTGATTTTCACGAGTCGTTGAATACATGTTTATGTTAATCCGAGCGTATACACTTACCCTTTGAAAAACACAAGAGAATGAGTGCACCATGATATATTTCCCTTCTGTGAGGACGCATTCTTTCGATTTCAAGGTGAAATAGTAATACGAGTTAGCCTTATGGTTTTCGGCGAAGGTGTTTATAATTGCAAAACTAAAATTATACGCACAACATGACTCTTAGCTCTAACTACTTTCACCACTTTTGATTTTGATTCTTTCGTTTGTTCGTACAACGTCATGCTAGGACGACCGTCTTTGAGCCAGTTCCAGGCAGTAATTTATGTATATCATATGAAGATGAAATTCCCAGCAGAGGATGGAACGGGTGAGGTCAGAGGTGATCAGTACACGTCCAGGCAGACGTATGTCGAGTGCATCAGACGCAATGAGGAAGAGCGACAGAGCAATAGGGCTCGGATGGAGCAAGTTAAGCCAGGTCTGGCTCAGAGAGAAGAGGGGTTAATGATGGTAGAGGTAGTCCCGGAGGACGAGAGTCGAGTTCTCCGTGTCGGGACAACCCTCAGCCCGGAGATTTTGGTAGACTTGGTAGCATTATTACGGGATAGTGCGGATGTATTTGCCTGGTCTCCCCAGGACCTGGTCGGTATCGATCCAGAAGTGGTTGCACATCACCTGAATATCAGCCTTGCGATGAAGCCAGTCAAACAGAAAAAATGCAACTTTGGGCCAGAGAAGGAGGCCATTATAGAGGCTGAGGTTGAGAAGTTGTTGAAAGCTAAGCACATCCAGGAAATACAATTCCCTGAGTGGCTCTCCAACGCCGTGCTAGTCCCTAAGACCCAAGACGACTGGCGCATGTGCATAGACTTCTGCGACCTCAACAAGGCTTGCCCCAAAGACCATTATCCATTGCCAAGGATAGACCAGCTGGTCGATTCCACATCAGGTTGTGAGCTCTTAAATATGATGGACGCCTCGCAGGGTTATCACCAGATCCGACTGTCCAAGTTTAGGTTTTGAGAGAGATGTAGGCCAAGGAAGGTTTAGGAGACATTAATTCCGAAAGGATTTTTCATTTTGGTACCCAAGTTTCAGTCTACAACTTAAAAATATTTTTTTAACAATAGTGTAGAATGGCTTCCATAACTTTTTATAATGATAGATATAATCTATTAGAAACTCACTGCCAGCCATCAAACTTTTGGAGCAAGAAATACTTAGATGATGATTGGATTAAATTTATTTTTTAGTTACTAATTAGAAAAAATATGGCAAACAAGTGATTGTTTATGACCATAATTTTTTTTTCTCTTAAAAAGAAATACAACTTTTTTTAAAATTTTCTCCTATTTCTCTCTCTTATGTCCATTATCATTAACTTTTCTCACACAAACAAACAGTTCCATGTGGGCTCATTTGATTTTTTTTAACGAATAACTTTATACCCAATCATTTATCAAAAAACATACAACTTATATACACACTATTTCAATAAAAAAATAATCATCTCCCTTAAAATTTTATTTTCACTAGTCTAAATGGAACGAGAAAAAAAAGAAAAATTATCCAATCGTCATCTTCAATTTCAACAATAAATTCAACTTTCATTGACTTTTTTCAACTACTAGTTAATTACATATGCGTTGCACGTGATACCATAACTACTTAAACTAATCGTTTGTATAATAAATTAATTGTATAAATTTAAAAGGTTGAGAAATACATTTTATGAATAAAAAAAGTTCCAAGGAACTATTCACTAAGATATGAATAACTTCGAGCCACGTCTATAATAATTAATGCTGATAGTCGTTGAACCTGGAAGACTACATAAAGAATAAGGATGACACGTAGTAGGATTCAGGTCTATAGCAACCTAATAAGAGAATGGCCGAACAAGAGATTACCCAATTCGAGCACGGACCCACCTGATACATAAGACGCCGGTCTAGGTCTCTTTTGTGATCGATACCCATAACACATAGTCGACCATGTGGTGGCCGAGCTGCTGTTCGCCAAACGAGGGCCATCACCTCACAAAGGCTATCGAGCCATGACACATTGATCGGTTAAGTGCCTGGGTTGTCGTGCTTGTCACCTAACCTGCCAAGCCTAACTTATTGACTATTGAGTCGGTTGACGCTAACCAAATCACGTACGGCCGACTAGGTCTCTAGTCACGAGCTCGAGGTCACCCCACCAACTACGACGTGGCCTAGAAGGACACATGTTATCCGACCAGGACATTCGTGGCCGGCCAGGGACGAAATAACAATCCATTTCGACATGCTTCGTGCGCTCGTGGTAGACAGGATTATTTGTAATATGACGAGCAGCTTGGTTGTCGCAATAAAGAGGCGTGGGTCCTGCTTGAGTCGAGCGCAAATCACGGAGTGACCAACGCAACCATATCACTTCACAAACTGTGGTTGCCATGGCTCTATACTCAGCCTCTGCAAAGGATCTCGCCACTACGGATCGTTTCTTTGTGCGCCATGAAATGGGCGAGCCACCCAGCGAAATGAAATACCCTGAACTCGACCTGCGAATTAGAGCACAACCACCCCAATCCAAATCACAATATGCTTCCAACATTAGATCGCCACCAGAAGGAAGAAATAAACCTTGCCCAGGTGTGAGCTTCAAATAGAGAAGAACCCGAGTTGCCGCATCGAGATGAGATTGACGAGGCCAACTGAGAAATTGGCTAAGTAAATTGACTGCAAACGTAATGTTTGGTCGTGTTACTGTGAGATATAATAATCGTCTAACAAGGAGACTATATTGAGCGGCATCTACGTCGGGAGTATTATCATTGGCAAAGAACTTTAAATTTTGTTCCATTGGAAACGTGCTCGGACGACTTCCTTGCATCCTACTTTATTTCAAGATGTCCAGGGTATATTTTTGTTGGCTAAGAACAATACCCTCAGCTGACCGTGCTACTTCTATGCCCAAAGAATATTTGAGATTTCCCAAGTCCTTGATACTGAAGCGATTATCGAGGAAGACTTTTACACGATCAATAGCTTCCACTTCATTTCCGGTAAGAATAACATCGTCAACATAAATCAAAGTCAAGAGAAGCGTGGATTCTTTTTCCAAAATAAATAATGAATGATCAGCCCTAGATTGACGAAACCCAATCTCAAGGAGCGACGTCGTAAATTTTGTGTACCAATTTCGTGAGGCTTGACGGAGCCCATGTAAAGATTTACGAAGTCTACAAACTCGTGTCTCATTTTCTTTGGCGAATCCTTGGGTATCTTCATGTACACCTCTTCATTAAGATCACCATGGAGAAAAGCATTATTGAAATCTAATTGGTGGACGAACCAATTTTTCTTTGCGGTGACGGCCAACACACTACGAACAGTAACCAATTTCGCTACGGGTGAAAATGTTTCGTTGAAGTCTGTGCCCTCGATTTGTGTAAATCCTTTCGCCGTGAGACGAGCCTTATATCGCTCAACATCTCCGTTAGGCTTATACTTAATCTTGTAAATCCACTTCGAATCGATGACCCTTTTTCCTGATGGCAAATCTTCTAAAGACTAAGTCTCGTTTGCCTCAAAGGCTGCTATCTCTCGCTGCATGGCCTCACGCCATGCTGGATCTTTTGCTGCCTGATGGAAAAATCTTGGCTCATCATGCGAAGTGATGGCAGCAAGGTAAGCCTTGTGAGAACTAGAGAATTTATCGTAAGAAACAAAGTTAGAGATAGGATATACCGTCGAGGTGCCTGAATTGGAGATGGGTGGTGGATGGTCTAAAGATGGTGGCAGTTCGGTTTCATAGCAGTCAAGTAATTTAGGCCGATGCCGAATTCTATCACTTTTTCGAACATGTTCCTGCCCAGATTCATTTTGCGGAAGCGTCGATTGAGCTGAATATCCAGTCACATGGTCCGGCTCATTTTCAATTGAGGAACCAGGCAAAGTTGCCTCATTTTGAACAGAATTTTCAGTCGCCTAGTGTGACTCATTTTCAATTGAGGAACCAAGAAAAATTGCCTCATTTTGAACAGGTTCAACATTAGAATTAATTGGCCCAATTCGATCAACATTTTGTAATCCTATCGTTCAATCATCACAAGTAACAGACCACTCATTTTTGCGCCAATCCGAGATTTCATTTTCTTACCCAACTAACAATTTTAGTTTAAGTGGAAAAATACTTTCAAAAAATATCACATCCCGAGAGGTGAATATGTTGCCATTTTTTAAGTCGTACACTTTATATCCCTTTTGTGTATTGGGATACCCAACGAATACACAAGGTCTCCCCCTTTCACCAAATTTATCCTTACTTTGTCATGAGCATAGGCAAGACACCCAAAGACCCGTAAGTGATCATAAGTAACTTCTTTATTTAACAAAATCTTATATGGAGTTTTATTTTTAATGACGTTTGATGGCAAGCGATTTATAATATAAGTAGCAGTGAGGACACATTCTCCCCAAAATTCTATGGGGAGCCCCGCCTCAAATCTAAGTGCCCTCGCTATCTCAAGAATATGTTGATGCTTCCTCTCCACTACTCCGTTTTGTTGAGGGGTATCAGTACAAGAGGTTTCTAAGACCATTCCATTTTATTATAATAACTCATCATCTCGTTCGACTTAAACTCTACGCCATTGTCACTCCTAATGCATTTAACTCTTTTATCAAATTGTCGCTCAACCATGTTACAAAAGGTAATTATGTGGTGTGCTACTTCAGATTTACGCTTCAATAAGAAAGTCCACACAGCCCGACTATGATCATCAACAATGGTCAGGAAATAATGTGCACCCGAAAATGAAGCAGTCTTATAACCACCCCAAATATCACAATGTAAGAGTTCAAAACAATCACTAGTTATTATTGAACTATTGAAAAAAGGCAAACGAGTCTGTTTTGCACGTAAACACGAGTCACAGTGACTTCTCTTATTTTTGAAATCTAAAGATTTAATGTTCCGAATCTTCTCATCAAATGCGTGGCCTAACCTTTGATGCCAAATCTTTGGATGAACATTGACGCCAAAAGTCATTCTTCCATTTTCAACCGGCTCCAAACAGTATAAACCACCACTTTCTTTCCCCACTCCAATCAGCGTCCTCGAAGGTAAGTCCTGCATAACACAAAAGTCCGGGAAAAAGGTCATGGCATAGTTCAGATCTTTGGTAAGCCTGCTAACTGAAAGCAAATTACATTTAAAATCCGGAATATTTAAAACACGATCAATTCTTGATCTATTTGGAAAGTGTGTATTTCCAACGCTTTCAACTGGTATGTTATCCCCATTAGGAATTTGAACTGGTACTCCGTAATCATATCTTCGAACATTTTTAAGAATTCCTGCGTTACATGTAATGTGCTCAGTAGCGCCTGAATCAATTATCCAAGGCCCATTAGAGAATCGCTTACCCGACATATTAACATTAGGTTGATTTTGCCTTGTCCCATCCTTCCAACTTAGTCCGTTTTTGCTGCAGAAGAATTGTTGGGCCTGTGCAAACTGTTCTGGACTAAATCCATGTATGGGAACATCAGATGACAAATTGTTTCCCTTTTCATCATCAACACTAGTGTGAGCAGCTTTGGTAGGTGGTCGACTGTCTTTCTGTCGGAATTCCCTCTTCTCCACCTCTTTGCCCCTTTTTTCGTTCCAGCCCGGTTGAGGGTATCCAATTAATTCATAACACTCATCTCTCATATGGTATAGACGCTGACAGTGGGTAAACTTTTTGGGCTGTTTGTATGTCTTTCGATCTTGTCTATCTCCATCGCCTCGTCTAATGTGGGATTGAAACGCTGCTGCTTCTATCCCGAATTTTCGAGCAGTGCTAATGTTCCGTTGCGCCTCATCTTCAGCAACCATATGGTAAGCAACACTCAAACTTGGCGTAGGTCTAATGCTCAAGATCTGAGTTTTCACAGTCCCAAATGACTCATCGAGTCCCATAAGGAATTCATACAATTGCTTCTTATTTCTTATCTCCTAAAATTCTTTTGACAATTCACAGGAACATTTCCCGCATTTACACTTTGGGATTGTGGAGACCGATTTCATCTCGTCCTAGATGCTTCTCAGTTTCGTGTAATATGCGGAAACAGTTGTATTCTTTTGTCTAGTGTGTGTGAGAGTCCTTCTCAACTCATACGCTCTCGGTGCACATGCTTTCCCAAAACGTTCCTCGAGGTCGTCCCAAATTTCCTTGGCCGTTTTTGCGTATTTGACGCTACTTCGTATTTCTTTATCCATGGAACTGTTAAGCCAACCACGGATCATTGCGTTACACCTTTTTCAAAGCATGTAATCCTTTGAATTTTCTCCCGGGATGGGAATTGATCCATCCACGAAATCGAACTTATTTTTGGCAAATAGAGCATTGCTCATCTCGTCTTGCCAATCACCGTAGTTGCCATCGTGAAGTATTTCACTCACATGAATCTGGCCAGAATTATCCGATGGAGGAATAAAATATGGGGACATAACGTCCACTGTCGGAAGACTATAACTATCCCCAGTTTTTGACATGTCTGTGAATAAAGGGGAAAAAAGAAAAATTATTGGGGAATTTTGTGGATCGGTTTCCGCTCTGATACCATGTAAAATAATGGTTTAACCCTTATTTTTATTCATCACCCCAAAAGGCATTCCTTATACAGACTTATACAGAAGGATATATATAGGAGAATTCTAGCAAAGTTACCTAATCTATGCTAATGCCAGGAGGAAAGAAATAATACAGATCCTATAATCATGCACATATATACGTTGAAAATTCTATAATATTCTACATATTTTAGTAGGAAAAAATAAAATTGAGCTATGGAGAAATATAATTTTAAATCCGGGCTAGGGCTAATTCGCCGAGCCGAATATATAATATTAGAGTCTTACCTTAATTCCTACTTTGTTTCGCTTTGTAAAGAGCACATTTTTGTTTACTTCTTGGCATCTTCTTAACATTGATTATTAATCTGCATGCCTTTGGTCTCTGAATTGAGCATCTATGGGCTATGTTGGGAAACCCAACGTCCCTTTTAATGCTATATTAATTTGCATGTTATAGGTAAATAATTGTTCCAATGAAACCTGCAGTAGTTCAATAATTATTTGATAATCCAATCTACAGAACAACTTCAATACCAAAGACCCCCAATCTTAAATAATTAGGTCTGGTGACATCTATCACGAAACCTAACATCATATCTTTAAACTGCATTTCTACAAAACTACAATTGGCACCAGAGCAGGATACTTAAATTTAAGTATTTCGATCCTTGTTTTGTAGATTTAACCTAATGGACACTCAAGGGAACCCAAGACCCCCAATCTTAAATGGAGAGAACTACTCCCTCTGGAAACAGAGGATGCGAGGGCACATCAATAACATTGACGAACGAGCTTGGAGATCCATCCTTGTTGGATGGGAGAAACCTCGTATCACTGCTGATGGCGATGGTGACTCCGTATACAAGAGAGAAGAAGACTGGACGGACAATGAAGTAACCATGTCAAACTGGAACTTTAAAACCATTAATACCTTGTGCGGCTATGTCGATTCAAATTATTACAAAGTGATTAAGAGTTGTGAGTCTGCAAAAGAAGCATGGGACGCCCTTCAAAGGGTATGCGAAGGGACTCCAAGTGTGAAGAAATCTCGCCTGAGAATGTTCACTACAACGTTCGAGTCTATGAGAATGGATGATAAAGAGTCTATTGTGGAGTATGCCATGAGACTCTCTGACATATCAAATGAGATTGGAAACCTTGGCGAGCCCATGTCCAAGTCACGCCTTGTTGGAAAACTTCTCAAATCCATTTCGAAGAAGTTCAGCGTGAAAGTAGTTGCCATTGAGGAAGTCCAAGGATACTGACAGAATGGACTATGATGAGTTGGTCGGATCGCTCAAGACATTTGAGATGGAGCATCTAGACTATCACTCGAAGGAGAAGAATGTTGCTCTCACCTCCGATGTTAACTCAAAAGATGAAGATGAAGATACTGACTTGAGAGATCTTTTTGATAAATTTGAAAGAACCACACTTGGAGAAGAAGAAGTATCACTCATCACTCAGAAATTCAACCGCTACTTGAAGGAGAAAGAACAATATTGGAGGGAAAACATCAAATTCCATGATGGAGACACCGCCTCCAAAGTCTTCTGTAAGAAAGTTATCCAACTTCCAGCCCTCATCTTCAGAATCAAAGACTGGAAATTCTCCCAAACCACTCAGTGAAGTCCAATGCCATGAGTGCAACTTCTGGCAGTAACCCCCGTGAATACTCCCGCGGTATGAAAAGTTCTTAATGTTAATTGAGTACCGGTTTCTCCAATCGACTGGCCTGCAATAATACGGGCGCTACAAGAAATGCATGTGCAAATACGTTAAGAAAGAAGAGTTCTTATTTCAAAGGAGCCTGATGAAGATGGAAGCGACTCTGACTCACCTGAGTCAGTACCTGCACTTTTTTGCT
>BMAC01000277.1:991914-1002784 GCA_014905375.1 Phtheirospermum japonicum | reverse complement strand
GAGTTTTGCTGGAGAATTAGAAGAATCACTACGTTGCGTAACCAACGGAGGAATTCTACTAAAGAAGAAGTGACGAGTATTTTGTGTATCAAGTGCTGTCTCTTATACACATCTAGATGTGTATAAGAGACAGGTTTCCGCTCTGATACCATGTAAAATAATGGTTTAACCCTTATTTTTATTCATCACCCCAAAAGGCATTCCTTATACAGACTTATACAGAAGGATATATATAGGAGAATTCTAGCAAAGTTACCTAATCTATGCTAATGCCAGGAGGAAAGAAATAATACAGATCCTATAATCATGCACATATATACGTTGAAAATTCTATAATATTCTACATATTTTAGTAGGAAAAAATAAAATTGAGCTATGGAGAAATATAATTTTAAATCCGGGCTAGGGCTAATTCGCCGAGCCGAATATATAATATTAGAGTCTTACCTTAATTCCTACTTTGTTTCGCTTTGTAAAGAGCACATTTTTGTTTACTTCTTGGCATCTTCTTAACATTGATTATTAATCTGCATGCCTTTGGTCTCTGAATTGAGCATCTATGGGCTATGTTGGGAAACCCAACGTCCCTTTTAATGCTATATTAATTTGCATGTTATAGGTAAATAATTGTTCCAATGAAACCTGCAGTAGTTCAATAATTATTTGATAATCCAATCTACAGAACAACTTCAATACCAAAGACCCCCAATCTTAAATAATTAGGTCTGGTGACATCTATCACGAAACCTAACATCATATCTTTAAACTGCATTTCTACAAAACTACAATTGGCACCAGAGCAGGATACTTAAATTTAAGTATTTCGATCCTTGTTTTGTAGATTTAACCTAATGGACACTCAAGGGAACCCAAGACCCCCAATCTTAAATGGAGAGAACTACTCCCTCTGGAAACAGAGGATGCGAGGGCACATCAATAACATTGACGAACGAGCTTGGAGATCCATCCTTGTTGGATGGGAGAAACCTCGTATCACTGCTGATGGCGATGGTGACTCCGTATACAAGAGAGAAGAAGACTGGACGGACAATGAAGTAACCATGTCAAACTGGAACTTTAAAACCATTAATACCTTGTGCGGCTATGTCGATTCAAATTATTACAAAGTGATTAAGAGTTGTGAGTCTGCAAAAGAAGCATGGGACGCCCTTCAAAGGGTATGCGAAGGGACTCCAAGTGTGAAGAAATCTCGCCTGAGAATGTTCACTACAACGTTCGAGTCTATGAGAATGGATGATAAAGAGTCTATTGTGGAGTATGCCATGAGACTCTCTGACATATCAAATGAGATTGGAAACCTTGGCGAGCCCATGTCCAAGTCACGCCTTGTTGGAAAACTTCTCAAATCCATTTCGAAGAAGTTCAGCGTGAAAGTAGTTGCCATTGAGGAGTCCAAGGATACTGACAGAATGGACTATGATGAGTTGGTCGGATCGCTCAAGACATTTGAGATGGAGCATCTAGACTATCACTCGAAGGAGAAGAATGTTTCTCTCACCTCCGATGTTAACTCAAAAGATGAAGATAAAGATACTGACTTGAGAGATCTTTTTGATAAATTTGAAAGAACCACACTTGGAGAAGAAGAAGTATCACTCATCACTCAGAAATTCAACCGCTACTTGAAGAGAAAGAACAATATCGGAGGGAAAACATCAAATTCCATGATGGAGACACCGCCTCCAAAGTCTTCTGTAAGAAAGTTATCCAACTTCCAGCCCTCATCTTCAGAATCAAAGACTGGAAATTCTCCCAAACCACTCAGTGAAGTCCAATGCCATGAGTGCAACTTCTGCAGTACCCCCCGTGAATACTCCGCCGGTATGAAAAGTTCTTAATGTTAATTGAGTACCCGGTTCTCCAATCGACTGGCCTGCAATAATACGGGCGCTACAAGAATGCATGTGCAAATACGTTAAGAAAGAAGAGTCTTATTTCAAAGGAGCCTGATGAAGATGGAAGCGACTCTGACTCACCTGAGTCTGTACCTGCACTTTTTGCTCATGTTGCTTGGGATGACGAATTTCGGGTTCACAACATCAATTCCAACACCCTATGCCTAAATGCTGAGGTTGAAAACTCTCACGACGATTATAAAAAATTGTGCGTGGAGTATGATGAACTATTTTCCAAATGGGGAAATCAGGTTTTGAAAGTGAAAACCCTTACGATCAAAGTTTAAAAGCTTACTCATGAGATAGATGATCAAGTGAAGATCATTACCCGGTTGGAGAACTCTCTTACAAGAAAAGATTCAGAATTGGAACGAGTCAGGGCTGAGCTAAAAAAGGTTCAAGATACAATTTCAAACCTCAACAAAGGAAAGACGAATTGTAGGCTGCTCGTCTCAGCCATCACCCAATATTTCATCATCTCTCGTCTCTGTTTATCAATTCCGAATGCGTCCCTTCTTTGTACCGCCACCTTGTCTGTCATCAAGGCTACTTTGTGCTTCTCTTGGTACTTCAATTCCAGATCCCTTTTGATGGTTGGAACCGATATAGCCGAAGCAACTAATGTAGGAAGCAAAACTAGCATTGAAGTTAGAGGAACCCATATTTCCACTCCATAATACCATCTCCCAAGCTGAATAAGTTCAATGAACACATTTTCCAAGACCGTGATTAACAGAACCCCAAGCGCGAACGTGTTCGCTACGAGCTCGTTATCATTCATGGATCCCAAAGACGGCATAAAATTAGCCATAGCCGTCGACAGAAAGGCGAAACTGGTAATCTTGGCATTGCAAATATCAGAGTTCCTTGGCAGGTTTGTTTCGATCTCATCAAGTTTCTTTTCAACGTATTCATCGGGATCCATTGAATTATTCCCCTGCTAAACTATGTACTGTATCAAGTTTTGTATATGGCCAAGTGATTAAAGAAAGATTATATAAATATACTATGGTTATTGTTTGCTAAACTATGTACTGTATCAAGTTTTGTATATGGCCAAGTGATTAAAGAAAGATTATATAAATATACTATGGTTATTGTTTTCTGAGGCTAATGCATTTCTGTTTCATTTGAAGGCTGCAAGTCTTGCATTACATTCTCATTCATTCTAGTCATGATCAGTCCTTTTCAACAAGTTTACAAAGTCATTCATTCTAGCCGTATAGACAAGGGTTTTGAAACCCACTAATTATTTAAATAAGCATGATTAAATCATAACTAAATTAAGTGTAATATATCGATTTCTATCAATTTCATTAGTCAAAACTAATACCAATTTTTTAAAGTTGACTTGATTAAAAATAATAAACCACACGAATTAGGTCAAATTGTATCCTTGCTCTCATTGAAGGGACATACCTATCATTACAAAGAGTTGTATATGGAGAATTGGATCGGCCCATGCCCATCCAATCATGTATTGTAAGAAATTTAAATATTAACGTTCCTTGTAGCTTCACCCTACGTTTGGCCCCTTACATCCCTTTGACCAAGACTATGAGGATTGGAAACTTAGTCTAATTATTTTGATAAGTTCATGGCTTCATCTGAATGCAGCCGATGTTATATTCTTAATTTGTATCGCATTGTGTATGGGGAAAATTATTATTTTTTTGTTTATTATATTATTCATTTTCTAATTTAGGATCAAAATATTGTTCGCTATCAAAACACATATACGAAAAAATCATCAAAAAATGTACAAAATTATCCCGATCGGGTTTTTTTGCTGACGTGGCGTGATTCAATAATTTATTATCATTTTTCTTTATTTTTAAACATTAATTGAACAAAAAAACCTGAGAAAGAAATCAATTTTGGTCCATTATATTGGTCACATTCCAAAAAAGGTACATGACAGTAATCATCATCAAACAACATCTGCTAAGTTGGTCAATTCATCAAAATGGTCCAAGAAAAAGTTTTTGGACTATTCATCAAAATGGTCCAAAAAAGGTTTGTTGGTCCAAACTTTTCACTGAATTTATTTTTGGATCTTTAGCCTCTTCCTCACCAACAATAATACCACTGTGGACAGAGAGTCCATCAAATATGTGCATGCCAATATCAATCATATATGATAGTCTCCTCGATTTGCATGTACTGTTAGATTGCTATATCAATCCAATCATATTCTAAACTTAAATGGAACATATACATCTTTTAATTAAGAATGAGAATATCATTAATAGCGTGCGTCGGCTCTGCTTAACACGTATAAATTGACGTGGGTAGTCTTTAAATAACGACATTGCACGTCTTTGGGCATAACCAGAGTTGTTCCTAATGGCTTCCCAAAACAACTACCTAAAGAGAGAATGCTTTCGAACGTCCATCGATATATATATATATATATATTTTAAATGAACGATAAATAATACAAATAAATGAGATAAAACACAAGTATGAAATAACAAAGAAAAATATGAAATTATAAAAACTCGCACTTATTAAAAGAATCGGCATCGAGAATCCGTATATGCGATATTCTCCAGAGGCATGCAGCTCCATGAACTCTAAATAGTGACACAAACGCTGAAAGACGAACTTTCGCCAAGGAAATGTGTCCCACAAATTAGCATTCTCGACTAACACCACATCCAAAAATCTACAGGTGCCAGTTTGTCAACCCCATATAGCATCAACATGACTACTAACACATTCGCCACTTTGAATGCATCGACAGGTGCGGTCGATAAAGTCCCCCTTATGTTTTCAGAGCAATTCCCGAGCATGGAAAATCTCACCATCAAAATTCCTTCTATACAATCTATTAGGTGAAATTCATAACGCTCATGAACTTAGGTCAAATGAGATGTCCTAAAGCAAAGCCTTGACACTAAACAAAACTTTGTCTGGAGAAACGAATGTTTGTATAGTTTATACGATACCATATCTCATTTTACTCCTCTCTTGGGGATTTTCCATCACCACCCCCCCTTCGTAAAATATCAATAAGTACTTTCCCACAAATACAACTATCCACTGAAAACCTTAAGAAATGTCCAAAACATGACCTTTTGAATGCTTCTAATAGATCTATCTTTCGCAATCGCCATCAAGGACATTTGCCCATAACATTTAATTTTTTCCAACCAAAATTGTCCCTCCTATCTCCAATTCCAATTATCATGAAAACAGAATTATGGAAATATAATATTTATTAACATGAATTTGTCTTGATTTTTGTTAGTGTCTTAGTTTTTATTATTGAATTCGGTGTAAGTTGGATAAATTGAGCATATTTTTGTATTTTCGTATCTCCAACTTATTTTACTGTATTTTGATCATAATTATTGGATTTATATTTATTACAAGGATTTTGAGGTATTTTGGTATGGAAATAGTCGAGTGTGGGCCTACGAGTGGATTTTTAATGAAATTGGGCCTCGATTTGAAGTGTTACAACTGACAATGGGTATGTTGACCACACTGAATTACCAAGTGTCAGAACGATAGAGAGGTTAGCGGTTAGACTTAGCGGTTACCATAACCGCTAAGACAACCGTCAACGGCCCAGATCAAAAATTTTTAAGTAAACTTGTGCTCCAAGTTTTTGTAAACCTATATATACCTTTCCATACTTTTTCAAAGCAATTGTAGACATTTTTAGGGACTTTTAGGGCCTGAAAAACCCTAGGTTTTTCTTCAATTTCTCTTGATACTTTTCCATAATTCTTAGTTTTAAATTTTTAGTTTTTAAATTAAGTAGAATAGTTCTTTAGTTATTTTTTAGACGTAGATTAATTTTAGATCATGGGTTTCTCGATTGGACGACGTTAATCTTCTTCGATAATTAGTAAGTTTTCAATTCCCTTGCGTTATTAGTTTAATTTTTCTTGCTTTATTAGTTTAATTGATCTTCAACACCGCCCCCCTGAAGCTATTCATGATGAATTGTGTTCTTGGATGTGTTGAGTTTGTAATATTGAATATGTTGATGATTGTTGGCTAGATCTTACGGGTCTAGTGCCTAGAATCATTTACGACCATCAATTGGGTTTGTTGGGTCCTAAATCTACAAGTTGGGTTTGACAACCCCTAGCTTGTAGGTAAAGTGTTTGATAAAATGCCCAAGTGGCCGTGGAGATGATTCTAGAGCATTAGACCCTTTTTCTTAAATCTTTTCAAAATTTTTGGTTTCGTTGTTTGTCGTTTAATTCAACGCTTTGATTTCGAGTGTTTAGATTAACTTTTTCATTATTTTCTTATTCGTGAAAACAAACACAAAAAGAGCCTCCGATTAGTTTTTCTCGAGAGATTCGACTCGGTTCAACTTGTGAACCTACAAGCGAACTTGTACTCTTGCCAGCGAACTTTTTAAATTAATAAACTTATATTTAAAAAGTAGGTGCAAAAAGTTCGAATCAAGTATTAATTGAAACTCGAAAGAAATAAATATACTAGATAAATAGTTAAATTATAAGTAAATGGAAAATGGAGGGACAAAGTGACACTTTTGAAATCTAAACTGTAATGAAACCGAATTTGATTTATTTTAATGAGTATGAACTATTTTGAAAGACTGTGGGTTAAAACCCGATTTATAGGTCACCGAGACCAAAATATTATTTCCATAAAGTTTGAGGACCTAACTGAAATTTATTGAAAAATCGACACATACTGGAATTTGAACATATCTGAACGAGTAGGAGCCTCCTATAACGTTTAAAGTATTTTAAAACTCAACTCAAAGAATCCAAACGTTTTCAACTAGTTTTGGGACAACATGAAAGTAAATAAGTGTTGTTGCTTAGTTATTAATTTACTATAGGATCTTTCTTACCTACAAGTTTAACAAGCATATTTTCTACTCATTTTTCCATATGAGAAATACTAATTAATCTCACTTTAAAATTCGCAAATAATTGTGCTTCTTAGGCCAAATAATTTTTGTACTGCTAGTACCAAAATTTTAAATTACTCGATCAAGACAATTATGACTTCTCAAAACAAATATACAAAAACGTACTTCTCAAACCAACTATTTGTGCTGCTCAACCCAAATTAAACTGCTCGTCCCAAACATCTAAAACTACTCCATACTGTTATAACTTATCGAACCAAACATACAAAAACATACTCCTCAAACCAAATATTTGTACTGCTCGACCAAAATATTTTAAACTAGTTGATTCAAACTAATATAGTTTCTCGAGCCAAACATATACAAATACATACTCCTTTGACCAAATAATTGTACTGTTCGACCTAAATAACACTGCTCGTAACTTCTCGAACCAAACATACAAAAATATACTTCTCATACCAAGTATTTGTATTGCTCGCTCTAAATAATTTAAACTATTCGATTCAAACTATTAATTATATCTTTTCGAACCAAAAAATAAAAATATACTTCTCAGACCATATAAAAATCTCGAACCAAACATAAAATAAAATATCTCGACCCAAAAATAACTGCTCTCACCAAATGTATTCACAAAATTTCAATAAACAAGAATTTAACCTAATTTCAACAAGCAAAGGTCCAAAAGAAATGTAACAAAATTCATCAAGAGACTATAAAAATTCGTGAAATAAGTGAAATTGAAGGTGTTTATATGACTCTGAGCCGGAATGGCGTGACTCACACGGCGGATCAAAGTTTAGCACTGGTAGCCTCCGCATCGGACTTCTTCTTTTTAGCATTGTCAGCCTTGGCGTCGGCTTCCTCCGCCATCCTCTTTTTATTTTTGTAAGAAAAACTGGATTTTTACAAAAGCCCTTTAACTATCAAAGACGCTTGCATATTGTAACTATCAAGAAAGATCACACTTTTTTTGGACATGAAAAAAGCCGACACTTGGTCCTAAAGTGAAAGGGAATTCCAAATTCCATCGTGAAAAGGCCAGACTCTCACATGATGTCACTTCCGGCAAGCAGCTTTGTGGACATATTGTAATTAATTGTTAGGGCTGGAATAAAATCGAATCGAGTTTTGGAGAGTTTGAACTTAACTCGTTTCTTAACGAGTCGAGCTCAAACTTTTTTTATCGAATATATTAATGTCTCGCGAGCCTAAATGAGTTATTTAATCTGATCTTTGCTCATTGCAATCAAATAATTCCATGAACTTCCCAAAGCTATTTAATCTGATCTTTGCTCACTATCGCTTTCCTGATGAAATGAGGAGGTATTATGATTTTTTTCATGTTGTAACGCCATTTTATTATTGACTTTAGCTGCAGTTTTAGTTTCACAAATTAAAATCTTTTGTAGTTGTGGATTGTGGTCTAGTGTTTATAAGCAGGGGCCACACTATAACTCTCTGGCATAACTATTGAGGCTTCATTTTTGTTTGTTACTTGAATGCGATGATTTTTGGCCACGATCTAGATTTCAAAGAAAACGAAATCAACGGGAAGAGGTACAAGGTTAATCCATCGATAGTTTGTCGATTGTATGGAGAGTGAGAGATCCCGCTCACGAAATTTGTCCAAGTCGAATACCTCATTCGGAGTCTCGATTAACCATTTCCCTTATATAGTTTCAATGTGCCTCATAATTCAAGATGTAGTCAGAATATCTTGTAGTAATAACATCACTTGTTAATAATCTGCTTCACATTGATAGCACTCTAAGTATCATGTATGTACTTTAAAATATATATATATTAATAGGAGAGTTACAGAAACAGAAACTCTTAGGTTGCACTAATTAATTTTATATGTATTTGAAGATGTTAATTTGATAATTGAATAATAGTTTAGCTTTTCGAATCCCACATCGGGATTAGAGGCAATTAAAGACGGGTTAATATCCCCACGGAGTTGACTTTGCTTTCGCCGAGCTTTGTAGCGATAGCTTATAACCCAAGTGGGGGCAACGAGTGTTGGGACGTTGGGCCGACCCGGAGGGCAGGGCCTGAAGTTGCTGTGATTCTAGCCCGCCCGCTCCAAGCGAGGAGTTGGGCCATGCGACTTGGGCTGAAGCCTGGGTAATGTGGTTCCTAGAGTGGAGGGAATGGCGCCAGGCTGGTTTAACAGAGCAGCGATCACTTCCCGCTCTTTGCAGTGGAAGGATAACGGGCTGGTGCTACTCTGGCCCAGTGATGCCCAATGGGTCGGCTCTAATTGGACCAACACTTTTTGGACTTGATAGCAAACCAATCTTATAATTATTACAAATAATTTTTATATTTGTTTTTTATAAATCAACAGACAAGTGTTCAACCAGTTAATATATGTCTCCAAATTTATAACCGGAGTTTCTTGCGATTATTAATATCCGGTTTTATCAAATAATAATACTTTTATTTCCTATTTTCTCCATTAAAATTAAAATCTCACACAAGTTTGCGTGTGACCCTTAATTAATTAATTTCCGCGAAACAACAGAATGAAAAAAATGCCTTTGGATACTCTAGATATTTCTCCGACAAATACTTGGATGATACCGGTCTCATAGTATGAGACCATATTTTACCATATCCACGAATTTGACCCACCCACTCTCGTTGACCCGCCCTCTTGACCCCCCAGACCCATTAATTAATTACAAAATGAATAAACAAATAAAAAAAATTACAAACGATAATTCTCTTTTCACTCTCTCACACTCGTAACCCTCGCCGCCGCTGTCGACGGTGAACCCCAGCCCCGGCAGCTCCGTGGTCATRTCATCTACGTATACGGGCGCACGAACCTGCAATCGAGCGGATACTCCCCCACCGTCGATCGCATCCTCRATTTCCCCAGACTGGATGCGGTTGTGGAGGTTGAGGCGGAGCCCGGTCAGAGCGGTGGTGTTGTCGGGGAGCTTGGGCTTCGTGGAGTCGCAGGGGGAGGGCAGTGGGGGGTTGGAGCGGAGGGCGTTGAGCGGCGCTCGGAGGCGGCTTCCTCGGCGGAGGAGAAGCCGGAGGACCTGGATGAGGCGGCGGTAGAGGTGGGGAACCGGAAGTTGGCTTTGGAGAACCTGGGATTTTGATGATTTGACGAGGCATCGGTGATGGCAACCAATTCGTATCCAAGTTCATATCATTTACTTGAACAGCCATGTGAGCTGCCTTTCACCATCACTGCTCGCAGCCGCCGTTCGTAGGAATCGAATGTGAGAATTTAGGTCGGCCGACTTCTGAAAATCGGGAAGAAAATCCAGCCGCTGCCGCCGTGGTTCACGCCGCCTGCACAAAACCAATCGAGCCGCCCCGCTGTTGCTGTCACTGGAAGTTCCCCGAGCCCACCGTGGTGGAACCGACGTGGAGGGGTGCTGCGCGGATCGCCAATCTCTGTTCTTGGAGAAGAAAAAAGGATATTGGTAAGTATCAATTACCGAAAATGAAGAGAAAAATGAGATTGATTGTATATTGGTAACCCATTCCTTTGCATTTCTCTTCAGAACCAAAGGAGGAATAACGTTTTTCATTATAATATTCATTACTCAAATCCAAACTTTGAACTTAGACCAAGAAAAAGCAGATTTTGAATAGGGTTTATTATCAGTTCTTATTTCATGATGATTTTTGATAGGGAAACAAGAAAGTTTAAAATCTGGGGAATCAATTAGCAAATATTTTTGGATATTGATTAGAAATGGAGTCTGGGATATGATTGGATATGACTGCTTATCATCACTGATTGATTATATTATTTTTCTTGCTTAACTTATAACCTCAAATTAGACTAAAAATAAGAACTCTCAATTAGGTGAAAGGCTAGGCAATACGATAGTAATCAGCTCAGCCTGAGGGACAAGATCTAATCTTGTTGGAGGGTTCATTTGAAGTCCATGTTCTATTTTCTGTTCCTTCATTTTAATTAAAATATCTTCCAATTCTTGCTGAGAACTTGAATTTTTGTGAAGTATAATATCTTTAGTTCATTGAGAGACTCTAAATGAAACTACCCATTAGCTATGCTCATTAAACAAATGACCCAGAGTATTATTTTGGA
>BMAC01000277.1:926361-990281 GCA_014905375.1 Phtheirospermum japonicum | reverse complement strand
GGCTTCATTTTCTCCCAACGTTCTATACTCAAAAGCCGTTGTTAGATAAGTTTCAAGTTCTCGATAAGGGTTAGAACCGAATGAATAACCCGAACGCCCCATTCGTGACTTTTTTTGTTTCAAAAAATCTTGAAATCCCTCAATTTCATCGTCGTCGTCACCACTTCTACTAGGATTACCACTTCTAGTAGAAGTTTGTCGCCCGGAACTCATAGGAAGAGGACCATCAAAGTTTATTCTATATTCTTTAAACATATCATATAAAGACTTTTTCACATTTTGAATAATAGTTTCAACGGAAGGATATTCATAGTTTTCAAACGGCAATAAAGCATCATAATAACTATTAAGATAAAATTCTAAACCACTTTCTCTATTATTAGGATCTAATAATGTAGCAACTAAAAATATACGTGGAATGTAATGAAAATACTTCAACCATTTTCGTTTCATARAAATAACACATTCTTCCAATCGTTCATTTTTCATGCACTCCTTAAAGACGAATGCAATTTTAACACAATTTTCAACAACAAGGTGAGAAGTGGGATACTAAACACCGAAAAATAAATTAGTAGTATCATTAAACACCTTTAAAACTTTTTTCAAATAATTACACRTASACSATTKRTTTGTATATRACATAATTCCGGTTTCTTGTTGGGCAAAAAACGAACACAAAACCTCTCTATACGAATATGTATCTTTCAATAATTTATATGTAGAGTTCCAACAAGTAGGCACATCGGTTGAAAARATTTTAGGTTCAAACCCGTTTTCCCTACAAAATCTTGTCCATTTTCGTTGCAAAGATTTATTTCTATGAATACACGTGACCGCCGCTTTAATTGGAGAAAGTTCATTTTTCAAAACATTCAAACCATCTTGAGCACACAAATTCAAAATATGGCATATGCATCTAATATGAAAAAACAAGCCACCAATAGATGGTTTACAAATACTAATAAGCTCATTAACACTCGCCGTATTAGAAGTTGCATTGTCAAATGAAATAGAAAATATTTTTTCAACTAAACCATATTCTTGACAAATCAAATGAATTAATGACAAATATTATGTGCATTGTGAGGAGCTTTAAAATCTCTATATGCAAGCAAACATCTTTGTAAAGTCCATGAATTATCAACCCAATGACATGTAACACCCATGTAAGAGTTTCGTTCCCAATGATCACTCTAAACATCCGAGCAAACTGAAACTTTGTTTGGTAAACTAGCAAATTCATTACATAAGTTTAACTTATATTCACCAACAACTTTTTTAATATTACGAGTAAGGGTAGAGCGTGAGATGCTCGTACTCGAGGGATTAAAATAAAGTTGGGAGAATTTTGCATATAAATCATCACCGGAAAAGTTAAAAGGAAGAGATCTAGAAAAAACAAATTTTGCTAATTCCTTTCTATGAGTAGCGTCGGAATATGTAAATAAAGAAGATGAATTCGTACTTACTTGTCCTCCTTGTAGTTGCGTTTGAGTCCTATCGATGCCGACTTTGTCGGGGTGTTTKTTGTTGAGATGGTTGTGCATATTCCCATATCCTCCTCCTTCTAGAAATTGGTAAGATGATGTACAATAGTTGCAAGTGACATGGTACCTCCTTTTTCGTTTTTCGCCGTCTTCCGGAGATGGCTCGTTTGCGGGTGGCGAGATCTCGATTTTTTGAAAATATTTCTTGAAAATGTCGGATTTTAACTCCGTTGTTACCCGAGAACGAGTTCTTGGGTTTCTTGGAGGAGGCAATTCATCCTCCTCTTCAATGGGTATGGGCGGCACTTCTTCACCGGCAAAGGCGGCGCGCGGCTCGATAAGTTCGATCAATGTCGGTATCACTCCAATCTTCTTCAATGTCGATGCGATTGGGATTGTAGTCACCGACCGAAGGAGTGTTGCCTTGTGATAAGCCGATGGGATGGACATTGGCGTCGTCATCGAGTGCTATACTCTTCCCCTTATCGGAACGACGGGAACGAGAAGAACCTCCACGGCTTCGACATTTTTTTTAGAAGTTAAGATTAATTAATATAAAAAAAAATAAGAAAGAGTAGTAATGGACTAAAGTAGTAGGATTATAACTAGAAAGTACGAAATATATTTAGAATTATAACACTAAACTTTAAATAAGTTTAGTTTAGAATTAGGAAGACTTGATAATAATTAAAGAATCTTGGAAATCACAAAATTTGCAAAGAGGGACAATGTAGAATAGAGAGATTATAGAAGATGATAGATTGGTGTGAGAGAAATGAGTTGGGTATGGGGGGTATTTATAGGAGTGAAAAAATCAAAAAAAAAAAAAAAAAAAAAAAAAAAAAAAAAAAAACGGATAAACCGCCGGTTTTGGACCAAACCGGCCGGTTTCGAGTCGAACCGGCGGTTTGAATCAACGGTCACTTGATCTCGACCGTTGATCATCAACGGTCCACAAGATCAAGACCGTTGATTTCAAACGGCTCGCTGACGACGCAGTCGATTCGACTGAATTATTTTTTTTTAAAATCGGCGGTTTGAACCGCCGGTTTACGGTTTGGGTATGGGGAAACCGGAACCGGCCCGCCTTAACGACGGTTCCAGTTTAAACCGTGGTCAACGGTTTTCGCAACCGTTGACCGACGGTTCAAACCGGCAGTTTGCCCGGTTCGCCCGAACCGGTGAACACCTCTAGTGTAAACGTATCCATTATTTACAATAATAACTATTTCATAAGAAATTGCACAATATTTTCAAAAAAGAAAAGAGAATTTAATAAACGAGTTTGTAAAAGATGCATGTGTATGGGCTGGTGGTGTATAGTCAAGGGCGGAGGCACTTAGACCCTCACCCGGGCTGCAGCCGGGTGGCCCCCAAAAAATTAAAGTAAAATTTAGCCAGGTAAGTTTTTTTTTATTTATTTAATAAGGAGCCCAGCCCATTATCATTTATTAAAAATGAGCCCATGACAAGAATTATAATTACCTTAACATTGGCTTGCTGTATATTTAGGCTTAAATGCTAAATTGAGAAAACAAAGAACATGCAAGAAACAGGAGCAGACGACGTAGACCAAAAAAAAAAAAAAATTGAAGAAAGAGGCTGACATCTCAAAGCAAACAAAGTTAATCCAATTTCGATTTCAACTTCTATCTTGTTTCAAAAGCTCCATAATCAATAGGTAAGCTTTCAAATTTCATATATTCAACATTCAATATTTTAACCTTAAATTCTGAATTCTAATTCCTTAATTGTAATTTAACAATTTGAATTGCATTTTCTTTCTAGGCTTCAATCCCATCTAATTTCAGTTCCTCAATTGTAATTTTTTGTAAATTTATTTTTCTTTGAAATTTCTAAGTATTATTATTTTTAATCCTAACTTTGATTGAATGTTAAATTATTGATATTTTCTTAAACAGGTATTCATGTCAAATCAAAAGAGAAAAAAGGGAAATATCCTTTCATTCTTTGATCCAATAGTCGATAATCCTTCATCATCCGAGAGAGCCGAAACTAATCCGTCCATTCCTAATGAGGAGCCTGAACCTCCATCTAAATCTCAAAGACTTGAGTTTAATGAAACTTCTCTTGAACGGGATCCTGGATTGCGTATTCCGATGTGGCGACATCCTATTAATTAGCGTGGTGATATTAGACGAGCTTATATCAATATGGGGCCATGTCAGCCTAAATTAAAGAGTTACCCATTGTGTGATTTTGGTAAGCAAAAACGTGCATTTTGTTATCGATGGTTTGAGACATTTAAATGGTTGGAGTACTCTCAATCGAAGGATGCAGTGTTTTATTTTTCATGCTATCTGTTTGAGTTAAATGAAGCACAACACTCTCCCTTTACAGTTGGAGGGTTCAGAAATTGGAAATACGTTAACAATCAAACCAATTGTCCATTTTTGACTCATATGGAAAATTCTAACTCAAGGCACAGTAAATCTGCAAAAACTGTTGTTGATTTGATGAATGTAACTCAACATATAGATAAAGTTATGAATCGAGAGTCTTCTAAACAGGTGTGAAAGAATCGATTAAGACTTACAACAACAATTGAGAGCGTTCGCTGGCTTAGTTTGCAAGCCTGTGGATTGAGAGGTCATGATGAATCTCCAAAATCCCAAAATCGTGGTAATTTCATTGAGATGCTTAAACTCTTGGGAAAATGAAATTCTAATATTGGTGATGTTATCTTAGATAAAGCTCCGGGAAATGCAAAGTATAACTCACCAGAAGTTCAAAAGGAAATCTTGCATATTATTGGTAACAGAATTAGAAATAAAATTCGTAATGAAGTTGGAGATTCTAAGTTTTGTATTTTGGTGGATGAAGCGAAAGATGTATCTAACAAAGAAGATATGGCTATAATTTTGAGATTTGTTGACGCCCATGGTGTTTTGCGGGAGCATCTTTTTCAAATTGTACATGTTCATGACACCACTGCTGCAACACTTAAGAAAGGAATATGTGGAGTTCTTGGTAGATATAATTTAGATATTCAGAATATGCGAGGTCAAGGGTATGATGGTTCTAGCAACATGTGTGGTTCTTTTAATGGTTTGCAAGCTTTATTTCTTAAGGATTGCCCCTATGCATATTACGTGCATTGTTTCGCTCATCGTCTTCAACTGGCGTTAGTTGCAGCAGCTGAAAAGGAAATCTCTGTATGGATTTTCTTTTCAAATATGACAACTATTGTCAATCTCATTGCATCTTCTTGCAAACGTAATGCCGAGTTACAATCTTTTCAAGTTGATGAAATTGCAAATTCTATTGCTATTTGTGAACGTGAGACTGGCCGTGGAGCTAACCAGATTGGTACATTACATCGAGCCGGAACTACTCGTTGGAGCTCCCATTTTGAGTCTAATTGTAGCTTAATAGATATGTATGATGCAACTATCAACGTGCTTGAAAGCATTATCATTGATGGTTCTTCTACTTCGATGCGTGGGGAAGCTGGTGGTTCCTTAACAGTGATGAAGTCTTTTGATTTCATTTTTATTTTGCATTTGATGCATAAGATTATGGGGATTACAAATATTCTTTGTCGTGCTTTGCAACAAAAGTCTCTCGATATCATAAATACAATGGATTTAGTCTCGACGACAAAAACACTTCTCCTAACACTGAGAAATGAAGGTTTTGATATTCTTCTTTCATATGTCGAATCATTTTGCATGAGATTAGATGTTGATATACCAGATATGACAGCTCCTTATAAGCATTATAGTCGTTCATGCCGTCAAAAGAATAACATCACTGTTGAGCATCATTTTCATTATGATATATTTAATTCTGCTATAAATTATCAGTTGGAAGAGTTAAACTCTAGATTCAATGATGAGACGGTAGAACTTCTTATGCTCAGCACTGCTTGGACCCGAAAGATAATTTTAAATTGTTCGATGTAGCCAAAATTTGTACTCTTGCAGAGAAGTATTATCCTGAAGATTTCACTGAACAGGAAATACATCATTTGAGGTGTCAGCTTCAACATTATGAGCTCGATGTAGTTTGTCATGAGAATTTTCAAAAAATGTCCACCATCTCAGAATTGTGTCGAGGCTTATTTGAAACAAGAAAGGTGCAGTGCTACAGTTTGATTGACAGATTGATCCGTCTAGTTCCGGTTTCCACGGCAACTACCGAACGTGCATTTTCGGCTATGAAGCATGTGAAAATAATTTTTCGTAATAAAATGGGAGATGATTTTCTGGCAGATTCCCTAATTATCTATATTGAGAGAGAGTTGGATTCAAGTATCGACTCAAATTCTATAATTGACGAATATTATACTTTGAAGAATCGTAGATCACAACTTCAATAATATTGGTATGTCTATATGAATTATTTTTGCATCTTTTATTTTAAATATTTAATTTGATAATTAACATTGAATGATGGATTTTGAAAATATTAGTGTATTTAAACTTCATTAAATTCTTGCAGAATGATGGAGACTTTTGTCGGTTTATCCATATTTTTGAGTGCCTCTTTTCTAGTTTCAATGACTCATAATTAATTTTTTAGTGGACTWTGCATTKGTATCAAGTGAACTTGAAAGTGTTTGTTTTGGAATTCATTATCTTACTTCTGTCTCTTATACACATCTAGATGTGTATAAGAGACAGGAGTTGGGCCATGCGACTTGGGCTGAAGCCTGGGTAATGTGGTTCCTAGAGTGGAGGGAATGGCGCCAGGCTGGTTTRACAGAGCAGCGATCACTTCCCGCTCCTTGCAGTGGAAGGATAACGGGCTGGTGCTACTCTGGCCCAGTGATGCCCAATGGGTCGGCTCTAATTGGACCAACACTTTTTCATTTTGGTAAATTGTTTTATTCACAAAAGCAAAAATAAATTATTAGACTTGATAGCAACCAAGCTCATATTTATCGTGCTTTCGAAATCAAAATCATAGTACTTGAGGCACAAAGTCCTGGTGTACTTGCAGCGCGATCAAATGAATCCTCAAAGCTGTTTCACTAGACTTTTACCAACGTATATATGCACAATATTTTCATAAATGCTGCTGCATAATATAGCTGGCTATGCTAGAGTGAAATTTCAAAACAGTCCAAAATTCATAAAGTTTAAAGTCAGGAAACCATAAGCAACGCCACACACTTTTTATTTTATCAATTTATTTTTTGAGCGAAAATAGGGAAAACCTACTACCAAATCATTACTATTAAAAGAAAAGAAAAATGAAATGCAGCTATGTGAAAGTAGGGCGACATAATAATTCTCCACCACGTCATACGAAATATTACTTATAGATATTTTACACAAATAAAAGATATTGTTTAAAAATTAGTTATAATGTTACATTTTTCATTATGGCCTTATGTTATTAATTATTTATTATCTACTCAATTTTCGTAAATTTTTATCTATGTAAGAGCATCTCCGATGCAATATTAATTGAACCTATGTAGTAAATGATATTAACATTTTAAAAAAAAAGTTTTCCAATGCATTAATGTTAATGTTATATATGTGATAATTTAATTTATTTATTTTTAGAAAAAATAAAGAGAGAAATAACATGATTGGATAATATTTTTAAAATTAATCGTAGACATCGTCAAGAGTAATGTTTAGAATCTAACATTGCTCTTGACAATGTCAAGTATTTAATGTGCAACATAATTATTTTTATTCCATGTGTCAATTTTTTCAGTTTCAACATTGTTGCATTGAAGATGCTCTAAAATGGTTTATATTTGTGTGATAGAGTCATTGATTTTTACTATGTTTCTAATTGAATTTGAACAACTTATTAAGGAGGCAGAACAACTGAACGTAAAATTTTCTTTTTGGTGTACTTGAAATGATACAATAACGAGTAAAATAATATATAATTATTATTAACTTGAAAACCTGATACAATACAATACATGCAACATTTATTTCACAATAACTATAAGCACACACATTGGCATAGATCAAACCATTCAATTTATTCTTCTTCCTTTTATTCTTGCAGTTAGCATCCGAGTTCAATAGCTACATGCTCACCATTTGTTTGCTGAGTTGTTGCCGAGGCAGTGGCCACCGGATTTTCATTATCCTGCTCCATAAACGCTCTCCATCCTTCGATATTAGCTGCCTTTTCAGGATCCACATTTGGAATCTCACGCTGCTGGAGACTCTCAAGAATCTCTTCACTCTCACCTAAAAGACGAGCCGCTTCGCGTATGCTTTTCTCCCTTTCTTTGATGGCATTGCTGTGACAATTCAACATTATGACACGCGCCAAATTTGTGAGACAAGCTGCCAATATGTCCGAGATCATAACAGATAATCTCTCAAACATTTCCTCATCCGTTAACGGATGATCGTCATCGTAGGCTAACAGGATGGTTTGAGTTATCCGGTACATCGAGTTCGCAGCTATAACTTTGGCTGGCCAATTGAGAGGATCTTGCACTATAAAATTATTTGCGCCGGTATTGAAATTTGTGACGGTCTTTTCAGCAATATCCGAAAAGTTTTGCAACGTCTCCTTGTGGGTCCGGCCTACTCCCTGGAGATCCTTACCTTGCCATTTCTTATAGAGTTCGACTCCTAACCAGGCAACATCTGCTGCATTTCTGATGCTTTCTAGCTCTCCATTTGAGTCCAGAGTTTTCTCGATAAGCTTCGCAAAGTAAAGCCCTTCGATCACAGCAATTAATAACTGCTTAGACTTGTGATCTGTGATGTTTGGGATTGAAATAGCAATGCTTGCCAAGGTGACGACTGGCAGAGACCAGCAATTAGGCGGTTCTTGGGAACTTAAGCTTTGAATTTCACTGCTGTCGAATTCTCTCACACCATTGAAGTTCACAGACTTCTGAAGAAGCTCGATTACGTTCTTGGATTGCTTCTTCTTTCCCCCTCGGATCAGCTTGTCCACCTCACTGCACATGTTTTTAAGTGCCCATTTAGGTAGCTCTGCTTCGCCTTCAAGAAGTAGAACATAACGGCTTGAATCCGTCTCCCTTGATTCAAACCCTCTTGTATTGTTGTCTGATTCATTGAAATAATATGCTTTTATAAAGCCCTTAATGTGACTGAAGCAAAACAAAGGCCCTTTCACAATGACAGCAGAAATGAGCAGGGCTAGTTTGCTGGCTACAACAATCAGAATCTGGACTCCAATGCACAAATTTAAAAGTAATCTTTTCGCATCATGAAGAGCTATCTTGCACGTGTGGCGTATACCATTGTCTAAAGGTAACGGGCTATCTCTCCATTGCTTCAGACTCTGAGTCCAGTAAGCCTCCACCTTAAATTCGTCTTTGAAGCTTTTGTGGCCTATCATAGTGCTCTTGAATTGAGCAGCAGTGAACCATCTTAGTAAAGGAGCAATAGTACAAAACGCCACTCCAATGGACTGATACAATAGAATCCTTGCGGTGGTCCACTTATAGTCGGATGTTTCAACTAAATCATTCATGAGGCATCGGCCGTCATTCAAAAACAAACAAGGCATTCTAATATGAGCTTCTAACAGAGTTAGTGCTGTCGACAGACAAATCATGCTTGAAGTAACGCACGTCACTGAGCGCGCGATGACAAATTGTGGGCTCCCACTCTCAGCCATCACCCAATATCTTCTCACTGATACTCTCAGTTCATCGGTTGTAAAGTTTCCAATACGGTTCACTCTCTCATTACAAATTCTTTTATGCATTTGATTATACTGCGACTCTATGTATCTTTTGGCCGTTGGAACCATTACAGCAGAAGAGCAAAATATCGCAAGTAAAGGAAGCATAAAAATAGTAGACACTACTTCTTCAGCCAAAACTTCATATACATGCCGGATTTGTATCAGACGAATCCATACATTTGCCGCAATTGTAATCACTAGAATGCATAAGGCAGCCAAGTTTAGTATGATTTCATTATTTTCCATAGATCCCAAAGAAGGCATGAAATTAGACATGGAAGTTGACATCAAAACCAGGCTGCTAACTCGCGCAAGTTTATCATCTCTTCCCGTCATTTCACTCGTTAGATCAAGAGGAAGCTTCATCGCGATAGCTAAAACAGTCAAGGAAAAAGCATTGAGAGAAAAGTACTTACTTGGGAACCAAAGCTTTTTCTTTCGGAAGCCGATGAAAGCATCAACAGCAATAACAATCGTGCATACTATAGAGGCTGCTGCAATATACGTGCCTATAAATGGCATAGGCGCATCAAGTTGCTCTTGCATATAGTCCTTGTAATAGTTATCGTCACTGTCCATCAAAGTTTGTATGCGGTTGTTGCACTGGCACTCACTCAAGGTGTAATTTTGGCTGCAGTTAGATGATGGAACCATGAACTTGTGTAAATCCATTATGTCACAGAGATGCTCTTTATGACCTTGATTTTATTACTAACTCTCAAACGAAAATATATCTAATCTGATATCATATGGTTTTTGTAATAAGGAAGGCATGTTAGTTCTACAATAGTCTTGGTCAAGGGATGTAAGGTACGTACAACAAGAATGAGAACGAAGCTACATGCATTGACTAAGCATGAGCTTTCGCACTCTGAAATTAAAATGCAAGGAAGCAATTGGATTAATATTAAAAAAAAAAAAAAGTAAGATAATTGATGGATGGGAAATGTGTGACAATAATTTTTTTTTTTTTTAAATAAAAGTATTCATATTTATTAATGAGAGAAAAGATACAAATAGTATATTTTCTTTAAAAAAAATTGGTAGGTAAGCACATTTTGTTTTGAGGTCAAATTTGGTAGGTAAGCACATTAATTACCTGTTCAATGAGGCCAGGGGTACCCTTTTTAGCTTAATTTTGCCATTCATAAATGGAAATTACACTAATGATAATTAGGTTTGTAAATGAGCATAATGTTAATAGCTCTTTGGAGCTCGCTTAGGGTTCATTTATGTTTGTTGTTAAACTTAATGAACATAAACTGACAAGAAAATTTATTAGTTTATGTTCATGAATATCCTCATTTGTGTTCGTATATTATTTGTTAATTTATTATTTATTAATTAAAAAATGGACTATTACTGTTATTCATCAATCATTGTGAAAAAAAATAAGCTTATTTTAGTTTAATATTTTTAATATAAACTATTTATATTTGGGTTTATTATAATATATACTTATATATTAAGTTGAATATTAAGAATAAATATTTTATTTTTTTTCATTAATATATTTCAGTATTTGTTCATGAATAATATCTATTAGGTGAATAGTATATTGTTAAGGGAAAAAAACTGTAACCATCATATAGTGTACTATACGCGTATTTTGGGTTTGCATCTTTTTTTTTTTTTTTTTAAATTTTGTAATTTAATGTGTGCTACACAATTTTTTTGAAAGTGTATCATCCCAACCAACTCGTCCACACTCGTCGGAACTCGTCTGAACTCGCGAGTGAGATTGCATATTTTCAAACCCCTATACTATAAGTGCATTTTATCAAACTCGTATACTTCATGATACTTTTATCAAAAATCACCTGAACTTTTTGATTTTCAAAATTTAATAAGTTTTTAATTTTGAATTTATTTTTAATGTATATTATATCAAGTTAATATAATTTTTTCACGATAAAAAAAAAGCACATTAGGCAACACAAGCTCAAATATATAGAAGTTATACACAGACGCGCGCGCGATTACAGGTTTTATTTTTTTTTAATATAGAACAAAATGATTTAGTAATGTAATAGACAAAAAAGTTGGACAACACATGATATTATTTTCTTTCCAATAAATAAAAATCGACAAGCAAATAGAATTATATTATTATAAACAAAGACTTAATATTATTTATTAAATTCGAATATTGTTTATATGATAAATTTTATAACTTATTTAAATTTTAACATGTATATAAATAATTCAGGTTTAATATATTTCTTTTTTGTCTATATTAATATAATTCTATTTACTTGTCAATTTATAATTTTGTCTATGATAAAATAATATTCAAATCTAATTTTATTTTTAATAAGAAAAATATAAATCGACAAACAAATGAATATAGTAATCCGAATATTATTTGTATGACAATATCTAAAAATTATGTAAGTTTAAACATGTATTGTTCAATTTTTTTTTATCTCATGCATTGTTAAATTATCTTGTATTATTTTTTTTTATATTAATAAATAAAATCATTAATCATGTGTATTTGTCTTGTACTTGACAAACGTGCTTCTCGTCCAAAAAATATTATTAATTTGATATAATATACCTTAAAAATAAATTCAAATCAACAAAAAATTATTAAATTTTGAAAATAAAAATTTTTTGCTAAATTGCATCTTATATAGTATACGAGTGATAAAATATCTAGAGTATACGGGTTGAAATGATATAACTTCACATGCGAGTTCAGATAAATGAGGATGAGTTAACACTAATAGAAAATTGTACTTTAAAAATTTATATAGTAATGTATTAAATTACGAGAAAAAAAAAAAAAAAGGTTAGAATACAAATTTAAAAAACACGCAAAATACAGTACGCATAGAACTCTTTACCCTATTTTTAAACATGAACAATTAGACCGAGTGATGGACCCCAGAGCTTTACTAGCTAGTACAATAATAATGAAGACATGTAATCAATTCTTGGAAGATATTTTACATATCACTGCAAAGTTTCGAGTCCTAAAGGATAAGGGGACACAAGTACGGTAAAGCTACGTGGATGATAAATATGTGATTTTTTTTTTTTTCTTAATATGTTTCATTCTAAACTCAATCGAATACCTATGTAAGTTTACCTTATTTATAGAAAGGCAGACATTTGTATTAGGTTAGATTGACGGGTCATGATTCGTTAGAACATCTAATTCGATACTATAATTTATTAGTTTTGTACAATGATATATTGGTTGTTGTACTCGAAAATATTAATTTTTCATAAATTTCTGACCGTGATATAATGTATTGGTTTTTATACTGTGATATATTGATGCTATGATGTATTGGGTTTTCAGTATAATGTATTAACTTTTGTACTATGATGTATTGGTATGAAATTTGGCCTAACGGATAATTCATTAGTCCGGTGATTCGCGAGATTTGTCTTTATTTTTATTAGCTTTTTAGTTCGTTTTTCTATTTATTTCTGGTATAAGTTGGATAGTTTAAGCTTAATTTTGTATTTTTATATTTCCATCTTATTTTGCCATATTTTGATTATAATTGATGAGAATAGGTGATTATTCGTTGTTTTTCACCTTACAGCTAAGTAACCGGAAGAGTTCAGCGGTAAATAAATGAAGTTCGATGTTCAAAAGTGGAGAACGAGCTTTCCGTTGAACAAGTAGCAGAAAAATCGAGAAAATGAGACGTACTCTCAGTAGCGTCGATCGACGCGAGCGTCAACGCTACGTCGACGTGGATCATGCACGCGTCAGTCGACGTCACGCTAAGCCGACGCAACTTGCTGTTGCGTCGATCCAAGACCCCGTCAGTCGACGCCCCCGCCCAGTCGACGCGAGCACCCAGGCAGCGTCGACGCGAGAGCCAGCACGCGTCAGTCGACGCACCATCGACGTGGCTGCCCAAAAATGCGTTTTTAGGGTTTCTTGTGCGCCAAGACATGTAATATCTATAAATACCCTTCATATTTCGGTTTTTAAGGAGACACACGCCATCCTAGGGTATTTGGGCTTAGTACAAACATATTTCAACATCTTATAACGAGATTTGAAGACCGAGATCAAGGATCGAAGAACGGCGAGTCCGAAGCTTCAATTTCACGTTCGGGATTCAATTTTCGCCCAAGATCAACGTTCAACTCCGGAATAGCTGGAGATTTTTACCGCTTTCAGTAGTTACAATAAGTTTTCTAAACTCTTAGTTAATTTCGTAGTTAATTTCCTAGTTAATTTCGTAGTTAATTCTAGAACTAATTTAATTATTTATGCTTGAATATTGGATATTGAATTCATCTAGTTTATTTATGCGATTGATTTATGTTTAATTTCCTATTCTTAGATTCTTATGATACAATTGATTCGTGATAGTTTCTTATATTCATATTCTTAAATTCATTAATTAGATTTAAATCATCGTTGCATTTATTGGTAGCTTAATTATTACTCGTAGTTGATAATCTAGTTCTAGATAATTAGTTTAATTAGTTCTAGATTATTAGTTTAATTAGTTCTAGCTTAAATATAACCTTAGTTCATAATGATTAATCCAATTTCTTCAAAAAAAAAAAAACAAATTGTATGTATAATATATTTATTTGCGAATTGAGAAAAACACCCAAAAGACCGAACAGTTGTCCTCGAGAGAATCGACACGAGTCAAACTCACCACCATACAAGTTCCTCGTACTCTTGCGAGCAAACTTACGTGCTTTTAGTAATTATTTTAAAAGGGGTGCACAAAAGTTTGGATCATCCGGCCAGACAAGAGTGGTGCGCTTATAAAAATAATCTTTTTGTCCCATAACCCAACTTTTTTTCTAGAATGTGAAATTCTCTCCCTAGAGAGTGGAGAGCATCTTCTGGATCCTCTCGAATCTTGAATAAAAAATTATTAATTTATTCATATTTTATTTATGGTTTATTGAAATGTATAGATTTGTAGATTTATGGATGTGATAAATAACTATCAGTAGAACGATGTTAAGTTCAGTGTTAAAATACTAGAACTAACATCAAACAAGTTCAAAGTTATAAATAACAGAATAATAACAGATGTTAAGACTGTTGTTAAAACACCAATAGTAACATCAAACAGATAATACGAAAATAAGCAACGGAATAAATATAAAAATGAGAATATAGCAATTTAAAATTTCGTTCGTAAGCAAACGTGCTTACAAACTTGGGTATATAAACCCGAAAATTATATTACTTTTAAAATGTTCAAGATCAATACAAATATAAAGTGATATGTGAAAAACACTAATATCAACACCTGATACTAGAAGATGTCCTTGAATTGTATCGTAGCTCCAAGTTCTTCTACTTGCTCGTGTTTTTCTTTGCTTGTATCCTTCTTCCTTGAATCGTCCTCTTCGTGAAAGTCGTGTATCAAAAGGTGTTTCTATGTCTTGTCCTCTTCTTGTCTTAAATAGACAAGAGTCCTATAGTCCTAAACTTGGTAAACAAGTAAAACAAATCCTAAACATAATTTAGGAAACTAAATAAAATCTTAGACACAATCTAGGAAACAAATAAAGTCCTAAATCTAGTTCCCTAATATACACTAGTGGAAAAAAATAAATTAGTGTCGCCTTATAAGTAGCGTTTCAAATTTGAACCACCACAAAATGTACAAAAGTGGCGGTTTTTACATATAAACCGCCTCTTATGTAAAAATAAAGTAAAAATAAACCACTCGGGTGGCGGTTATTCGATAACAACCGCCACCAATAATACTAAAAGAAGCAGTTGCTTTTGGGAACGACTCTAATAAAAAAAAAGGGCGGCGGTTAGTAAGGAAACGCTACCAATACTTTGTATTCGGGTGGCGTTTCTTCATAAAACCGTCACTTATAAGTGATGGTTTATTGGTGACGGTTCTTAAAAAATCCGGGTCGCAGTTTCGGCCGAAATGCTACTAATAATGCTCATCCTGGTGTCGGTTGAATATCAAAACCGCGACTTATACTCAGACCAAGATAAGAAATCAGCGGCCCCAAATTATAAATTGAAACCTTCAAATACTTAGTTGGGAAACTGAAACCTTGAAGACGGGAAATTGAAACCTAGAAATTACGTACCGGAAAGTTTGAAACCTTGAAATTACTCGGCACTTACTCTCATGTTTGTACAAATTCTGTGTATCTCGAAAGCATCCGGGCTCTGGTATGTACGTTCTTTCATTTCATTTCACTTTGATTTTATTTATTTTTCTTCATATTCTAGAGTTTTGCTTATTTGGATTGTTTATTTTAGGTATTTTTTAACCTAAAACCATCGCTAGCTTCCATCTCATCTCCTTACACTGACTTGTTGCCCTGTCTTGCCTACTCGCAAACCACCGTCCTATCTACAGGTATCATATGAATTTCACAACGACTCTCACTTTTTTATTTTAGTTTGTGCTAGTTGATTCACTTTTTGAGTAAAACTCACAAAATCTCTAAATCTTTTGCCATGTTAGTTGCACATTTTTATGTAGTCTTAATATATTTAAGTTACATTTTTATGTTTAATTATCTTATTAATTTGATTGTAGAATATGTGAAGCTAACTGAATACATGTTTGGGTATGTTTTGGATTATTCTTAATTATGAATTATATGATATGAGAAATATGATAAGATAGAGGATTTGAAGTTGTAATTTCATCTCTAGCGAGGTCGGTACATTATGTGATTTTTGATGTAGCGGTAGATGCATCCTGCTTAAGTAGAACCTGAGAGTTAATAGTCGAACCCCCTAGTAATATCAGCATCCACACTCGAAACCAGTTTTTTAAGCTGTAATACAGTAGCAGCCTGTTTAGAAGATACACTTGTTCTCTCGGGCTTTGTAAAATCTTTTATGAGATCAGCTTCTTTAGTTTGTGTTGTTCCCTAAAATGAGAGTTCGAGGTGTATATAATAGACACTAATATATATTAAAAGGGACAAGAGTAACTTGAAAGCTAATATAATTTGATTGGAGACCGAATCAAGACCCTTACTCATCGTTGGAGTTCGATGATATTCGAAATGTGTTTGCAAGATATTTTATTGACGTTCTTATAAATTCTTAATTGTAAGCATTTGTTGAGTATATTGATACGATTGAATTGTTATGGTTGACCGGATATATTTGTTATTTATTTGAATGATTTGTGTTTGATATTTATGATATTTATTGTTTGTTTGGATAATTTGTGTTTTCTATGAATATTTTGGTTTGTATAGTTGTGTATTTGCTATGAATAATCTGGTTTGCAGGATTTAGGGAAAAAAATTCTTTGCCACCTGTACTTGTCGCGTTTTTATGGTTTGCCACCTAATGTTTTTTTTGTTGTTTTTATTAACAACCCAAAGTATGCGAGTTTTGCTCTTTGCAACCTTCAAGCTATTTTTCATTCAAAAAAATGTTGGATGAAGCACGTAAACCTCATGTCTCATCACCAATTATTATGTTGGGCAATGTTTTCATTTTTTTAGAATGAGGCATGAGGTTTACGTGCTTCGATCCGACCATTTTTTGAATGAAAAATAGCCTGAAGATTGCAAAGAGCAAAACCCGCATAATTTGGGTTGTTAATAATAACAACAAAAATATTAGTTGGCAAACCATAAAAATGCGACAAGTACAGGTGGCAAAGTATATTTTTCCCCAGGATTTATAATAAATTTTGTGAATTTTCAATGCTGAAACCTGGAGAGAGAGAGAAAAAAAAAAGTAGCGGTTCTAACGTGAACCGCTGCCAAAAGTTTAATCTTTAAGTGTCGGTTCAAGCTGAAGCGCTTCCAAAAGTTTAGACTTTAAGTGGCGGTTCAGTCTGAAGCACTGCCAAAAGTTTAGTCTTTAAGTAGCGGTTCTAACCGAAACCGCTGCCAAAAGGTTAGACTTTAAGTCGCGGTTATGACCAAAACCGCCACCCGACGTCTTTTTTAAGTGGCGGTTTGAACCGCCACCCGTGTGGTTTTGACTTTAAGTGTCGCCTCGATCAGAGGCGGTAAAACCGCTACCAATAGCTATTTTGAACCGCCTCAAATCGTGGTTTTTCCACTAGTGATATTTTGAGCCCAAGAAAGGCAAACAACTAAAAAAGAAATTATTGCTAAGAATAAAATTTTCAACAATCTCCCCCTTTTGCCTTTCTGGACAAAATAATCTAGACGCGCTAAAATGTTCAAAAACTCCCCCTAAACAAATAACCATTGTTTAAAACAAACAAAACAGAAATAAATCAATGGCTCGAACTAGAAATACGCCTCATTCGCAGCTGCATCATCACCTCCGTTATCATCATCTGCATCACTATATCCCCCTTTTAGTTTGAAAAGCAAAAGAGCCTCAATGAACGAGTTACAAAGTGCCCGGAGCTGAATAATGTGAGCCAGTAACTGATTAATCTAATGAGTAAGCAAAGCCACCTGAGCTCGCACCACTGGAGCAAAAAATTGAACGGTGTTAAGAATGGTTTTACCATCACCAGAACCAACACGAGAAGCACCAGCAGCTCGAGTCGTATGCTATCCACGCAACGAAAGCCATCTTGGTGACAATATCAAACACATGCTGACCAAAATTGACCTTAATTCCACGGCCAGAAAACTGCTCACGCCATTCCCTATGCATACCACTAGACAAAAAACTAATCACCTCATTCATATCAATAACAGTAGAGTCCCCATGATGAATCTCAGTCCCAAACAGCTCATATATTAAATCAGGAGTAAATCCTTCCACGCACATAAACTTTACTACAATGGGCTGACTTAGGATCAGCAATGGAAGGGAGCATGTTTACATAGAACTCCAACACCACTTCATGAACAAAAGGCATGGTAGTAGAAATGGTAGAAAATGTACCTTTACTCCCAAATAAGGCAATCAGATTCTTCTTTTAAAAAAAAACATCTACCGAGACTCGACGCTCATCAATCATCCCATGGAGACGATATTCTGAAAACAAATCCTCATCTTCGGTAGTCAAGAACTTTGTGGAGACTGGTTCCATAGCTTCAATCTCGACGGCTTGAAACGGAGCTTCATCGGAGTCATAAGAAGACTTCTCAGACGTAAATGAGTGGACTGAAGTGTCTTCTGAACCTATATCATCAGTATTGGAGCTGGGAGACGAAATCTGAGAAGCTGTAGGTGATGTCATGTTTGGTGACGAAACACCAAAACCATCACCTACCTTTTGGGCAGCTTTGGACCTTTTCTTCTAGAATTTCAGGGCTCGCAAAAACTCAGAAACCAAATAGACAAGATCCGAATCGAGAGAATAGATATACTCGGTTTCCGGCTGAGTAATGTTGAGCGGGGTCAAAGGAGGTTCGGCAACCATCGAATGAGAGGAACCCTCCTTTTCTCCAGCTAAAAAGTTGAGAATAGTGTACGGGGGACCAGAAACACTTGAATCATCTTTGGGTGGATCCATCTTGTCAACCAGATGCATTGTCTGTTTTCGGCGAGGAGTGGTGACTTGGATAACCATGGAGTTGAGGAAAATCGAGCTTGCAGTAGGATCACCAGGTGGTGATGGGCTCGGTGTTACAACACCGCCCATCTCTTCTCGAATGTCCATGCCGGTGTAATGTGGCAGATTCATCGAAGCCTGTTCGTCGATTAGGCGATGCACGCCAACTGGGAATTCTGGAGCTTTACTGGGTGATGGTGAATTCGACATCTTGCGAGAGAATTGGAAACAACCACAAACACAAAATCGAGTGCCGTAGGCAGTAAAATTGAGAGAAAGGAAAAGTACAAACCCTAACTTTGCCAATTTTTGAAAAATCGTACGCAGTATAAAAAGGAAGGGGATGAAAAAGGTAAAGTAAATAAATAACCCCCCACTTAGTAACTACCTCTTTTAAGACCCAAGATTTTTAATTCCTTAAAAACAAGTCCACTCCTTCTCAAATAAGGCACACGATCTTACTTACCAAAACAATATCTCCCTTTTTTTTAAAATTAAAATCACAAATCACAATTACGTATAAAACCGGAATAGAGTTAGATTTTCAAAAATCATCACCATAGTTGAAAAAATTCCTTGCAAAACAATTTTTCACTAGCCAAATTAACCCCTTATTACATGTTCAATCCTCCGATTATAACACCACTGAATAGACGCAAGCACAAGCAACAGAACACACAGAAATGGGGCAACCTCACAAAGTATGAATGTCTTAATTTATGCCTAAAAAAATGACCTAAAAAGATAAAGATCAACAAATGGTTTAAGTGACATGATCAGTGTTGCTTTTCATGTGATGACATTATAACCAATATTGCTTCAATGAAGTCAATGAAAACAGACCCCTTGACCCAAGTTAATGACTACGTCAAAATCACTCAATGAGGTGAAATTTAAAGATTGGATCTAATTCATCCAGATTTTCTTCGTCTTTTTAAAGATTTGAAGAGAAATAACTTATCTTTAGCAATTGCATTTAACACCCCTTGTTTTTGGACCTGGGAGAAAACCAGTTTTTGAGGGAAAGTCCCACAATTACCTATTTGAAGAGGTTAGTCTTTTTGTCACCATATTTATTACAACACATGGCTTTTTGCACTTCAACCAAATCTAATGCATTCGGATTATGTATGAAAAAAATGCATGCATAAATATACAGATGTCATGACTGATGATAAAATTGGTGTCATGACATCAAAACTAATATTGGCTTAAACAATGTACATTCCGAGATCTCTTCTCAAACGAGAGAAGGTCTCTAAATCTAATGCTTTTATGAAGATGTCAGCAAGCTAATTGTCTGTACCAATATGCTCAAGACTAACTATCTTTCTCTCAACCAAGTCACGAATAAAGTGGTACCTTATGTCAGTGTTTGGTTCGTGAGTGCTGGACTGGATTATTCGAGATATCAATGGCACTGGAATTATCACAGAGCACAGTCAAAATCATTCTATGTAGACCGTAGTTCTCTATCGTTTGGTCATCCAAAGCAACTGTGTACAAGCACTTCTAGCCGCAATATACTCAGCTTCAGCTGTAGAAAGAGAAATGCAATTTTGTTTTTTACTATACCATAAGATAAGATTATTACCCAAGAAAAAACAACCCCTTGTAGTACTATTCCTATCCACAACATCCCCAGTCGAATCCATATAACCTACAAGTTTAGTACTTGTATCCTTAGTATACCAAACACCCAAATCACTAGTACCAGCTACATTCCTAATACCCGTTTAACCGCTTTCAAATGTGACTCTTTAGGATTTGATTGGTGCCTAGAACATAGACATACACTGTACATTATGTCAGGCCCACAAGAGACTCCCTATCATGCTCCTATACATGGTGTTATCAACACTGATACCAACATCATCTCTAGATAGTTGCATGGTTTTTTCTAACGGTGTTTTCTTATGAGAATCATTCTCTAACCAAAATTTCTTAAAAATATTCTTAGCATACTAAGAGAGAAAAATATCGTCATCCATCTGTTTAATTTGCAAACCAAGAAAGTAAGAGAGATTACCTTCCATGATCATCTCGAATGTGTCAGACATTCATGTTATAAACTCGCTCACCATCTGTTCGTAAGTAGATCCAAAAGTTATATCATCTACATAAATCTGGACAATCACTACTGTAGAATATGGTTTTAAAAGCGTTTTTTTTAGTTTTAATGGAGGTTTTTGAACCGTCGTTATATCGACCGCCGTAAATTTTCACGGGGGTTCTGGAAGACATTTAACGGCGATTTTGGAACCGCCGTAGAATGCAGCGTTTTTACGTCGGTTTTGGAACCGCCGTAGAATGCAGCATTTTTACGGATGTTCTTGAAAAATACATTCTAGAAAGTTTGTTTTCTAGAACGAACATTTTATGGAGGTTCTTGAAAAATACCTTCTAGAAAGTAGTAAAAAAATTTAATTAAAAAAAAGAAATGAAAGCACATCTATATATAATTGTTCATATGGTATAATTAAAACTTCATATTCGTACTAGCATTTAGCACAATAATTGAGGACTTTAAAAAGTATATGATTCATAAGAAAAAAGAAAGAAAGAAAAACATATGATTATTACATGATTACGAAACTCGTAACTCAAACTCATCTGACTTGCCTTGAACTGCACAATTAATCAACAAGAATTCAGATTGTAGCATGCATCAATTATTTTGAATAATAATATAGCAACGAAATTACACAACTCATTAAATTCTGCACTAGTGAACAATATTTGATCCTTTAATTACCAATAGCAATGAGATTTCAAGAAGAGTAACTCATGAACGTGAAAATCGGAAAAGAAGTAAGATAAATAAAATCCAACAAAAAACATGTTGAGAACGATAGATTTCAGCATATGTATACAGTCCAAGAATACATTCGCTATATACAGCCAACAACAAGCCATTAAAACAAAAGCTTAATTTAATTAATAATAATAATAATGCACCATCCAAGAGTACCTCCTTTAGAGGCTTGAAGATGAAGAATCTTCCTGTCTCGGTTCTCTCAGTACCTTTTTTTTTCTTTTTCTTTTTTTGGCAGTAGGGCATATCCATTTTATCTGCATGATAAAATTAAAAATTAAAAGACAAAGAATGAAAATTATCATTATTATCATTTTTATTATTGGCTAAAATATAAATGGGAATATAGTGCTTACATTTGGAAGGCAAAGACTCTCCAAAAGTGTTGACCAACTGCATAAAGAATACAGAAGAAATAAGCATATTTTTTAAAAAAAACTACTTACATGTCAAAAAAAAAAAAGCTAGTTACTAATATAATGAAATGAGATGTAAAATGTGCATTTTTAGACAATTGCCATAACACCAAATTACTAAGATAAACTGCTTTCATATTAAACAACTATGTAAAACAAGGACTTGAGTTACAAGGAGAAGAGATCAAAACAAGGCACAGAGTGAGTTAAAAAGGTTTACCATTAAAGCAAACATCAGAATTTTTAAATCATTTTTTATCAACAAGATTTGTAAGCTGCTTAATTGCACATAAATTATTCTAATATTCTTTTTCTTTTTGGGAAAAGGGAAACTTCCTTTTGCTTAAAATAAAATCTGGTTTGTGAGGATCAACAAACCCTTTAAGTTTCTCAATAAACACTTCTTCACTTAAAACTCCATTTAAAAAAGCACTCTTTATGTCCATTTGATGTATAGATATTTTCATATGACAAGCTACAACAAGTAAGAGTCTTACCGATTCAATGTGAGCAACTGGAGCATAAGTCTCATCAAAATCTGAGTCTGATTTCAGATCAGCCTGAGTTGGTCTTAAGTTTGGTGTCATGTCATCAGTACCGTCACCACCTGCATCGACATGCCCGAGATTTTGATGCCACACCTCGGCATCACTCAGTTGAGATAGCTTGCAGAACACATCACCGTTGATTTGGTAGCAATTGTCAGAAGTTCTCTAACCAGTAAGAATACACGTATTGCCCTCGTCATAAACTTCGCACTTTTCATGAGTGAACTTGACACTGAAACCACCATCGCAGAGTTGGCTAATACTTATCAAGTTCGCAGTTAACCCTTCAACCAGCAACACATTCTCAAGTCTTGCTATACCAGGTACATGAAGGGTTCCTTGGCCAACGATCTGGCCATTTGCACCTCCACCATATTTCACTTTTCCTCCATGAAATTTGACAATATTTGAAAGAAGATCTTTCGAGCATGTCATATGTTTAGAGCATCCACTATCGAAGTACCAGGCTCCAGGAATGTGAGACTTCAAGAATTTATAGATCATGTTGCACTTTATCTCGTTCTTTTTGACCCAGACCTGTTTGATTCTGGTGTCAGTTTTGGTGTTAACAACATGGAAACCGTCACGCAACTCAGCAAACAGCTTCGACCTTTAATTTTGTTTCCCAATAAGCTTCCAGCAGTATGGTCGAATGTGACCTTTTTCACCACAGTGATGACACACATATTGTCTTCTTCTTCTCCTCTTGTGGCGTTTGATTGACTCCACCTTTTGACTTGATTCTGGCTTTTGAACAGGCTTGTGTCCAATCCCATGTTTTGAACAATTCGGGATACTCAATTCCAGATTTTCATTCATCCTGGCCTTCCCTTTGTTGAGGTTTGTGAGGGTTTCTTGAGCCTTCTTCAGATCAGTCTTTATTTGTTCTAGTTCAGCATCTTTTCTGGTAAGTGTTGACTCTAATAAGACAATAGTATTTAGTTGATCATCCATTTCGCGAGTTAGTTTGTTAACCTTGTTTATAAGAACCTGGTCTTTGAGCATTTGTATTCCCCATCTGACAAACAATTCTTCATACTCAGTGCTCAGCTTCTCGCATTTGTCCATCTTTTTCTCGACTTCTGCATTCAGGCACCAGGTGTTGGTTTTGGTGTTACCAACACGAGTGTTGTCATCCCACACAACATTAGCAAACAGGGCTGGAACATATTTGGGTGAGTCAGAGTCGCTGTCCTTTTCATCGTACTCTTTTGCTATTAAGTTCTTCTTCCTTAGAGTGTTTGCACATTCATTCTTATAATGCCCCCAAACTTTACACTCATGATATTAAACTTCGCTAAGAGGCTTTGGGGAACTAGAGGATTTAGGCTCCGAAGATGAAGACTAAAATCTGGCAAGTGATCGTCCTGAGAATTTTGGTGTTGGTGTCTCTGTCTTGATTTTTGATCTCTACCCTCGAATATTGTTTTTCTTTTTCAAGAACTTGTTAAACCATTCAGACATAAGGGACACTTCTTCATCTCCAAGTGTGGTAGTTTCGATCTTCTCAAGTAGCCCTCTCCAATCAAGATCTTCATTATCATCATCAGAATTAACATCGAAAGAAAGTGCAACATTCTTCTCTTTTGAGTTAGAGACAAGATATTCCGTATCAAACGTTTTGAGCAAGCCTACCAATGCATCGAAGTCTAAATTGTCTGTATCCTTTGCTTCTTCAATGGCTACAACTTTGATGCTAAACTTCTCGGAGATCGATCTCAGCAGTTTTTCCACAAGGCGTTTGTTTGTCACCGGTTCACCAAGCTCTCCGCACTCATTGGCAATATCTGAGAGTCTCATGGCATAATCCATATGATGGACTATTTCTTGTCCATACTCATCGCTCGCTTCAAAAGTAGACGTCAACATCCTCAATCTTGACCGTTTGACACTGTTAGTTCCTTCGCACACTCTGCAGTGCATCCCATGCATCCTTTGTCGATTCGCACTTTTTGATCACCTTGTAATAGCTTGCATTAACATATACACAAAGAGTATTGATTGTTTTTTAGTTCCAGCTCGGAAGGGCTAGTTCATCAGCTGTCCATTCTTCTTCTTTCTTAAAGACGGTGTCTCCTTTAGCATCAGTGACGCGTGGCCTCTCCCATCCAACCATAATGGTTCTCCACGCTCGTTCATCAATATTTATTATATGCCATCTCATCCTCTATTTGCAGAGAGAATAGTTCTCTCCATTAAAGATCGGAGGCCGTGGATTTCCTTGAGCATCCATAACACCTATAAAATAAAAATCAGTACTTAGTACGTCAAGTAACTCACTCTAGATGCCAATTTTAGATTTGTAGGTGTATGGATGTGGTAAATAAGTATCAGTAAAATGATGTTAAGTTCAGTGTTAAAATACCAAAACTAACATCAAACAGTTTCAGAGTTATAAATAACAGTATAAGAATAGATGTTAAGACTGGTGTTAAAACACCAATAGTAACATCAAACAGATAAAACGAAAATAACCAGTGGAATAAATATAAAAACGAGAACACAGCAATTTTAAATTTTGTTCGTAAGCAAATGTGCTTACGAACTTGGGTATACAAACCCAAAAACTATATTACATTTAAAACGTTCAAGATCAATACAAATATAAAGTAATATATGAGAAATACTAGTATCAACACTTGATACTAAAATACTTGTCGCCACACTTGTGATGATCTTCTCCATTGGTTACGCGGCTTCGAAGATGACCTTGAATTTTATCGTAGAGCCAAGTCCTTCTACTTGCTCGTGTTCTTCTTTGATTGCATCCTTCTTCCTTGAATCGTCCGCGTCGTGAAAGTCGTGTATCAAAAGGTGTCTCTAAGTCTTGTCCTCTTCCTGTCTTAAATAGACAAGAGTCCTAGAGTCCTAAACTTGGTAAACAAGTAAAACAAATCTTAAATATAATTTAGAAAACTAAATAAAATCCTAGACACAATCTAGGAAACAAATAAAGTGTAGTGATTTCTGTATATTGTAGTTTTTGTTTGAATTGTGTAATTAATTTTTGGGAATTTTTGTAGAAATCGAATTGTATAGGGAGAGGAGAGAAAGAAGATGCTTGAAGGAGAAGTTAGGATAGTAATGAGTAATTTCTTCTTGTTCATTTCATTCACAGCATTACATTAAATATCCCAATGGAGGGACCAAAATAATCGGTGCTTGATCCATGAAATAAGAGAATTGAGCCTCTAAAAACATTACACTTGTAAGCTTAAAAGAAATATAAAAACATTTAATTCATTTGTTAATAAATGCTTCAGCTGGTGCCCGTTCCAGCTCCTTGGGTCGACCTGCCTGCCTGATTAATGGTCCCAATACCCTCCCCACACATTTCATTTGCAATTTTCTCAAACCCTAACTCTTTCCCTTCCTTCTCCGGTGATGACAAACTGCCCGGAACCATGACAATACCCCTCCCATTCTGAGATCCTTGTCCCAAAGGATCAAAAGCTGGAAACTTTTTCCGTAAGAACTGCTCGTCCTCCCAAGTTGAGTTTGCAATTTCTCCACCGCACCATTTAATTAAAAATTGTTGTACCTCACCTCTCTTCCTACGCACTAACCTTTGCCCAATTTTCTCTTCAGGTTGTATCAGGAAGTCCCCATCTTCACTCAAAATCGGGAGATTTGAGCACGGTGAGGGATGGATCATAGGGCTGAGCTTTCTCTTCAATAGTGACACGTGGAAAACAGGATGGGTGCGCGCGTATTCGGGTAGATCCAGAAGGTAAGATGATTAGCACGAATTTGTCTTGATTCTTATTAGTATTTTAGTTTATTTTTCTAATTATTTTTGGTATAAGTTGGATAGATTGAGCATATTTTCGTATTTTCTTATCTCCAACTTACTTATCATATTTTAATTAAAATTATTTAAATTTATATTTATTATAGTTATTTTGAAGTGTTTTTACCTGAAGATAGTCGAGGATGGGCGTACGAGTGGAGTTTCAGCGAAAATGGGCCGCGATTTGAAGAATTTAAAGCTGTCATACTTTCTATAACGAATTTCTACCTGTAACCGTTCTAGAAAGCCATGGCCGACTACAACCCTCTGTAGCGTCGACTTCGCGTCGGTCGACGCGAGAACTGATGTTGATCTACGCACCTGCCACAGTCTCTGTAGCGTCGACCAATTCGCGTCGGTTGACGCGAGAACTGACGTCGATTGATGTGTCTGCCTCAGTCTCTGTAGCGTCGATCGACGCGCCTACCACGACCTCTGTAGCGGCGACCAGTTTCGCGTCAGTCGACGCCAGAACCGACGTCGATCGACGCGACGGCCCAAAACGTGAATTTTAGGGTTTCTTGTGCGCCAAGTCATGAAATAACTATATAAACCCTTCATATTTCGGTTTAAACACATAACCACGACCCAAAACACTTACCTAGGGTTGAGAAACCTATTTTYAACACCCTACAACATATTTTAAAGATCTAAGTCGAAGATTCAAGGCCCGAAGCACCAAGACGAAGACGTTCGTTCAAGCTCCGATTTCTCGACCGAGATCAACCATCCAAAGTCCGATTTCCCAGCAATCTTTCAGCACATTTAGCTACTTAATAAGTCATCTAAACTCTAGTTATTCTTAGTTCAATTCTAGATAATTTATGTTTAATTATTTCGTTTGAGTTTTTAGTTTCGTTAATTTATTTCGAATCGTTTGAACTATTGAATCGCTGAGCCTTTGAACCTTAGAATTTTATTAATTAGTCGCTGCGTTTATTCTCGTGTTGATTCCTGGTGATGATTTGTTCATGATTAATTTAATTATTGCTYTAGTTTTGATAATTAGTTGATAATTGGTTATTGCTATGTTATTGCTTGAGAATTTTGAGATTGATCTTATTGTTCTTGAGAATTCATATGTTAGATTTAGTTCATAGTAGTTTGATGCATGCTAGTTAATTAATTTAGAATTTATTTGCTTTAAAATCCCTAAATTAATAATTCTTAGATAATTTAGTTTTCAAGCTTAGATTAAGTTAATTAGTTAATCATAATTAGTTGATGCTTTTAAATTTATTAGTAGTTGATAATTTTTAAAAACCAAATTTATACAAGTTCTCGTGTTAAACATTGTGATTAAACAAACATTAGAAATTTCGAACATCAGTCCTTGAGAGACGACTCGAGTTAAGCTTGCCAAACCTACACGCGATCCCGTTATTTTGCGGGCGAGCTATTAAATTTCTGACAATTATTTATAAAGTAGGCACACACAAAAGCTCGAATCAAAAATTGGCGCCGTTGCCGGGGACTGAAATAGGTTTTGATAATGTTTGTTCGTGTTATTTTATGCTTTTCCGTTTATTTGTATAAAGGTTCTTTGTTTTCCACTCGATGCGTTGATGTTGTTTGCGGTTGATGCTAGGATGTCGAGAAGTCGAGGATTTCAATCGACAGCCGAACAATGGTATGAAAATCCATTCGATTTTCCTGTTCCTAGACCGGCCATTCCAATAAATCCTTCGATGAAAGAGTATGAAATAGATGATTGGTACTACGCACAACTGCCGGAATTCCATGGGCATGAGAGCGAGGATCCGGTGGAGTTCATTCGAAAATACGAAGCAGTCACCCAGACTTTTCCTCGTCTCAACCTTACAAGAGAGCAAATTAGGAGGCGTTTCTTTCTGTGGCAACTAAATGGTAAAGCATATCGATGGCTGATAAACTTGGGGCCCGATTCTTTGCCAAATTGGGAGGACGTGTACGAAGAATTCACGGTGAAATTTTACACTCCTAGATGGCAACAATACTACTCAAGCCGAGATGATGCTCCATACACCCCACACATTTTTATTGACGAGTCTTACAATTCTTACTTTTCGAGCCATAAATGTAGCCGCTGCGGAGCACTTGGGCATTGGGWGACTGAATGCCAAGTTACGTTTACCGAGGAGCCACTGGAGGATGATATTTCCAYAGAGTCTAATGCTTCTTACGACCACTTTTCCTATTATCCTAGCTKTGACGAACACGAGCTTGATGATCAATTTTTAGCGCGGCAAGAGGTTCAAGAAGCTGAGACCATTTTTCATGCAGAAGACATTGAGCAATTAACGGATGATGACTTATCTAAGATTGCGGAGTATTTAGAGAGTTCGAGTGCTCGAATAATTGCTTCGTTGAGAGAATCGTCGAGCGCGGGGGATGAGGAACTAATTATTGATGTTGTGGAGCCCATCGTCGAGGTAGAGATTCCGAGYCCAACTACTTGTTTAGAGGAGGAATGTGACGATGAGGTTATGGAAGATTTGGATGAATTTGTCCCTCTTGTGCTTGATGATGTCGYGTTGGATGATGATGTGAAGATTTTGCCCTTGGGGAATCCGGAGGTTGATGTAGTGATGAGTTTGTTTGAGTCTTGCATGGAAGAATACGACGTGGTGCGATTTTGGAGAATGTGATTGTTGAGCCTCACGTTATGCCAATAGAGATTCCGGTGGATGCTGCGAATTCAAGCTTGATTGAAGGAGTTGGAGGGGATGAGCAAATTTTAGAAAATGAATTTACTCCTCTTGAACTGGATGGTTTAGACGACAACGCCGAGTTTTTCAACCAGGAGGCAGCAATTTTGGGGATAAATGCAAACAACGTTGCTGTGGACGATATAAATTTTGATGAATTTTTAGATGAGGATGTTATGCCACATGAACCGTTAATGAATTTTGATTTTGACGTGGTGGACGAATTAATCAAGGAAGATGCGAAGGCCAAGTCTATTTTGGAGCCACCCAAAGCTTTCAACAATTTAGAGATGGAGATGGTGGATGATGAAGTAAAGGGACTTGGAGTGGAGGATGATAGATTCTTATGTTCGACGGATTTCCTCGTTTGTCCAAAGGTTGTGGATCACCATGTGCCCGAATTGATTATTGATGTGTTTATGGTGATAGATTATTCGTTTTTTCGACTCCTGAAGCGAGTTAATATTTTTTTACGAATTGCTTACCATGCGCACATTGGAGGAATACATTGCCTATGCTTACTGTTAGAGAACACTAAGGCGTGGCACGATCGTCACCTTTTCTTAGATCCAGGATAGCAACGTTCGTATAAGGCGTCGAGCTTTCGACATTAAACAAGCGCTTCTTGGGAGGCAACCCAAGTATTTGTTCTACTTTTTCCTTATAGTTTTTCTAGTTAGTTTGTTTTTGTTCGGTTGTTTTGTCTTTTTAGGTTTTTCTTCAAGACATTTTCGATCACGGGATTCAAGACGAAAGATGATTGCACAATCGCTTTTAGGAGTCGCTCGACTATTTCTCAGGGGCGTTCCCTTACTCCTTTCCTCGTTTGATTTTCTTTATATTTATGGCAATCAGGAGTTTGCCACATATTTTTAAGGGGGGGATGGTTGAGTGTGAATTATAGTTGAAATTGTGCAAAATTTAAAATTTTTCGTGGGTTTGTAGTGCTAATTTTACGTGATTGATCACTATTTCTGCGCTGTATTGTGTATGTATGGCTTGCCTGTCAAAGTTAGCTAAGTATGATTTGAGGTTTTTGTCTTTTGAGCGTGCATAAGTGCATAAAAATTTTCAAAATTATTATTATATATTTGTAAAATGGTACTTGAACGCAATTGATTTCGCGAAACCTTAAAAGCAGCGTCAATTCAAAACTTTTTCATGCAAAAAGCTTGTAAGTAGCCTGAGTGATTATCATCATTGCATGTGCTTGAATGAGTTTCGATTTGAGATCTCTTTGAAATCGCTGTGTGTAGTTGATTTTGAAAATGACGTTAAGCCACATATACAACCCTATTCCGGCCATATCCATAAATTTTTAGCCACTATAAATTCCGAATGAGCCAATCATAGCCAAATAATCCATGCCTATAGCCATGAGTGTTTTTGAGTCGACCCCTACAACCCATTAAAAGCGTGGGTAGGAGTTGGTAATTTTTATTGGTTATTAGTGTTTTGGAGTTTTTACAAGGGATTTATGAATTTTTGTAATAAAGGATCACCATCCTTCAATAAAAAGAAAAAAGGAATGACCCCATAAAAAAGAATTAGAGGAAAAAAAAAGAGAAAAAGAAAAAGAAAATAAGAAGGATGGTGAATTATGATAGTCATTGCCTACGCGCTAATGAAGGCTTATGTTTTATTGTTTATTTTGTTATGAAGCCTAATGCTTAAAAGGCAAGGAGTTGAGTTGTAATAAGTGGTTTGAGCTTCAAGTCGGTTTTACGGTTTACGAGTTGAGGAATAGCCTATGTTAAAGGCTACGATATGAGTGTTAAGTGAGGTTTTTCTTTTGTACGAGGTAAAGCATCTTGCTTCTTGATTAGATTAGTTGGGGGGTTATTTAGCCACACGACTTATATCCATACCCGTCCAAAGATCCTTACATTATAACCCGCGAAGACCTTTTCCGATTCTTAGTTCGACAACACACTTAATTTGCGATTGAAAAGAGATTGATTTTCCGTTCTTATTTATTGTGCATGTATTTGTATGATTTGAGTGTATACACGTCCTATGCAGCAATGCTTGAGTGCTTTTGAGTGAACACCCCTTATATATTGCCCTTTTGAGAGGATGCATGTTTTTGTTTTGGGAGCGACAATGTAATAAAGATGGAGTGTTTGACGTTGCGTTACTTGTATCTATATTTTCAAAATTATGTACGTAGCATAGCACGACTCATTGCTTGAGCTGATTTTCTTTCTTGTATACTTTGAATCTATCGTTTGTTCGAGGACAATCAAACAAATAAAGCGTGGGGTAGTTGATTAGCACGAATTTGTCTTGATTCTTATTAGTATTTTAGTTTATTTTTCTAATTGTTTTTGGTATAAGTTGGATAGATTGAGCATATTTTCGTAATTTCTTATCTCCAACTTATCTTATCATATTTTAATTAAAATTATTTAAATTTATATTTATTATAGGTATTTTGAAGTGTTTTTACCTGAAGATAGTCGAGGATGGGCGTACGAGTGGAGTTTCAGCGAAAACGGGCCGCGATTTGAAGAATTTAAAGCTGTCATACTTTCTATAACGGATTTCTACCTGTAACCGTTCTAGAAATCCATGGCCGGCCACAACCCTCTGTAGCGTCGACTTCGCGTCGGTCGACGCCAGAACTGATGTTGATCGACGCAGCTGCCACGATGTCTGTAGTGTCGACTTCGCGTCGGTCGACGCAAGAACTGATGTTGATCGACGCACCTGCCACGGTCTCTGTAGCGTCGACCAATTCGCGTCGGTTGACGCGAGAACTGACGTCGATCGACGCGCCTGCCTCAGTCTCTGTAGCGTTGATCGACGCGCCTGCCACGACCTCTGTAGCGGCGACCAGTTTCGCGTCAGTCGACGCCAGAACCGACGTCGATCGACGCGACGGCCCAAAACGTGAATTTTAGGGTTTCTTGTGCGCCAAGTCATGAAATAACTATATAAACCCTTCATATTTCGGTTTAAACACATAACCACGACCCAAAACACCTACCTAGGGTTGAGAAAACCTATTTTCAACACCCTACAACATATTTTAAAGATCTAAGTCGAAGATTCAAGGCCCGAAGCACCAAGACGAAGACGTTCGTTCAAGCTCCGATTTCTCGACCGAGATCAACCATCCAAAGTCCGGATTTCCCAGCAATCTTTCAGCACCTTTAGCTACTTAATAAGTTCATCTAAACTCTAGTTATTCTTAGTTCAATTCTAGATAATTTATGTTTAATTATTTCGTTTGAGTTTTTAGTTTCGTTAATTTATTTCGAATCGTTTGAACTATTGAATCGCTGAGCCTTTGAAACCTTAGAATTTTATTTAATTTAAGTCGCTGCGTTTATTCTCTTGTTGATGCTTGGTGATGATTTGTTCATGATTAATTTAATTATTGCTTTAGTTTTGATAATTAGTTGATAATTGGTTATTGCTATGTTATTGCTTGAGAATTTTGAGATTGATCTTATGTTCTTGAGAATTCATATGTTAGATTTAGTTCATAGTAGTTTGATGCATGCTAGTTAATTAATTTAGAATTTATTTGCTTTAAAGTCCCTAAATTAATAATTCTTTGATAATTTAGTTTTCAAGCTTAGATTAAGTTAATTAGTTAATCATAATTAGTTGATGCTTTTAAATTTATTAGTAGTTGATAATTTTCAAAAACCAAATTTATACAAGTTCTCGTGTTAAACAAACATTAAAAATTTCGAACATCAGTCCTTGAGAGACGACTCGAGTTAAGCTTGCCAAACCTACACGCGATCCCGTTATTTTGCGGGCGAGCTATTAAGTTTCTGACAATTATTTATAAAGTAGGCACACACAAAAGCTCGAATCATAGGCCACTTCTCAAATTCACTCTGTGATTTGAAAAGGTCCGTAATACTTTGCTGAAAGTTTCAAGCTTTTTTTTATTACAATCGAGTTTTGCTTGAATGGCTGAAGTTTCAAATGCACCCAATCCCATATTTCAAAACTTCTCTCCTTCCTCCTTTATCTGCAAAAGACTTCATGCGTTGTTGAGCTTCTTGTAAGTTTTGTTTAAGATCATGTGTCAATTGCTGCCTTTTCTGAAGAAAAAAATCCGTTGTGTCTTGGTTTTGGGTGTTAATATGTGTCTCTAGAAATGTAGAAGTATTTTAGTAACCATAAAGGGCCTGGAAGGGTGTAGTTTTTAGGCTAGAGTGGTAATTGGTGTTATACCAATATTCTGCCAGAGGCAACCATTTGGTCCAGGTCTTAGGGTTTTGATGCTCCATACTCCTGAGATAATTCTCCAGACACTGATTCAGCCTCTCAGTCTTCCCATATGACTATGGATGGTAAGATGATGTAAAGTCTAGTTGAGTTCCAATTCCCTTGAACAACTCCTTCCGAAAGGAGCTGGTGAAAACTTTGTTCCAAAAGGGTTGCCCATGCAACTTATAGATGTAATCTAGGAATAGTTTAGCCACAGTAGAGGCTGTAAAAGGATGAGATAGGGCCATGAAATGGCCATACTTGGTGAACCTGTCCACCACAACCAAATTCACATCCTTACCAACTGATTTAGGAATCCCCTCTATGAGATCCATGGAGATACGTGTCCAGGCCTGATGGGGAATGGGTAAGGGTTGTAGTAGACCTGGGTAGGCCCCACCCTCAGACTTACTCCTAGTACACACATCAAGCTATTTCACCCAAGATTCAACCTCCTTTTTCATCAAAGGCCAGTAAAAAAGCCTTCCAATCCTCTTATATGTACCTTGAGTCCCAGAGTGTCCCCCATAGGCTGAGTTATGAATTTCTGTCAGAATGGTAGTTCTTAGCAAGGTGCTTTTCCCCACTCCTATCTTTCCCTTGTACTTAATAATTCCTCCCTGTAACTCAAACTCTGGATAAGACTGGGGGTCTACAGACTTTGCAGTTAAAATTTTAGCAAAGTAGGGGTCATTCTCATAACTGTCAATCACTTGCTATATCCAGGTGGGTGTGACAGTGGACACCCCATAGTTAAGTTCCTCATGGGGTTCCTTCCTGGAAAATGCATCTGCCACCCTATTTTCCGCCCCCTTTTTGTATTGTATATCATAGTCAAACCCTTGCACTTTGGTCACCTACTTTTGCTGCATAGGGTTCAAGATTCTCTAGTCCAGCAGGTGCTTGAGGGCCTGTTGATCAGTCTTGATGATGAAATTGTAACCTGCAAATAGTGCCTCCACTTCTGAATAGACATTAGAACAGATATTAATTCCTTTTCATAGATAGAGAGCCCCTAATTTTTCATGCTCAAAGCTTTACTCATGTAGGCTATGGGTCTTCCCTCCTTCATCAAAATAGCCCCTAGCCCTTTTCCACTTGCATCTGTCTCCACTATGAATGGTTTTGAAAAGTCTGGTAATGCCAACATTGGAGTTGTCACCATAGCCCTCTTAAGGGTGCAAAAAGCTTATTCAGCTTCTTCATTCCATAAGAATCCTCCCTTCTTTAATAAGTTGGTGAGAGGTTTGCTAATCAATCCATACCCTTGTACAAACCTCCTGTAATACCCTGTGAGCCCCAGGAAGCCTTTGAGCTGCTTGACATTAATAGGTCTATGCCAATCCAACATATTGCTTATCTTACTTGGATCAGTGGCCACCCCTGCCTTAGATATTATGTGCCCTAGATATTCAATTTGTCTTTGCCCAAATTGGCACTTGCTTCTTTTAGCAAACAGAGAGTATTTCCTTAGTAACAGTGGTACTTCTCTCATATCTTTGACATGGTCATCCTCTAACTTGCTGTAGATAAGTAGCACTGTCAAACGGGTTGGCCCGCTCCGGCCCGTCGCAGGCTAGCCCAAAACGGGACGGGCGCGGGTCAGCCCTTTTTTTCGCGGGCTGGGAAATTCTATGTCCGCAGCCCGCCCGCGGGCCAGTTCGTTTTTTTTAATAAAATCTTATTTTTATGTAAAAAATTATAAAAAATAAAATTAAAATTTAAAAAAAGTTATTATAATATTTAAAGTATTCTAATGGGCTCATAGAAAATAAAAAAATATAAATATACCTTCAAATTTAACCAATATAAATTATAATTATAATTATAAAAAATATATTAAAAAAAAAAGTGGCCAGCCCGCTCAGGCCCGCGGTCTTCACGGAGCGGGCCAAAAAAGCCCACGATCAAACGGGCTGCAAGACAGGGCGGCCCAAGCCCGCCCGTTTGCACGGGCTGACGGGCCAGTCCGCGAGCTTTGGCCCGTTTTGACAGTGCTATAGATAAGTATATCATCAAAAAAAAAACAACACTGATTTCCTCAACATAGGTTGGAAAATCTGATTCATTAGGGACTTGAAGGTGGCTGGTGCATTACATAGGCCAAAAGGCATAACCAGGAACTCATACTGACCATTATGTGTGTTAAAAGCTTTTAAATATTTGTCCTTAGGGTTCATTAATATTTGGAAATACCCAGACCTCAGATCAATTTTTGAGAAACACTCAGCACCCTGTAATTCATCCAGTAGCTCATCAATGATGGGAATAGGGTAGCTGTGCTTGACAGTTAGACTGTTTAGGTACCTATAGTCCACACACAATCTCCATGTAGCATCCTTCTTTTTTACCAGCAACACTGGTGATGCAAATGGGCTGCTGCTGTGCTGTATGACCCCAGTGTCTAATAGTTCCTGCACAATTTTCTCAATTTCATTCTTTTGGATGTGGGACACCCTATAAGGAAATTGGTGTTTAGGTTGACTGCCTTCCTTAAGCAAAATCTGATGTTCTACCCCTCTGACAGGAGGTAGTCCCCTGGGCTCCACAAAAACATCTTGAAACTCCAATAGTAAGTCCTCCATTTTGTCCCCTATGTTTTCCTCATCAGGTTTGGCTTTGATCCAATATATCTCTTCAATATGACCAGGTATCTCTTGGTGAATCATCTTGAAAAGGGTAGGGCCATAAATTAGCTGGCATTCAGCTGGGGTAGATATAGCTTGGACTTTAACCCTCTTCCCCATAAGAGTGACAGTGAATGTCATATTTTCATAGTCAAGCTCAATAGGTGTGCAGGATTTTAACCAATCTCCTCCTAAAATCAAGTCACACCCCTCAGTAGCTAGCACTCTAGGTGAGAAGACAAAAGGATGACCCTGCATTTTCCATTTGAACTCCTTAACTCTATTAGAACTGATCATCCTTTGTCCATTTGCCACCTTGACTAGGATTGGGTTGGCCTCTGTCAGAGTACATCCCAACCTCCTTGCAGTTGATTCTTGAATGAAACTCAGTGTGCTACCTGTATCAATGAGTATGTGCAATTTTTGACCCTCAACTGATCCATTGAGCCTCATAGTAGTGACTCCTCCCTCCCGTGATATGGATTTCAAAGCCATCTGGATCTCTTCCATAGATTCCTGATTCAATGGTTCTATCAACTCATCACGAGTGTGAAATGGTTCCTCTTCCTCAATCATGAGCATGTAGGACACTCTATTCTTACACTTATGTCCATTGGAAAATGGCTCATCAAAATAGCAAAGCCCTCTCTCTCTCTCCTGCTAGCCATCTCAGAGGCTATAAGTAGCTTGAACTGTGGTCTGTTAATAATCTGGGGTGGTTTGGGTGCAGTAATCATGTCATTCCTCACCTTCGAGTAAAAGAACATAACGGCTCAGACTCATACCCGTGCCGTCATTGCCTGACCGAACATTTCCATGATTATTAAGCCACATCATTAATAATTTCTTTATGCAGGTAAAACAGGAAAAGCCCGGACGTATGAATAGTCCAAATACGAAGACGATAAATTTGCTGAGCGTAACAATCGAAACCTGAACTCCGATGCAGAAAGTAAGAACGAACCATTTAGCATCATAAAGATATTTCGCGCGATTCTCTTGCCGGATTTCTACACCTGAGAAGCTATCTCTCCAGTCCACCAGAGCTTGCACCCAATAAGTCTCGATCTTGAATACCTTTCCGAAGCCATAACGATCATTCGCCGAGCACTTGAACCCGACAGCAACAAACCATCTAAACGCGGGTGCAATTAGACCTATGACAACGCCGATGGTCTGAATTACTAGAATCCATTGGGTGTACCTTCCATACACGGACGAAGTTGGTCCGATTAACCACTTTATCTCCCCCACCATTACCATTATAAGAAATATCAATAATAAAATGGCGGGAAGCAGAGGGATGAAAGCCGAAGTCGTGCAGACGACAGAACGTGCCATCACGAACTGCGGGCTGCTAGTTTCGGCCATCACCCAATATTTCATCATCTCTCGTTTCCGATCATCATCGATTCCAAATGCCTCCTCTTGTTCCGCCAAGGCTACCTTGTGCATTTCCCAGTACTTCGACTCCAGGCCCCTCTTGATGGTCGGGACCGTGATAGCCGAGGCAACTAATGCCGGGAGCAAGAGTAACAACGGAGTTAAAGCGAGCAAGTCATTGATCGAATACCCGAGATGGATAATCTGAACCAAGACGTTGGCAACGATCGTGATCACCAGAACCCCGAGAGCAACGACGTTTGCGAGAAGATCTTTGTCGTTCATGGATCCCAAAGACGACATGAAATTCGACATGGCCGTGGACATAAAGAGTAAGCTGCTATGCTTGGGAAATCAAGTGTCGAAGTTTTGTGTTAGGTTAGTGTTGTGATCCACGGGTAGCTTCATGGCCACGGCTAGCACGGTCAAGGAAAGGGCGTTGAGAGAGAAGTATTTGCAGGGGAACCAAAACTTCTTGTGTCGAAAGCCGATGAAGGCGTCGGCTGCCATTGCGAGCGTGCAGACTGTAAAAGCTGCTGCGATGTAGAGACCGGTCCAAGGCACGATCGCGTCGAGTTTCTTTTGTAAGAAACTATCAAAGCCATCCATGGATCAGTCAGTCCCTGCAAAAGTCAAGTTTATGTGTGGTATGTAATGATGAGCTGGTGCAAGAAAAGCTGGTTGTACTACGAATAAAAATGAAGTTTGACTCAGAAATATTAAAAGTCCTTTTCAACAAAGTTTACAAAGTCATCTTTCAGAAATATCAACAACAACAAAAAAAGATGATTTTATAAATTAGAATATTGAGTTTGACTTTGTGTTTATAAATTCATTGCGGATATGAACAGATTTTTTTTTATCACATTATTCTTATTTTTATTTTTAATCTTATTTTCTTGTATCTTACTCTAAACTCTTTTGGTGGATTTCTAGAGTTGTGAGTTTTTGAGGAGTGCCTTTTGTTACCTCCTACTTCTCTTGAACACAAGGCACTCCTCAAAAACTCACAACTCTAAGAATCCACCAAAAGAGTTTAGATTAAGATTCAAGAAGATAAGTATTCTAAACAAGCTTAAAATCTCAAAATATATTATTTATTTCGAATTGGTTGCTGGAAACATAACAATGAGGTGCCTTTTATAGGCAAGGACTTAGAACAACCCTCCATGATGAGTCAAAGATAATAAATAAGACATTACATTTTCTATGGTCTAGAAAAATGAAAAGGTAACTATAATAAAGATAAATAAGATAAATCTTGACTAAAGATTAAGTGCTTATCAACTCCAAGGTTCTTGAATGAGTATGTTCATGAAAACTCACCAAGAGTTTCTCAACCTTTCAAATTCCCGTATGAAAACACTGCACTGCCACACTTCAGTCAAATAGACATAACTCACTCTCGTATTATTATTTTTACGATCCGTTTTTTTATTAGAAACTAGACTTATAGGGATTTCCAATGCTATATAATTTGTTTTTTATATCGTTACAAATTAGAACAGTTAAATTCTCAAAATTGGTAAAGGTGCTGGAAATTCCCGTGTCAATTATCGTCAGTATTTCAATTTCTCTTGTGACTAGTTATGCATATCCTATTTTATTAATTATATTTTTATTCAAATAAATTATTTTATCTATTAAATTCCAATTATTAAATAAAATAATCTTTTCAAAGTTTCTTTCGATGAATTGTATCTATTTTTGTTTAAAACATAAATATACCATTTATCTATTTATACTTAATACACATATATGAGATTCATTTATTAATATAATGGTCACAATTCATCTCCTAAAATTATTATACATTATTGGGAATTTTAGCATATACTCTTGTAGTAAAACATAATATCCCATATATTCCTACATAATTTCCTACTTCCATTTACCATTTTTAATTACCAAGCTCTTTTTTTCTTATAATTCCAAATCCACAATTCATGAGTGTCACTCTCCCCAGAGAAAACACACTAGAATATCGAATTCATACATTTTTTACAATTCAGAATAACCTTGCAATCAAACCACATATAAAACGTCATTTGAAACATTATTAATCCAATACTCACTAATATTTAAGTTTTAGGGTTCAATTCAACTCTTATTTCCCCAGTTTAACAAGGGGGCGGCGATTTTGAGACAAGTGTAACCGCAATCGATTCAATATTGATTGATTTAGGGCTTTGATTTTCTTTTTTTACATGAGGGGGTGAAGCCAATTTTACAAGAATTACTTTAATGGCTAAGGAGAAAGGCTCGCCCAAATAACAAGTTAGATTTTTCTTTGTTCATATCTTAACTGTGCCAGTAAGGATCTAGTATGGAATCTAGGTTCTACGAGTATGAAATTGTATAATAATTTTGTTTGTGTAACGATTTTATTCATCCTCGGTCTCTATTGTTTGAAATCTCTATTTAGTATGTTTTATACGGAAAAATTAGACTATTATCTGACAAATATTGTTTCGATCATAAACTAAATCTGAAACATTCGGTTGGTATGAAATAAACAACATACATTGAAATTTTTATTAGTGTGTATTTTGTGCAAAGTAATATGTAGTATCCAGTTAGTTTGTTGTGGTTTCAGAAAATATTGAATTTTATGTTAATATATTATAAATAGCAAATTAACAGCAACCATTGATTTTATTATCATTCAAATGTCATGGTTAGTATGGAATTTAACATTCCATTGACGGATTTAGTATGTAATTCAAGTTGTTCTAATATGAAATTTTATGATTTAGCAGGATATTAGTATGGAATTACATGAGCTTGTTTGAAATCAAATGATTCAACTTCTAGATTAAGTATGCACTGCACTCTACAAGTATGAAGTTTTATGAACTATCCCGATACAACATATTTTTCCTGTTTCGGGGTAAAAACAAAGTATCAATATCAGATCGGGGCACGATGTAGAGCTCGGGACCCTTGATTCAACTCAGAAGTGACTTTGAGCTTGAAGGTAAATAAAACGAGTAGCTAGGAGTCGACCCGAAGGTTCAGTAATACCGATTTTGGGGTTTTAACACCTGGGCTCGGGACCGTGAATTAGGTACCCGTAATGACCTTGGAGCATAAGGCTTAAGGTTAGCTTGGGGCTCATGCTCGGGGTAGGATCAGAGAGGTGACGTGGCATAAACGTCCCTAATTTTGCAGAAACCCTAAAAATTACAACTATTAATAGATAATCGCAAAATCAAGGGAAGGTAATTCATTTTTCCTAATCAAGTCCTTACTCTGCCAAATCTTCTCCACACGCTAACTTAAGCATCGGAGGGGGTTCGCCGGAAAACCCTTTCGACCCTGTCTGGCGTTTCCTTTTGGGCGCAGGTCATATCAGTTCAAGGGATCGGGTCTCCTCATTCGGAAGTCTTGGATTACTAGGTTACTATTATTTTAGCCTGGTAAAACAATTGACAATCTGGATCTAAGATGTGAGTGTTCGACTACTATTATGGAAGAGTTACGAAGAAACCTTGCCGATGATCTGAACAAAACCCAGCGACTCACAAGTCGGGGATAGTCATGCAGTTTCATCTACACCAACGGTGATATTATCTTGATAATTCTGGTCATAAATCAGATCAATATCCTCGGTAGGTTTAACAATACTAATCATATCATCACACTTGACATTAACTAACTCAATCATGCAACACGTCCTAAGATTAAATATTCTATATGCATGATTGTTTTGAGAATATCCCATGAAATATATTTATCACTTTTTGAGTCAAGTTTTGCAAGATGATTCCTATCATTAAGCACATAGCAGATACACCCAAAAATATGAAAGTTGCTCAAATTTGGCTTTTTGCCCAACAATAAATCGTAGGGAGTAATACAAGACCCTGGTCTAAAATACACCCTATTAATTATGTGACATGCAGTATTCATAACTTCAGCCCAAAAACATTTCTCAATGCCATTAGAAATGAGCATAGTCCTAGTAATCTCAGCAAGAGATCTATTTTTGCATTCGAGTATCCCATTTTATTGGGGGGTAATGGGTGAAGAATATCCATGGGTTATACTTACCTTTGAACAATAATTCGAGAAAGACAAGTTTTTGAACTCTTTTCCATGATCAAACCTAGTTCTACCTAAACTCACACCAAAACGAACACTTAATTTTTTCGCAAGTTTTTTAAATACTTCAAAAGTTTCAGACTTTTCTATTAAAAATCCAACCCATGTAAACCAATAAAAATCATCCACAATTACAAGAACATACCTTTTACCACCAAGGCTTTCTACTTCAAGCAGACCCATAAGACCCATATGAAGAAGTTCGAAATAACTTGATGTGGTGAGACTCTGCACATTTGGATGTGACACCCTGACTTGCTTCCCTTTTTGACATGCCTCGCAAACTAGAATAATTTTGGTGTTGAGCTTAGGCAGCCCATTCACATCTTTCTTCTTGGTTAATCTTTCCAACATCTTGTAATTGACGTGCCCGAACTTTTGATGCCACGCCTCGGCATCACTTAGTTGAGAGAGTTTGCAGAACACTTCACCGTTGATTTGGTAGCAATTTTCGGAAGTCCTCTGACCAGTAAGAATAGATGCATTGTCCTCGTCATAAACTTTGCACTTTTCATGTGTAAACTTGACATTGAACCCACCATCACATAGTTGGCTAATGCTTATCAAGTTAGCAGTTAAGCGTTCAACAAGCAATATATTTTCAAGCTTGGTAATTCCAGGAACATGAAGAGTTTATTGACCAATGATCTGGTCATTTGCACCTCCACCACACTTCACTTTTCCTCCTTGAAATTTGACAATATTCGAGAGAAGATCTTCTGAGACGGTCATGTGTTTGGAGCATCCACTATCGAAGTACGAAGCTCCAGGAATGTGAGACTTCAGAGAAGAATAAATCATGTTGCATTTGACCTCATTCTTTTTTACCCAGACCTGTTTGACTCTAGTGTTGGTTTTGGTGTTAGTAAAACGAAAACCGTCACGGGACTAAGTAGTCAGCTTTGATCTCTTAAACTGATTTTTTTCGCCAATAATCTTCCAGCAGAAAGGTCGAATGTGACCTTATTCACCATAGTGATGACACACGTATTGTCTTCTTCTCCTCTTGTGGCGTTTGGTCGACTTCAATTTTTGGCTTGATTCTGGCATTTGCTAATTAGGCTCATATGTTTTGAAGAGTCCGGGATACTCAAATTCAGAACGTCTTCAAGCTTATCCTTGCCTTTGTTGAGGTTTATGAGGTTTCTTGGACCATCTTTAAATTAGTATTTACTCGTTTTAGCTCAATATCTTTTCTAGTGAGTGCTGACTCCAAACGGACAATGGTATTTTGTTGATCATCCTTTTCGTGAGTTAGTTTGTCAACCTTGATCATAAGAGCCTTGACTTTGAGTATTTGATTTCCCCGGCTAGAAAATAATTCTTCATACTCAATACTCATCTTCTCTTAACTGTCAAGTGATTCTTCAACTTCTGCATTCAACCACCAGGTGTTGGTTTTGGTGTTACCAACACGAATGTCGTCATCCCACACGATATTAACATACAATTCTCGAATAGTTTTAGATGAGTCAGAATCGCTTGCATCTCCATCGTACTCTTTTGCGATCAAGTTCTTCTTTCTCAGGGTATTTACACATTCATTTTATAGTGTCCCCAACCTTTGCACTCATGACATTGAGCTTCACTGAGAAGTTTCGGGGAGCTAGAGGTCTTGGACTCCGAAGATGAAGACTGAGATTTGGTAAGTGTACGCCCTGATGATTTTAGTGTTGGTGTCTCCGTCTTGAGTTTTGGATAGGTTCCTCCAATATTGTTTTTTTTTTTCTCAAGTGCTTGTTGAACCGTTGAGAAATCAGAGACACTTCTTCTTCTCCAAGTGTGGTAGTTTCAATTTTGTCCAGCAGCTCTCTCTAATCAATATCTTCATTATCATCATCAGAGTTAACATCGGAAGAAAGGTCAACATTCTCCTCTTTTGAGTTGGAACCAAGATGTTCCATCTCAAACATTTTGAGAGAGCCAATTAATACATCGAAGTCTAAGTCGTATGTGTCCTTAGCTTCTTCGATGGCTATCACTTTGATGCTGAATATTTTTGAGATCGGCCTTAGTATCTTTCCCACAAGGCATGAGTTATTTACGACTTCACCAAGTTCCCCGCACTCGTTCACAATATCTGAGAGTCTCATGGCATAGTCCATGATGGACTCTTTCTCGCTCATCCTCATTTACTCAAAAGCAGCAGTCAACATTCTCAATCTTGATTTCTTCACACCTTGGGTTCCTTCACACACCCTCTGCAAGGCATCCCATGCATCTTTTGCCGACTCACACTTTTTGATCACTTTGTAGTAGTTCGATTCAACATATCCATAGAGAGTGTTGATGGTCTTGGAGTTCCAGTTTGATAGGGATATTTCATCAGCTGTCCAGTTTTCTTCTTTCTTGATGATGGTGTCGTCATCGGCATCAGTGATACGTGGTTTTTCCCATCCAACCAGAATGGTTCTCCATGCTCGTTCATCAATATTCTTAATGTGCCACCGTATCCTCTGCTTCCAGACGGAATAATTCTCTCCATTGAATGATATGATCTTGTATATGAACATTAGTTTTTGATATCCATTTGGTATGGAACTTTCCTCACAATAATTACTTATTGTAATCACTTCATTATGGGATTATTGATAGATCTTGTATATATGAATATTAGGGGAAGCACTAATTACTAATTACTTGTTGTATATTATGTAGAACTTCTCATATAATCTTGTATGTAAAATTGCTTGTTGTTATCTATTTAGTATTTAAAAGATTTGATATGATTTTGTATGTGAAGTAGATTGTGCAATGGAAGATCATACCAAAGAGGTTGTGCAAATGACAATATCTAACTATTCAAAGTTGAGGTTATTAAAGAGGTTATCAGGTCGCTAAGTAGGTCTGTGATCATGCGACCTGAATCCATCAGGTCGCTGTGACTTATACTGTCGCTTAGCACTTATGAAATTTGATAATGTTAGTATGAAATTTAAATTTAAATGAAAAAAAAAACTACAAGAAAATAATTGTATTATAGCATAACTTTTTGGTTGAAAAGGAAATTTAGTTGTTTTAAGAGGTTTGAAGTACGTGTATGTAATTTGAATTCTTGATGTTAATACGTAGAAAAGGAGATTGAAACCACATTGTTCCCCTTTTTTAATTCCTTATTTTAGTTGTTCTTCTTCAATTACCATGGTTTAAATCTGAATAAAATATCATTTCGATTTACTTGTTTTGGATGTTGGTGCGGAGAAATTATTAAAAGCAAATTCAGATTTTATGAAAAGCAATATGGAATTAACATACTGTTAGAAAAATCAATATGATTAATTACATACTGTTTCAAAAAGTAGTATGGAATTCAGTCAAGTACATGACTGACGGACATACCTAGTATGAAATTCAATTGGCATTATAAATTCCATGTTATCACTTGCATTCCATACTGTGTTTGAATTTCACAAAGAAATATTGCATACTGATTTGTACTTTTTTGTACGCTTTTTTGTTATCTTTTTGTGTCGTGTTTGCATGTGTTTTGCTTGCATTTATGGGTATTAGGACTCGTTTTGCCCTATTTTGTTAGTTTAAAGTTTTTGTAGCCTTTGTGCGGTTTTTAATAGTTTTTCGTATATTTTTACGATTTTTTGTACTTTTGGTCGTATGATGACCAAGTGGTGCCCGCGCACATTTGGAAGCATTCCACTCGACTCGAATTTGACGGACAAGAAAGGATACATAATGCGAACAAGGAGCGACAGCCGGCGGACGTTTAGAGTGGAAGCGAGAAATCGAGGAGGGTGCAGCCATTCCAGTCGATCGACTGGCTTTCAGTCAATCGAATGATAGTCTAGTCGATCGACTGGCCATCTCCAAATCGACTGCTCGGCAGAGAGTTTGGCCAATTTTGACGAGGCAGTCGATCGACTGAGTCGTAGCCCAGATCGTGATTATTACCCCGTTTTGATGATTTTACCCCTGAAACTTGGTATAAATAGGACTAGCTCTCTCCAACCTTATCCAACTCTCCTTGGTAGAATTTGGACTTGTTCCATTTCCTCCAAGCCTTTACTCTTTCATTTCAAAACCCTAACTATTAAATCCTTAGTTGGTGTAGTTTAGCTAGCTGAGTAGTTAGTTTAGTTAGGTTAGTTTTAGTTAGCAAGTGTTGGAGAGGGTGACAACTCCTTCATTTGTGGCTTTAATTGCGTTGAAAATTTGGATTTGCTTTTGAAGGTTGTAATCTACATTTGAAATTCTTGTTTGGTGTTTAATGCAATTGGTAGTTTTCTTTCCCTTCATTGTTATGCTTTGTTCTTGAATGATTGTTCTTGTTGTTGTGTTGGTTATTAAGCTTTGGTTTGTGTTGTTTTATTTTCATTTTTCTTCAATTTCTCATTTCTAAATTTTAGTTTGTTCTTGTTCTTGCAAAACTCCATGGATGCTTTCATTTTCAAGCTTTTTACCTCTTTTAGATAGGCAAACTTTTGGCTCTTGAAAGATGTATGAAATTTTCCTCTTTGGTAATTTGTCTTCTTCTATTTAAAAGCCTTTGACTTTTCTCAGTTTCAAATGATTTGATTTTCCCTCCATGTATTCTCTTTTAATTGCAAGCTTTTCTTGATCTACTAGTTTTAATTTATTTAAGGCTTTTAATTAGGGTTAAATTAATGTCATTAAAATTAATTACTTTCAAGCAAGCTTTAATTTACATTTGTTGCAATTAGTTTAGAAATTACGGGTTTAGGGTCTAAGTTTGTTTAGAACCATTAATCGGAGCTTGTTGAGACTCGGGATTGACAAACCCGAGAATTGGGATCGACGACCCCAATGCTTGATCGACAATTTGTGACAACCCCGAATCGTGGATTAAGTGCTCGGCAAAAACCGATTGATTGTGGAGACGAACCGAACACCCTAAACCCCCATTTTCATTATTTTCATTTAAATAATTTTTAATTAAAGTCTACTTTTAAATTCAAGTTTTAGCATAAAACTCAAAACCCACTCAATGACTTAATGTTTTCCTAGTGTAGATTAGTGTAATTTAGTTTAACAAGAGAGTAAGTAAAACCACCGACCGACGATAATATCTATCCTTGAGAGGCACGACTCGGGAAAACTTACCGCTCTACAATCGACTCCGTACTATTGCGGAGACGATTTCTTAGAGTGCTAAGAATTCTTCGATCACATACAACTTAGAAATACACATATACTGAAATTTCACACTACTTTGCACATTTCATACTACATGGTACAAATATCATACTTTATGGTATGAATCTCACATTTCATACTACCTAAAGACATTTCAACTACAAACTTCATCCTACATCTCCAACAGTTGGAAATCATCACAAAACTACAATATGGAAATCACTCTCTACTTCTAAAGTAGTATGATATCAGAGTATCTACATAAAGTAGTAATATCACCTAAAACGGTAGTCATAAATTCATAAAAGTAGTCTGAAACCAGTTTCAAGTAGTGTTGATTCCATGCCAATTCCACAAAATAGTTAGATATGATCGTTGATAATGTACTAGGTATGGAATAAACACCTGCTACATATATCCATACTCATATAAAAAAAATTCTTATTACACCTAATAAACAAACCAACCCATAATTTATAGCCTTGATAACATGCTGTATGTCAAAACAGATAAAGATATATTTTAGTGTCTAAAAAATGATTCAGTTTTTATACTAACTTAAATAGATCACATAATTAAAATTGTTGTCAATGAAACACACCGACATCATGTCTTCATCTCATAATAATTGCCAAGCTTTTTTGTGTACAAGTCAGACAAACTATATTAAACAAAACAAATTTAAGTATCAGAGTCTTTCGTCCTTTAATGGCTTTAATAATCTCAACTTTGAATAGTTAGATATTGTCATTTGCACAACCTCTTTGGTATGATCTTCCACTGAACAATCTACTTCACATACAAAATCATATCAAATTTTTTAAATACTAAATAGATAACAACAAGCAATGTTACATACAAGATTATATGAGAAGTTCTGCACTACATAATATACAACAAGTAATTAGTAATTACTGCTTACCCTAATATTCATATATACAAGATCTATCAATAATCCCATAATGAAGTGATTACAATAAGTAATTATTGTGAGGAAAGTTCCATACTATGGATATCAAAAACTAATGTTCATATACAAGATCGTATATATCACAAATCCAATACTAACCAAAAATCAAATATGTGATAAATAACATAATTCAGAATAAGCTCATGCAATTCTATACTGTGTTCTATACTTATCATATGGGTTTTACCACGCTAAAATAATAGTAACCTAGTAGTCCAAGACTTCGGAATGAGGAGACCCGATCCCTTGAACTGATATGACCTGCGCCCCAAAAGAAAACGTCAGACGGGGTCCGGAAGGGTTTTCCGGTGAACCTCCCTCCGATACTTAAGTTAGCGTGTGGAGAATATTTTGCAGAGTAAGGACTTGATTAGAAAAAAAATGAGTTGCCTCCCTTAACTTTGTGATTATTTATTTATAGTTGTACTTTTTAGGGTTTCCACGAAACCAGGGACGTTTATGCCACATCACCTCTCTGATCCTGCCCCGAGCATGAGCCCCGAGCTGGCCTCAAGCCCTATGCTCCGAGGTTATTACGGGTACCTAATTCAGGGTCCCGAGCCCAAGTGTTAAAACCCTAAAATAGGTATTAATGAACCTTCGGGTCGACTCCTAGATACTTGTTTTATTTACCTTCGAGCTCAAAGTCGCCCCTGAGTTGAATCAAGGGTCCCGAGCTCTACATCGTGCCCCGATCTGATATTGATACCTTTTCTTTTTACCCCGAAACAATTACTCCCCCCATTATGGTCGTTTACTTCTTTATAGAAGCGATCATAGTAGTGTGCCGAGCTCTCTACCAATCCCCGAGATGAAAACTCGACCCTTATCTTGGCACTGAGCTGAATACTGGGAACCAGATTTATATAAGGGGTTTTTTGACTCCTGAGCCATCATTCTGAAATTTTTTGACATTTTTTCCTTGCCCTGAGATTCATACCACAAAGTATGATATTTGTACCATGTAGTATGAAATGTGCAGAATAGTGTGAAATTTTAGTGTGTGTATTTCTATGTAGTAAGCAATATTTCTTTGTGAAATTCAAACCCTCAGTATGGAGTGAAAGTGATAACATGGAATTTATAATGCCAATTGAATTTCATACTAGGTATGTCCGCCAGTCATGTACTTGGCTGAATTCCATACTACTTTTTGAAACAGTTTGGAATTAATTGCATATTGCTTTTTCAAATAGTATGTAATTATTTCCATATTGGTTTTTCAAACAGTATGTAATTAATTCCATATTTCTTTTTCATAAATCTAAATTTGCTTTAAAGAAGCGATCATAGTAGTGTGCCGAGCTCTCTACCAATCCCCGAGATGAAAACTCGACCCTTATCCTAGCACCGAGCTGAATACTGGGAACCAGATTTATATAAGGGGTTTTTTGACTCCTGAGCCATAATTCTGAATTTTTTGACATTTTTGCCTTGCCCTAAGATTCATACCACAAAGTATGATATTTGTACCATGTAGTATGAAATGTGCTGAATAGTGTGAAATTTCAGTGTGTGTACTTCTAAGTTGTATGCAATATTTCATTGTGAAATTCAAACCCTCAGTATAGAATGCAAGTGATAACATGGAATTTATAATGCCAATTGAATTTCATACTAGGTATGTCCGTCAGTCATGTACTTGGCTGAATTCCATACCATTTTTTGAAACAGTTTGTAATTAATTCCATATTTCTTTTTCAAACAGTATGTAATTAATTCCATATTGCTTTTTCATAAATCTAAATTTTCTTTTAATAGTTTCTCCGCACCAACATCCAAAACAAGTAAATCAAAATGATATTTTATTTAGATTTAAACCATGGTAATCGAAAAAAGAACAACTAAAATAAGGAATTAAAAAAGGGGTACAATGTGGTTTTAATCTCCTTTTCTGCGTATTAACATCAAAAACTCAAATTACATACACATACTTCAAACCTCTTAAAACAACTAAATTTCCTTTTCAACCTAAATGTTATGCTATAATAAAATTATTTTTTTAGTGTTTGTTTCCATTTAAATTTAAATTTCATACTAAGATTATCAAATTTCATAACTGTTAAGCGACAGTACAAGTCACAGCGACCTGATGGATTCAGGTCGCATGATCGCAGAACTACTTGGCGACCTAAATCAGTACATTCCTATCTGTTACAGTTGTCAAATTGTACTGTAGCATTAATGGCCGCACGATCATAGCTAGCCATTGTCAGATGTACTGTAGCATTTCTAACCATAGGATCTAGGGCAACCTTAGTCTGTTATGTTACTATAAATAGCTATGTATTTCATTGATGTGTGGTAAGAAAAAGATTGTTGAAATTATATAGTACATTCTCCTCAACTCGCCTTTACTTATATAAAGCTCATAGTAACTCGCCTTTCATTGTATTAAGCTCACCATTAGTTCGCTGCTTTTCTTCATGGTATCAGAGCATGATTGAGGGCCTGACTCTATTTTTCTGTTACAAAAGATGTCTCATAACAGCTCCTCCTTCTCAACCCAAACCTCTTCACCTATACCTCCAATTGTTTATCCTCAAAGTCAGCTCATTTCAACAAAATTAGATGAAAATAATTACTTGATCTGGAGACAAAAAGCATTGATAACCATCAAGGGCTATGGTCTTGAAGCATTCATTAAGAAAGGATCTACAGCTCCACCACAGTTTATAACTGATGAAGGAGAAAATCAGAAGAGCCCCCTATTTTCCACATGGGAAAGGCAAGATCAGATCTTAGCCTCATGGATCTTGTCCTCTTTAAGTGAAAGCATTCCTGTTTTAATTATTAGTTTCAATACATCTAAAGAAATATGGTCTGCTCTTGAGAACAACTTTGCCACGCAGTCTCAAGCCAAGATAATGCAGTATAAGATAATGTTGCAGTCCTTAAGGAAGAATGCCTTGTCCATGAAAGAGTATTTTGGAAAGATAACGTCTTGTTGTGATGTTTTGGCTGCTGCAGGGAACAAGATCTCTGAAAAAGATCAGATCTTGCACATTTTGGTTGGATTGGGAAGTGAGTATGACTCAGTGATGGTCAATGTTACATCCAAACCTCAGCCTTACACAATAGCTGAACTGCATGCCCTTTTGCTCAGTTATGAAGCCAGATTGGAAACCAACAACAACAATGTTTCATACGTTAATACAGATGGATTACTCAAGGTTTCTCTCAGTGAGCTGATTTTTATTTTTCTGGAACCTTCAGTCTAGTTGTCAAGCCAATAATAATAAGGATAATCTTAAGCATTGTTGTTTCTTGTGGATGGGATATTAAACATCTTGATATTAATAATGCATTCCTGCATGGAGATTTACAGGAACTGATTTATATGAAACAACCTCCCAGCTTTGAACAACAGAAAGACAAACAGCTTATCTGCAGACTCATCAGGGCTATTTATGGGCTTAAACAGGCCTCTAGAGCATGGTTTGGAAAGATTCAAGGAATACTTCAAGATCCTGGATTTATAGGTTCAAAAGCGGATACTTCTCTTTTTTACAGGTTGGAGAATGGGTGAATAATTTATCTCCTAATCTATATAGACGATATACTGATTACAGGGAGTAATGAGAATGTGGTCGCTTCAGTTGTTACCGATTTGAAAAAGGGTTTTATCACTTAAAGAGCTCGGTAATGTTAAACAATTTTTGAGAATTCATTTTACCACATCTGCTGAAGAAATGCATTTGAGTCAAGGACAATACATAAGAGAGCTTCTCAAGTGAGCTAATATGCTGTCATCAAAACTGGTTCCTACAACAATGATTACTTCTAACAACCTGTCCAGACTCAAGGGGAGCAGTATAGGCATAAACTCCAATCTTTATACAACCTGTCCAGATTCAAGGGGAGCAGTATAGGCATAAATCCCACTCTTTATAGAAGTCTTTTCGGAGATCTACAATATGTCATCATTACGAGACCTGAGACTTCCTTCAGTCTTAACAAAGTTAGTCAGTTCATGGCTAATCCTTTAAATACGAGCTGGAGAGTACTAAAATGAATTCTGAGATACTTAGCAGGCACCATTGATCATGGACTAAGAATAAAACGAGCTCCAAATTTCAACTTAACTGGATTTCCTGACTCTGATTGGGCTACCGGCGTTGATGATAGAAAGTCTATAAGTGGTTCCTATGTCTATCTTGAAAATAATCTTGTATCATGGAGTTCAAAGAACCAAGGTTTTGTGTCCAGTTCGAGCATTGAGGAAGAGTACAGGAGTTTAGAAAACACCGCGGCAGAAACGACATGGATAGGATACCTGCTCAAAGAATTAAAGTTTAGATCAGTTCGCACACCTACCATTTGGGTGGATAACTTGAGCATGATTGCTCTAACCTCAAATCCAGTCTTACATGCAAGAACTAAGCACATTGAATTTGATCTTCATTTCGTTAGAGACAAGATTCTTTCACAATAGCTGGCAGTGCAAAATTTTCCTTTTTTAAAATAGATAGCTGATATTCTAACAAAACCTTTAAGCGAGCAATTCTTCACAAGGCTCAGAGAAAGATTGAGAATCATGCCCAAGAGCAATTGAGGGGTCGTGTTAAGCGACAGTATAAGTCATAACGACCTGATGGATTCCAGGTCGTATGATCGTAGACTTACTTGGTGACCTGATAACCTCAGGTCGCATAGGTGCCGACCAGATAGGTTTAGGTCGAGTGAGTGTCGACCTGGTAGGTCTCAACACGAGAGGTCTGCATAGAGCCTATGGTGTCAGCCCTAGATCAGTAAAGTCTTATCTGCTACAGCTGTCAAATTGTATTGTAGCATTATTGACCGCACAATCATAGCTAGTCGTTGTCAGATGTACTGTAGCATTTCTGACCACAGGATATAGGGCAACCTTAGTCTCTTACGTTGTTATAAATTGCTATGTATTTCATTGATGTGTGGTATGAAAAAGATTGTTGAAATTATATAGTACATTCTTCTCAACTCGTTTTTACTTATATAAAGTTTATAGTAACTCGCCTTTAATCGTATAAGCTCACCATGAACTCGCTACTTTTCTTTCGCCAACTCTATCATGAATCACAAAATCAATGAAATACATGCTAACTTTATTAAAACTCATACCACTTATATCCAATTCCATACTAACTCTATTAAAAAATTTTAGAGAAAATGACAGAAAGTACTCTCTTTTTTCTATATTTTACATTTTTATTCGTGGTTAATTAGTTTTACATTTTTAGCATTATTTTTTCCTTTCATACGTTTTTGGTTAGAAATAATTCCACTATTACGAGACATTAGTTAGAATTAAGATTACTTATTTTTAGAATATATAAAATTTATTTTAAGGTAAATTAATTAGTTTTAATAACCCTCCCACAATCACCGCTACCCATCACCGCTATCCTCTGTAATCCTTTCAGATTCCAACCTCAATTGCACACATATCAGACCTTCCATCTCCCGAAGCAATTATCAAGAACAAATCTTATTGTAATTGATTCGTTGATCAATAATTTCAACAAATTCAGATCTCATATGCGCATCAAAGTGCAGATCTCATACATGCAAACTTCAGATCTCATATATGCAGCAGTCCGGTGACTTGAATAAGGCGGTATCAACGGCGGTGTGTTCTGAATTGACAGCGGCTATGAGGCGGCCTCGATATCAGACGCAGATTTTTTCGGGGAATTAATCCTTTCTCGTCAATCCGCTTCAATATCAGACGCATGTTTTTTCGTCTCAGCATAACTAAATACATTTTGAATAATAATGATCAGCGTTCTAGCTCAGGGTTTTTTTTTTTGCTGCTACCCATATTATCAAAATTATCATCTCTCTATCTATCTATCTTTTTTTTAATTTGTGTTTATGTATTTATTCTTATTATTCTACGTGTTTTTGTGTGTGTGAATCTACAGGAGCGTCTGTTGGGCGCGACGCTGGGCAGCATCTTAACTGGAGTGGTGGTTTTTGAGCAACGAAAAAGCATCTACAGATCCATTTCTCATTCTGAATTTCAGGTATTTTGGATTGTTGATTATATTTTTGATTTTTGATTATTTCCCATGGGGTTGTTATTGTTTTACTCGTGTGTGTATTTTACGATAGGGTTAATTGATTGTGTCGATATTGCTACTGAAAAGCTAATTAGGATGCTAAAAGATTTACTGTCAATTCGGCTAGCCTTAGTTTGGATGTCGTACCTTTCAGTTTGTATAGGGCACGTTTGAATAAAGTTGTGAGTATTGAAGTTTGAGAATCAAATTGAAACGGAGAGTGGAGTTTTTGAATTTTTTTTATTTTTGATGTTTTTTATTTTATTTATTTTTCTGGTAAGTGTTTTGTTGGATATAGTAGAATGGTTCTGGAGAATGAGTTGAGGATTTGGACAATTTTTTTGTAAATGTTATTGAATGAAATTTCATATTATATAAACATTTCTATATTGGTTTCATTCACGATTAAAAGCTCTGATATTGATGTGTACATAACAGAGGTAATTGATCAAAACCAAAATGAAAACATTTGGGGGAATGATCTTATTTTCACTTGCATACGGCTGAAATGTAAGTTCGTAGACCATATGCAACTAATTACTTTTTTATATATGCTGTATGAGGTTATGATCTTTTTACTTTCATAATTTTTTAACTGGACGGTAGGTATTCATCCAAAAGCTGCCTTTAGTGCAGGTATATTTTACATTGGGTCATGTTACTGTCAATCTTTTTTAAGAGTCTTTTTACTGTTAAAGGGAAAACGGAGGAAGACAAATGAAAGAAGAGAAAGTTGTCATCATCTATGCATTTTATACTCCCTCCGCTTTAGAAGTTAAATTTTGATTTAAATTAATTGTTTATGATTTGTCTATCATATCAGTATGAAGTCAGCCAATGTGAACATGTAGTTTACACACTGAGTATATGAGTTGTTTATAACTTGTATACTAAAGTGGTAGGACCTTTTTTTTTTAGCTGTTTTATTGTTGTGTGTACAAACTTATAAATTCATAGTCTGGGGTTTAATTGGTTATGATTAGAAGTTTGAACAATATTAACATCCATTTTGCACATTCAGTAGTTTGTTATTATGAATGTTGTACCAATCACTTTATTTATGATTTTGTTTATGATTTGTCTATCATGTTAGTATGAGGTTTCAGCAAATATAAACATGTAGTTTACACACCGAGTTTACGATTTGTTTATAATTTTTACAATAAAGTGGTTGGACCTTTTTTTGGCTGTTTTTTGTTGTGTGTACAACCTTATAAATTCATAGTCTGGGATTTTAATTGGTTATGATCTGAATTTTGAACAATATTTATCATCAAACTGAGTATACGGGTTGTTTATCACTTATACAAATCTAAAAAATATAGCTATTAGTTGTTTGCGAACTCTGTGTACATCACATGATAGCAGGTTCCCCCCACGGGTCATAATAATGTCATAACCTGTATGTTTATACGGTGTTTCTATGCAGCCTGATATTGAACTCTGCCCAATGTATCATTTCGACTAGTTTCTTATTTTTGCAATTTTAAATATATTTTTGTGTATAATTATATTATTTTATACCGAATAACATATGATCATCTAATTTTTGTTAAAGGTTTGGGACCTACTCCTAGCGGGTATCCCTTTTCTCGGAGGCAAGGTAGATAGCTTCAACACTGAAGCTACTATAATAGAGATCAGACAAGTGCTAACATCGGCGCAACGCGAACTGTTCAAGCAATCCTGCTTTCGAAAGTTCATCGAACTCCAAAATCTTAAAGTGCAATCCCAGATAGTGCATAAATTATTATTCAGGGAGGTGGCCCAGAAGAGGAACAACGAGCTGTGGGTTGATTGAATGGTAAAATCATGCGGTTCGGGATAGAGGAGTTTGTCGTGATAACCGGGTTGAAGTGCAATGGGTCTTGCAACAAGTCCGGGATTGAACACGTTTCTGGTGGTACTTACGACAAGTATTTTGCTCGTTTTGAGTCACTTACCATACAAGTCATCTATCACATATTCATCATGGAAAATTTTAATTACCGTTTATTTTTTGTGTATGTCATGTTTCTTGAATCAAGATGGGTCGAATGTTCGTTTACCTCACAATTACATTTACAGTTTACAAACTTTTGTTTATTTTGTGTTTTTAATTTAAACATCCTATAAATACTGTACTAAGTACCAATTTGAACACTGTAATAAGTTAATGTTCTATTAACAAAAAAAAATATTTTTCATATATACAAACCTGACAATAACAAAAACAACAAAAAAAAGGGTCCCTTACTGATATAAAAAGTGAGCGAAAAGTTAAAAACTTTTATAAAATGATAAATAAAGAATTAATATATTTTTACTCTCAATATTTTTTTTTTACTAAATTGTTTATTAGAAATAATCTAATTACGACAATTTGAAACACAAGAATGATAAATAAAAAATTAATATATTTATAATTTAATATAAAAAATGATAAACAAAAAATTAATATATTTTTACTCTCAATATTTTTTTACTATTGTGAATTGTTTATTAGAAATAATTTAATTACTACAATTTGAAACACAAATATTAATATAAAATAAAAAAATAACGACTATTTCATAGTATATGGAAACACAAGTATTTTAAAAAAATATATATATATTAATTATAATTACTTTTAATTTACGAAATTTATCTTAGTCTTATTTTTAGTTAGTCTGTTACATATTTAAGGATACATGAATATTAAAATCATGTAAAATTGGAATTGGTTTACATATGGTTAGGCATATATGTATTTATTTAACCAGGGTAATAAAAATAGAATTTAGATTTGTAAACCTTCCATCCACGTCATTTTCCCAAAATTTTGTTAACCATATTAAAATCCATATTAAAACTTAAATGAAAAATTCAAAGTTGGCTAAACTGAACCATAAATGATAATTATAATATGCCGAAAAATCTCACGCGTTGCTTAAAGTTTGAGTGGGTCTTTTATTTTATTTTTTTAATTTAACGCGCGTTTGTATTTTCGTAAGTCCAACCATTACAAGGTAAACTTATATACGCATGTCCAAACGGATCAGTGGGCCGGTCATGGGCCAAAAAGCCCGCCACTAAGCCTGGGGGGCGGGATTATCATAGATTAATCCCGAGTGGGTTGAGACAATTACTCCCTCGATTCCATAAAGACGGTCTATTATTCTATTTTCGTTTATTCCGTAAAAATAGTTATCATATTTAACATATCATTAATTTTTTATTTCCACGTATAACTTCAATTAATATTCTTGAAATACTAATTTTCTACATGATAAATTAAAAATTGATGTTTACAATGCAAAATCTTAATATTCCAATAACAAATATACTAATTCCAACACTGATTTCGAGAGTATTAATTAACATTGATAAATTTAAGAAGGGTATAATTGAAAAATACTAAATAAATTAATAACTTAACTATATAAACTACTCATTTTTTAATCTATGTGAAATCAATCGCAATACTATCATTTTGGGACGAAAAGAGTATTATACATGTATTTACTCGACCAATAAGTTTCATTATTTTTCAATTGATTATACATTTTTGTGTTATTTGATGTTCATTATTTTTTATCACGCAGTTCCTTAATTTTTGCTTGAGGATTTGTTAATTTTGATGTGTATGTTTATTTTCACTAAAAACTCATTACTTTTTAAGTGTATGTTGATTGTTTTTAGCAAAATGTTCATTATTTCAGGGAAATTCAACCGGATTATTACTAGTATTTTTAGTGAATGTTCATTTATTTGCTTCATTTATTAATAATAATAATAATAATAATAATAATAATTGCCTTATATAGTATGTCTCTGTATCACAAGCGACTGAATATCAGGTAAGACAACAACAACATAACGATGAGAACAACTTTTCTTATCACAACATCATTCAATAAGACAGCCTTTCCCTAATTTTCTAAAATCATGTTTGCTCCCATGACCGTGGTTCGATATAGTGCATTTTTCACATAGAACGAAAAGATACAATTGAATTAAATGCAATTATAATGAATAGGGTTTTTTTCACCTTTTAGTGCAAGACGCGGGATTGAAGTTCAAACTTGTACAGTCGTTTCAGGCCAACATGAACTTTGAGGCCCTCGTTCCCCATGCTCTCTTGTTCCTCTTCGATACGTTTTGCAGACATTGTCACAGCGGGTGGATGATAGTCAACCAACTCGATCGTTTGAAGTGTCGATATCTCACCGATCTCTAAAGGAATCTCCATTAGTTTGAGGCAAGACCTGATGACTAGGCGTTCAAGACGAGGAAAGTGAGTTTGATCAGCTCTCCAGTGCACAATTTCTCCGTCCTCAAGTAGCAGATATTTTAGTTGGCGGAATTGCCCTTCGACTGGGTCCCACTCGGCGTCTCGGCACGCATTTTTCAGTTTCAGCACTTCGAGATTCGGCAACGCACCAACAACGGTCATACGTTCCCAAGGTATCCCACAACCAATTAGAGTCAACCTTTTAAGCTTCTGCGGGAAAGCAAGCTTCGGCTGATTGGCCGTTCTTTGTGTAACCCAGGAATAACTAGTTCGAAGTTTCAACGTCTCCAGCTGATTGAGATTCGCAAGAGCTTCAAGCTGACACACAGACCTATCTAAATATGGGCCGATGCCATAGGAAACTACCAATTTCTTCAGATTTGGAATTTTCTTAAGGATATCATTGTCGCATCTGAGGTTTGTTATTTCCGAAAGTGTTTGAAGGTTTTCTAGAAGAAAACAACTGTCTGGGAAAACTTTCGAATTATAAGGATCAGGTAAAAGAATAGGCGTGACGCAAATATGTCTTAGTTTCGGCATCATCCAGATTTCCACCGGTAAAGATGGATACGGGTCAAATTGAAGGTTGCGATAAACAAGTGTCTGTAGATTCCGAAACTTGGATATCAATGGAGGCAGTTGTTCATTGTAGGTTAAAGCGAGGTATCTCAAGTTAACCAACTTAGTTATTTCGACCGGGAACTTAGAAAAATGGACGATAAGTAAATCCAGCACCCTCAGCAATCTATAACCTAAGTAGACTCCTGATGGATAAACAAGATGCGCACCGGTACATAAAAGCGAATGAGCACTCGTGTTACGAATCTCTCCACTGCACAGAATCTCGGAAATGTGATGAGTATTCGCGTGGATACTTAGTCTTCTGGAGGCGTTAGCCCCTTCTTTAAGAACATCACTATAGCGTCTCACGACGTGAAGGAACTTTTCCTCGTGAGCTTTTTGCACGCACAAGTTCCGTATCATATCATGTATGATGCACGTTTTGATCCCGCCGTGACGGCTCCATTTACAAACCAAGACGAGATTTCTTGCAAAGAGATCCTCCAAGCACTCCTCGGCCAACTCCTCCAAACTCTTCGACATGTTTGGTTTCAAAAAACCCTCGGCGACCCATAAACGAATGAGCTTGGGGACGGATATTTCGCAATCTTCCGGAAACACCCCCATATAGAGAAAACAAGCTCTCAAATGATGAGGCAAGTGGTTATAACTCAAAGAGAGAATCTCCATACACTGCGTCTCGCCATCTTTAGCGACGATCGAACTCAGATTATCAGCAACGTTCGTCCAAGGCTCTCTCGTTTGGCTGACTCTGGAAAGGACGCCACCAATCACAGCAATCGCAAGTGGAAGCCCTTCGCAATTCCGTGCAATCGCTTTTCCGATTTCTTCCAATTCGTCTGGGCAATAATCTTTTTCTCCGAAAACCTTTCTGCGGAGCAGGTCCCAACTTTCATCCGCGCCGAAAAAACGCATTGGGTGAAGAAATTGGATACAGGGGTTGGCGTAAAGAGCCACTTCCAATAGCCTAGTGGTCAAAAGAACACGGCTTCTATTATTATCCTCTGGAAATGATCTTTTCAATGTATCCCATATCTCAGTATCCCATACATCGTCCATCACGATGAGATACCTTCTGCCTTTGAGACTTTTGTAGAGATGCTCGGATAATTGTCCTTCGCTCTTTCCCGACGTATTTTCCATGGGTATCCCCGCGGACTGTAAAAGGCTTAGCAGAACATGAGGTACCGAGTATTCCTGAGATACCGTCACCCAAGCACGAGTATCAAAATACTCGACAATGTACTTATCATCGTACACTTGTCTAGCAAGCGTCGTCTTACCAATCCCGCCCATTCCAACAACTGAAACTACTTCGATCTGGGGCGAATTACAAATTAACCGAGTCTTTATCTCGGTTAAGTCACTGTCGAATCCAACCACGTCATTATTTCCACTGCCGACAGAATAATCATCATCGGGAGGTGAAACACTCGTGATGGATCGGTTTGCATCTTTAATCTTTGTTGCCGTTTTTATGATGGACCCGAATTCGTTCGTTACCTTACGCAACTCCTCATCCAGCAGCGGCTCGTATTCGACCGAGAAATACGTAATGACGGCCGTATAAATTAAAATCTGGACAGCATCAAAGATCGCATTTTGGATACCGTTGACCGGCACGAAGCTTCTGACCAAAAAACCCAACAGATTTATGACCAGGATAAAGATCACAACTTGTGCGACCAAGAAAAACAGGGTATTTCGTTCAGGCCAAGGAACAAACAGCTTGGCTGCATTTTTTCTGTTTCTTTTACTCTTCTTCTTTTTCACCTTTCTTGTTTCGCCTTCTTCATGAACGAGGAGATCGGATAAATGGGATTCAATTAGATCTTCGGCTTTGAAAGCCGCGTCCCTGATTCTTGATTCGAATCTTTCCAGAGATTCCAGATTGCCTGTTCTTGGGAAAGTGTTCTCAAGAAAATAATGTTGCAAGAAACTGACCTTCTCACGGAGAGATTGAAGGTGGCGAGTGTTGAGAGAGATTGGAAGGTCAGAGGGAAGAAGAATGGTATCCACAGTTTGCAGGAGAGAGACCAAAGCACCATAAGCTGCCATTGACGCTCAAACTGTGAATGAAACAAAAAGCGGAGGAAGAATACCGTTTACCTTGAGGGATATATATAAAAGTCAACGACTTGGGGAGTGTGTGCAATCAAGCCAGAACGTGATTCCCAGATTTAAGCTGATAGAAATTGCCGGCAAAATAATTAAATAATATAATTTTATTTAAAATAAAAAATAAAAAACATAATAAAATTTCAAAGTGGAACGCATTTGACAACCACATCCTCGACTGTTTCAGTCTATTTTGAGAATTATGTGGTCAGATTGAAAAAAAATAATAAATATTTGGAACGTTGTTGACACCAGCTTTCCAGGGTCAATATGTAAAAAAAAAAATCCAATTTTGAAACGATGGTAGCAACAGTATCGCGGGTCAATATGTGAATACTTACTTACGTGAAGTATTTTGTGTAAATGGAATTTTTTTTATTTTATTTTTACATATTGATCCCGGGACGCTGGTGACAACATCGTCCTGATATTTATTAAATTTTTTTCAATATGGCCCCATAATTTCCAAAATATACTGAAACAGTGCTGGACGCTCCTCTTACCAACAAGTAGAGATGTTAAAAGGGGTTCGCCGCGACTTTCAGGCTACAATTGATTTAAATGAGTAATAATTTCTTATCTCTAACCCTAATTTTATCATATTTAAACGGTCCGTCTCGCGGACTTTTGGTCCGTTAAACATTTCTGTATATTAACACTGCAATTTAGCAGGTTGATATTGACACCAAGACATTAGAGTACGAGTTTGTTGTTTTAAGAAAATCTCTATGGGGGTATATATGAATGTCGTCTTGCTTGTTGCTTGTTGTGACATCTGACCTCACATTTATCGTAAAACTGTATATTAATTTTTTATTTTTTTTTACCTTTTTTAGGCTTACCTTGCATAAGTGTCCATTTATTATACATTCTTTTCTAATTTAGGTTAATGGGTTGAAAATCTCAAAAACAATTGTGTGTTATTTTTCACAGAAACGTTGGTTTCTCCCAATTCTTTCAACATGAATACATTGTGTTATTCATGAAGGAAGTCTCAGTCATCCTCGAAGGGACGAAAAATAATTGTAATCAAATCGATGATCAATATGATCGCATGAGATGTTTATTTTATTTCTGTTATAACAAAAGTGGAGGTATTACTATTCCCAAACAAAAAATACATAATCCACATGTACTCTCCGACCGAATGTCTATCATATTAGTGTGTAACAATTGTGTTTTACCAATTTTGTACCCATAATCTTTTATTTATCACATTCACTGTGTTGCTCGAGATTTTGCTCAGGTATGCAAAGTGTTTGTGTGGTATTAATTTTAAGTTCATTAAACTTATGATTATTTATGATTTTCAAATATAATATATTGTATACAAATTAATCAAACTTATTTTTTAATTTATTAGAAAAAAATAAAACCAGTGACCCAATAACTCGGTGACACGAAGGCTACCCCGGCCAATGACAAGGCCACGTTTAAAAACATCGCTCTCGTTTACTGTTTGTGTAACAACATACGAATTTATCCTTTCTTACCAAGATAACCCATATTTGTTTGATTAAAATCGCTCCGACTATACAATCCAAGATCTCGTCTCTGGTAATCACTCCATTATTCTCTCCCTCCTCCCACTACTCCTCTCTCTCAGTTGTCTGATATTGTTTGCTAAATTCACTGGATTATCGACTGTTTAATCGCGATAAATTCTCAGTTGTCGTTTAACTTGTGAGATTAAATGAGATGATAAATGGGGAGGGGCCATCCTCCGCGGTCGCCTCTTCGTGGGATCGAGAATCGGACGGTGGAGATGATCTGTCGCACTACTCATCCTGCGGAGGCGAATCGGAGTTCGACAGGTACTGTAGTGCCAGCTCAGCAATGGGCACCCCTAGTTTCCGCGGCGGCTCCTATCAGGATTCTGATTTTGGGTCGTCGAGGAGCTTCAAAATCGGGGGCGAAAATGCTAATTACAAGAGTTTTGGGGCGGACGGGGTATTATCCGGTTCTCTAGAATCGGAGCCTGGGATGTCCAATTCGAATGGGAAAATGGAAGATTTTAGGGCAAATTTTGATGTGGGTGATAATTGGGGAAATAGGGTTTTAATTCGGAATAGTGAGGGTAGTGTTAGGGTTTCAGGCGATTTTGGGGAGATTGCCAAGGACGGCAAGGATAGGGATTTATCGGATGAAGTCGAATCATCATCGAGGTCCGAGCATTCGGAGGGTGAGGATTCAATGTTTGGGTGTAATAGTGATGATGAGAAGAAGATCGATTCGTATTATGAGAAAAACATGCATTTTCGTGGAGGAGAAAGTGAGAGAAAAGAAAATCAGCTGGTTATGAATTCGGCTGTGGCATTTGGTTCTGACGATTGGGACGATTTTGTCCAGGAAAGTGGGGGAAATGCTATTGGTTCGATGGGTTGGGACGAAATTCGGGCTGAAAGATGGGCTGGTACACAAAGTGATATGGGATCCTTAAATTTTATGGCTAGTAGTCTTGTTGGTGGTAAATTTGCTGAGAAAAATATGAATACGTCATCCACAAATTCAAGAAATCTCGTGAAACTTGATGAACAATTTGAAGATGCAACACGAGTGGTTGCTTCAAGTAATGACGTCAATGATATGGATGAGTTGGCTAGTTATCTTGGTTGCGATTCTGGTTACGATTTATTTCAAATGAACAAGGATCCTTTGGAAAAAGAAATTTTTGCAAAAGAAAAGTTGAAAATTGGTGAGAGTGAATCAGAAGTGAAAATTGAAGACACTGCGTCGAATGAGGTCATGGCCATTCGTCACAATAAGAGTTTAGAGGAAAAAAGCGTAGAATTAGACTCCCTTACTGAATCTGGGGTTAATCACCGTCATCTTGTTCAAGCGAATGTTAAAGAAGATAAAGAAGCCAAATTGATTGAAAACAACAGTTTATTTGCCACACCATCATTTGTCGATACCACTAAGAGCGCCACAATTGAGAAGAATCATTCTTTCACATTTGATCAGATTGAAGATCATTTTGTGCCAGTTAAGGTACTTGGTGGATGATTATTCACTTAATTATATTTTTCTTTATTAAAGAAAAAAAAACTAATTGTTGTCTAATGTCTTGCAGAAAAGGGATTTCGAGTTGAACGATTTCTACGACGAAATAGTTAACGATATGGAAGACATACTACTCGACTCAGGCGAGCTTCCTGATTCTAGGTTCACTCGTGGCACAAAAATATACCAATCCCATTTTTCTCAGTCCTCAAGAGATGGTGGCTCGACCGCTTCTACATCCGGCACCAATTATGCTCTCAAAATCGATAAAATCGAGGTAGTGGGCGCGAGTCAAAGAAAAGGAGACGTCTCGTTCAGCGAACGTCTCGTCGGTGTCCAAAAATACACGGTGTACAAGATACGAGTCTCGAGCGGGGCCCACCACTGGGAAGTCGAACGTCGTTATCGTGACTTTAACTCCCTGTACCACCGCTTAAAGAAACAATTCGACGACCATGGCTGGGCCCTGCCTTCGCCATGGTCATCCGTCGAGAGAGAATCGAGAAAGCTCTTCGGAAATGCATCTCCAAACGCCGTTGCGGATAGGAGTGTGCTTATCGAAGAGTGTTTACAATCCGTTATCCACCCGAAATTCTCCTTGGGCTCGTTTAATGCTCTCGTTTCGTTCCTGTCTCAGTCAGAAA
>BMAC01000277.1:911361-921361 GCA_014905375.1 Phtheirospermum japonicum | reverse complement strand
ACAACCGTGCCCAGGGCTCTAAAGCCTTGAACGATGAGGATGAGGTCAGGTCCGGTAGGGACGTCGACAAGCCCGAGGAGTACAACCTCAGGCGACAGTTACAAGAAATGAATGAAAAGGTGGGAGTAATGTGGAAAGAGGCCAAGAAACCAACGACGGATGTCTTTTCACCCACGGAATCTCCCTTTGTTGAAAACATAATGAAAGAAGAAATTCCAACTAGCTTCAAGATGCCCCAGATGGAGAATTACGATGGAACTTCGGACCCCCGAGACCATCTTGAGAATTCCCAAGCACTCATGATGCTCCACGGGGAGACCGACGCCATCAAATGTCGAGCCTTTTCGGCGACGCTAAGAAAAAGTGCTCGAGTTTGGTTCACAAACCTACCAGCAGCGTCCATCTTTTCTTTCAAACAGTTGGCTCGTGAGTAGCAAACGCTACAAGAAATCCTCGGCCCATCTTATGGGTGTCCGCCATAGGAACGACGAGACACTAAGAGACTTCATCCAGAGGTTCAACAAGGAGGCCCTAGAGGTAGAAGACTTGGACCAATCTGTGGCATTGGCAGCAATCATGAGTGGGGTGAGAAGGTCATCACGATTTGCTTTCTCGCTAGGGAAGAAGCCCCCCTGTCGTTAGCTGATCTTTTCAACCGAGCAGAGAAATACATCAACGCCGAAGAAATGTCCAAGGCGGGGGCAGAGGCTGAGCGCGAATCCTCTGAGAAAAAAAGGAGAAAAGATACCAATGACGTTAACAAAGGAGATAAGAGGCAGCGGGTGTGGGACCGACTGTCTGTCACCACCAACTCGACAAAGGAACGGGCTGCCCCTTCACGGTTTGAAAGGTATACTCCTCTAAATGCTACCAAGAGTGAGGTTTTAATGTACATTCGCGACAAGGATTACGTTAGATGGCTAGCAAAGATGCGAACCCCGGCCAACAAACGAAACCAGAATAAGTATTGTCGATTTCATCATGACCACGGTCATGACACAGATGAATGTGAAACTCTAAATAATGAAATAGAAGATCTTATACGAAGGGGGTACCTTGGAAATTTTATGGCAAACGACCAAGGCAGCCCCCGACCACGACGAAGGCAGTCGAAGGAGCGTAGCCCAAATGCACGGAACCCAAGGGAACCAAGCCCGAGGAGGAACAACCCACCTACTGGAGGAATTATCAATGTCATCATAGGGGGTCCCTCTGGAGAAGAGAGTAGCTCAGCTCGCAAAGCGTATGCAAGACAGTCTCTGACGGAGGACCCACGGGGAAAGAAGACCTCGGTGGAAAACTCATACCTAGGACTTGGAATGCCGAACATCTGAGGAGATACTATCACTATCATAAGTATTGGTTTTCCTTCAAGTATCTCTCCCTCTGAAAAATAAGGTTTACAAACCAGCCCTTCGGCATGAGGACATTTAATTTTAAGGTAGTTAGGTTTAAGAACTAGTCCTTTGTTCAACGACTGCCGTTATTAATGAAAGAGTTGCATTTCGTTTCCTACATGTTATTTTCTTGAAAGACTCATGCGATGATAAGATTGCATTAGACTGCAGTGGACAACCATTGCTACTAATAAAAAACAAAGGTTAAGGGATTGCAGTGGACAACCATCGCCACCATAACCAATAGACTGCAGTGCACAACCATTGCTGTTAACAAAAAATAAAGGTCAAGGGATTGCAATGGATAACCATTGCCACCACAGTTAACAGAATGCAGTGGATCACCATTACAACGAATAAGGGAAATACATTAGTAGATTGCAGGGAATGACCGTTGCTACCATCGTCACACTTAAAAGTTGATTTGGGAACACTCAAATGTAGCAAAGGAGCTCCACGTGAGCCAAAATACGATAAGAGTAGCAAAATTCACAACACCAATACAGAAGCTCCATAAGAGTCAGATTACAAGTTTGTCCTATGAGTCACCAAGTAGACAAAGATAACAGTTACAGGGGACAAGCAACGCTACTCATCCACAGGTGAGGGTGAACCCTCAGCCGTCTCCATGTCGGTAGTAGGGGCACCAGAAGCAGATGCTGGCGGACAAGGAACGAGGCGTCCGAAGTCAATCGCTGGAAAGTAGGTGCACGCCATCTGCTTACAGTCATCGAATCCGTCGAGGTAAAAATCCATCTGTGCCTCCTCGGCCGCATCAGCGACTTCCTTGGCACTCAGCTTCAACGCCTCGTTCTCCTTGCGGAATTCCTCCCTCTCCAGCTCAACGGAAGCGAGACGCCCTTGTAAATTGGTGACCTCTCCCTCCAGGTGCTTGACACGCCCTTTGCCTTGTGCAACCTCCGTAACAAGCTCCATCACCCTCCGAGACCCATAATTCACCTTTGCTACCAGGCCCTGGTGGGTGAAAAGTTGCTGCAAGAGTAACCAGGTTAAAATACACACAAAAAAAGGGGGAACAAAGGAGGAGAGAATAAATAAATGAAACGAGCATGTTGCAGCATACCTGGGCTAAAAGGGCGTATCCGTCGTCCGCCAAGCCCTGAAAAGTGGCGTCCGTAGCCGCTGCCACATCCCGGGGATGCATCACATGAGACATCATCTCTATCGCGGTAACTCGGTTCGTGATAGTGTCATCCTCGCTGACATTCCAGGAGGGGCAGAAACGGACGGGGATGTCAGACCCCGCGCTACCAGATGCCTCCTTCCTGGTAATAGGCGAAGGAACCCCCGACGGCTGGCCTACGTCCGCGGTGGGTGTCAAAACTACAGAGCCCGGTGCCAGCGACCCCCCGGGAAGTGGATGAGGAGCCCTCCTACGTGATGGATTTGAGGCCTGTCGCTGAACAGTCCTGGCAACAAGCTTGTCTTTGTTAAACTTCCTCGATTCTTGCATCTCCATGCCTGCGAAGTGAAGGATACACATCAGAGTCAGAAACATAAAAAGGAAAAAAGAACAGACAGATGAACAAACATACTCGGGTCGTCGATTGAGGGTGTGCAACGATGGCTTAATCCTGTCGCTATCAAGTTTCTCTCGTTAACTAACGCCTTGAAGCTAACGGGACCATGACTAAAAAGGGCGTAAGCAGTGCTGTGCTCCGTGGAGTTTAAATCGGGACATCGAGGGGAGCGAACGGCGTCGCTCCACACGTTGGGAAAGCCCCAATCACCCCCAGAGGCAATAACATAGAAGAGTTTTGACTTCCAGTTCCTATTGCCATCCGAACACTCGAGTAATAGCCTGGTCGTCTTGTCAGACGTAAAGTACCAAACGCCCGAGCACCCTGGGTGTCTTTGGATTTTATACATTTTTGAAAATACGGCAGCGCTCACGGGGAGTGACATCGAGGATTCTAAGGTAACGAAACCAATGATAACCTTCCAGGCATTGGGGGCAAGTTAAGCAGGACAAACGTTATAAAAATTCAAGATCTCACAGATGGAGGGGTGCAGTGGAAATCTCACCCCAGCACAAAACATATCCTCGGACAAGCAAAGGGAGAAGTGGGGCGCCATACTCAAAGCACCATCCTCGGGGCCGGGAACATAACACTCCCAATGTGTAGGAAAGTAAGATAGTGATTTGAACCTTTCAACATCTTGGTAAGTAAGAGTCGAGATTACGTCTTCAGGGTCAACCATCGAAGTTTTCTGCTGGCCAACCGATCGATAGCGGTCCACCAGGGGGGCATTATCCAAAGGCTCGTCCGGATTCTCGGACATCGCTAAAAAATGAAAGTAACATAATAATAAGATTCAATTGCGGTTGGAAGGGCTAGCTTAAGTACCGACGACCAATGTGGAGGTCACCCTTGTCAAGGCAAGGGTCGACTGACCAAAGCGGAGGTCTCCCTTGTCAAGGCAAGGGTTGACTGACCAAGACAGAGGTCACCCTTGTCAAGGTAAGGATCGACTGACCAAAGCGGAGGTCTCCCTTGTCAAGGCAAGGGTTGACTGATCCATACAAAGGTCACCCTTGTCAAGGCAAGGGTTGACTGACCAAGACGGAGGTCACCCTTGTCAAGGCAAGGATCGACTGACCAAAGCGGAGGTCACCCTTGTCAAGGCAAGGGTTGACTGACCCATGCAAAGGTCACCCTTGTCAAGGCAAGGGTTGACTGACCTAGGCAAAGGTCACCCTTGTCAAGGCAAGGGTTGACCGACCAAGGCAGAGATCACCCTTGTCAAGGCAAGGGTTGACTGACCAAAGCAGAGGTCTCCCTTGCCAAGGAAAGGATTGACCGACCAAAGCCGAGGTCACCCTTGTCAAGGCAAGGGTTGACCGACCAAGACAAAGGTCACCCTTGTCAAGGCAGGGGTTGACCGACCAAGGCAGAGGTCACCCTTGTCAAGGCAAGGGCTGATTGACCAAAGCGGAGGTCTCCCTTGTCAAGGCAAGGGTTGACCAATCCAGGCGAAGTCTCCTTTGTCAAGGCAAGGGTTGAATTACCAGAGCAAAGGTCCGAGGACCAATACAGAGGCTCCCCAGGACCTCTGCAAAGGTCCCCGGGACCTTAAAGACGTCTCTAAGACAAAGCAGAGGTCCGGAGACCAGTACAGTGGCTCCCCGGGACCTTTGCAAAGGTCCCCGAGACCTTAAAGACGTCTCCTAAGACAAAGCAGAGGTCTGAAGACCAATACAAAGGCTCCCCGAGACCTTTGCAAAGGTCCCCAGGACCTTAAAGATGCCTCCTAAGATGAAGGGTCCGTAGACCATTACAGAGGCATCCCGGGACATGCACCAAGTCGTCCCCGGGAGGAACAGAGGTCTCATATGTGAGTACCAAGTGCATAAACTCTAAAATAAAAAATGGCTACACTAGTGAGCAGCTTTATTACAGAGGCGCAGTAGAAGTAAAACATACCTTGAGAGGAGGAAATTTGCAGAGGACCAAAGGTATGGTACACAAAGGGGAAGGACAAAACCCAAGAGACCTCCCTCTCTCTCTCTCTCTCTCTCTCTCTCTCTCTCTCTAAAGACTTTCAAAGTGTGGAAATGAGAGAATTTTCCACTGTGGGGACTTTCATAAGCACGTATAGCAAGAAAGATTTTTTTATCCAGATACCGAATACTCAAATTAGACCGGTGCAAAATTCATCAGCAAGAGTCCGACAGATATTTCTTAGCGAGAGATACTTTTTGTACGCGTTATCACTCACGCGCACGAAAAATGGGGGGCAAGTAATGAGGGATAAATATGTCATTTTACACGTGGATGTGTGAGGCTGTGTGATTAGAGTAGATTTGTCCTTGTTTTTATTAGTATTTTAGTACGTTTTTCTGTTTGTTTTTGGTGTAAGTTGGGCGATTTAAGCTTAATCTCGTATTTTTATAATTCCAGCTTATTTTACCGCATTTTGATCGTAATTGATGCAAGTAGGTGATATTTCGTTGTTTTTCTCCTTACACAGCTAAGTAACCGGAAGAGTTTAACGCGTAATAGACGAGGTTCGTTGTTCAAGAAGTGAAGAACAAGCTTTCCGGTGAAACGAGTAGCAGAAGATCGAGAATTGGAGGCAGACGCGCAGTCGCGTCGACTGACGCGACCGTCGACGCCCCGTCGACGCGAGCCATGTCAGCGAGTCATGACCGCATCAGTCGACGCACTGTCGACGCTACTTGCTGAAGCATCGATGTCGACGCACCATTGTCGACGCAACTTGCTGAAGCGTCGATGTCGACGCACCCGCCCAGCCGACGCGCACACCTGCCGACCAAGTCTGCCGAGTCCCACCGAGCACCGGCACGCGTCAGTCGACGCTACGTCAACGCACCGTCGACGCGACGGCCCAGAATTTGGATTTTAGGGTTTCTTGTGCGCCAAGACTTGCAAAATCTATATAAACCCTCTACATTTCGGATTTTAGGAGGAAGACACGACCCCCTAGGGTATTTGAGCTGATAATAACAATAATCCCACATCTCATAATGAGATTTGAAAAAGGAGATCAAGGATCGAAGAACAACGCGTCCAAAACGTCGAATTCGAGTTCGGGATTCATTCTTCGCCCAAGATCAACGTTCAACCTCTGGAATAGCTGGAGCTTTTTACTGCTTTCATTAGTTCCAATAAGTTCTCTAAAATCTTAGTGAATTTAGTAGTTAATTTTTAGTTTAATTGTTAGTTTAATTCTTAGTTAATGCTAGAACTAGTTTAGTTAGTTTAATCGTTTATGCTTGTTATTGGATATTGGTTAATTTAGTTGATTTATGCGATTGATTTATGCTTAGTTATTCGTTAATCTTAGATTCATATGATACATTGCTTAGTGATAATTTATTATATTCATGCTGTTAGATTAGTTGCTATTAATTCTTAGTTCTTGAGTTCAAGTAGTTTAATTATTGCTCGTAGTTGATAATCTAGTTAAAGTGATTAGTTTAATTAATTTTAGTTTAATTATTGCTTAGGTTATAATGATCAATTCAATCCATTTAAAACCCCAAATGTATATGTATGTTATTCGTAATTGAGAAAAACATCTGAAAGACCGAACAGTTGTTTCCTCGAGAGATACGACTCGAGTCAAACTCATCACCCTACAGTTACCTCGTACACTTGCGAGCAAACTGACGTGTTTTAAATTAATTTATTAAAAAGGGGTGCACAAAAGTTTGAGTCACTGTGAGAATTGTACACGTGCACTATTAAATTAGAAGTCGATCAACCGACGCAGGGGGACTGGACCTCCCTATCACCTTTGCTTACTCAAGGGCCGACCAAACCTCTGTATTACCTCTGCCACCTCAAAGGCCCAGTTGGACAGACTAATGTCATCCTTGTCACAAGGCCCAATTACGGGATGACTCCTTTGCCAAGTTAGGTTACCAAAGTCTCCTTTGCCTATAAAAGGTAGACCTTGGCCAGGTAAAAAAAAATGACCTCTGACTCACGAATTTCACCTCTAAACTAGGTCTAACTTAGGTATCGGAGTATCTACCCCTGGGGACGACCCCGGGGCTCTTTTTTGCAGGCGTTCGAAGAAGCAAAGGCAAAGGCCTCCCGTGTGCAGATTCAGGCAAAGGCTCGCGTGCGGATCGAAGTAGAGGCGAAGGCGAAGGTCGCTCGTGCGTCCATTCAAGGCTGACGTCGGACCTCCAATTCGCCACGTGTCCTCGGATCCAGTCCTTCGTAAAATTGTATCATCAGTATGAATTTACACTGCATAGGGGGTAGTATTTATATCTGAGAGATAACCCTTAAATAAGTAAGTAAATTGCATGAATTAGGATTTCTGATACAAGTCAAACTTCTAACCTTACTCCACAAGAGAAAATTGGAAGGTTTTTGAAAAGGTTAAAAACATAAATCCCAAAACCCAGCAAGGAGAGGCCACGGGCCACAAACCTTGTGGCGCGAAAGCGAGCCCGAGCCAGCCACGCAGCCGGGCGTGCGGGCGGGTGGGGGCACGCGTGTGGGGACTCCCATCCCCACTCAACTTGCACTAATGCTCATATCACTTTATTTAATAAAACTATCTAGAAATTGGTCTCTTTCCTATGCGAGACTTTTCATTTCCCAAATGGAAAACCCATGATCTCTTCAATTTCTAAATTCACTTCTCAAATGTCTAACTTTGATCATTGATTTATCACTCATCTGAACTTTGATTTGTGAAAGTGCATATACCATGTTCATCTACTCGAAATGCAGATTAAGAATGTGAAACTCAATTTTGAAAATAATGAACCTTTTATTTTTGGAATATTGAGACAATGTTACCAAAAATAACTTCTCAAATCCCTTTCCCACTCAACTTGCAACCAATGTCCATCTCATCTCATTTAGTAAAATTATCTAGAAATAGGTGTCCTTCCTGTGTGGGACTTTCCATTTGTCAAATGAAATATCTCTTCAACTTTAAAATTCACTTCTTAAATATCAACTTTGGTCATTAATTTCTCAATCATCCGAACTCGAATTTGTGAAAGTACATATGCCATGTTCATCTACTCGCAACATAGATTGAGAATGTGAAACTCATTTTCGAAAATAATGAACTTTACATTTTAGAATATTGAGGCAAAGTTATAAAATAACTTCTCAAACCACTTCTTCTCCAATAATCCACCACATGATTGCAAATCAATGTATGATGCATGTGACTCATTTGCTCAGCTTACGTTAAAATGTTATTATATCTAGTCTAGTAGATTGTGGCTTTGAACCTTCCTTAGTGAAGTACCATCGGATATACCCTCGGCTCAGTTGATAATGTCATTGAACTATTCTTCTACAAGTATACAAAGACAATGATATTCACATAACAACGTTTACATCACTTATCGAGTTCTTAAAGTTGTGTCCATTTGGGCCTTAAAACACTTTTGGAATTTTTAAGTACTCCGGTCGAGGCGGCCACTCCTATGCCTTTAAACAAGTGACCTTGTCTATTAAAAGTACCCTGCAATACTCCACCTTAATAGGTATAGATCGTCATTAAAATTCTTAGACTTAACCTCACCACTTTCAGCAGGCATATCACTTGGTTATACTCTCTAGGGATGAGTTAGCTCATGGTTAAGTACCAAGTGTTTAGAACTGAACAGTCTTAAGTTTGGTTGTTCCATTGAACAAAGTTCTTGGGATCTCCAGTCATCATGGTCGGCTGTCTACTAAAAACCGTTCTTTAGTTGTGGATTTTACCCTCATTCCCTCTAACAATATATGTAATTCACTACAAAAAAAATTGCAATTTCCGAGGGATTTTTCCCTCGGTTTTAAGGGAAAATCCCTCGGCTTTGGGCAAACCGAGGGATAAATCGAGGGAATATTTCCCTCGGAAATATCCTCCTCGGAATCTTGTTCCGAAGGAAGTATTTCCCTCAGAAATATGAAATCGAGGGAATTCCGAGGGATAGATTCCCTCGGAATGTTCTTCGTGCAATCCCTCGAAAATCCGAGGGAACGGTTCCCTCGGATATTTTATATTTCCGAGGGAACAAAAACCCTCGGAAATCCGAGGGATCATTTTTCCCTCGGAAGTCCGAGGGATTTGTTTCCTTCGGAAATAGAAAAATCCGAGGGGCAACAAATCCCTCGGAATCCGAGGGACTTGTTGCCCCTCGAATTTTTCTATTTTCGAGGGATTTCTGAGGGAATATCCCCTCGGTTTCGTTTTTGTTTTTTTTTTTAATATTTTTACTTTCCGAGGGGTTTTTCCCTCGGATTTTTTTTTTGATTAATTTTTAATTTTTATTTTTAATGCCTGTTCAATTATTAAAATTCCCAAAATTTTGAAAAAAGTAATTAAAGAAAAGACAAAAAAATTAACCAATCATTATAAATAATATTTGAAAATTTAAGAATAATTACATACGTTCGATCGACACAGTAACAAAGTTTATATGAACCGTAAAAATGTTCTATGGATGGGGAGGTTTCAACTAGGGCTTGGAAGGTTGAGTGGGATAAGCCCGAGAACAAGAAGAAATCCGAGCAGTGCAGCAAGAACAGGAAGGAGCGAGCCTGCTGGGCCGGGTACTGGGATGTCGAAGCACACGGGGGTGCTAGATCTACTATCGACTATGCTTTGGATATAGTAAGTAATTTTAGAATATAATAATATAATATTTATTTGTTTAATTTTAATGTTAATTATTTGAAAATTCTATTTGAATACAGGAGCGGGAGACGGGTTCGCCGGCTACGTGCTACGATATTTTTAAACGCACGCACCAAAAGAAAGACGGACGCGTTTATCGATAGGATAGTAGTGTGAGTCTCTTTCTTATTTTTAACTTATTCTTTGATTTTAACGTAAAATTTTAATAACGAGTTGTATTTCAGGAGGAGTACGAGCGACATCTGACCCAGGAACAGGAACGTGCGTCTTCCCAGGAGGAGAGTAACGAGGTTGACCAGGACCAGGTTTTCCTCGGCGTCGCCGGGTTGAGCAAGGGACGGCTTTACGGCACCGGTGCGTATGGGAAGATTGTGGCTGCTGCGAAGGGTTTGTTGAAGGGCGGCTCTTCCACCTCCTCCCAGGCTGATAGGAGTCAGATCAGAGAGCTCGAGGCG
>BMAC01000277.1:886599-911336 GCA_014905375.1 Phtheirospermum japonicum | reverse complement strand
AACGTGCGGAGGAGCGCCGGCAGCAGGAGGACTTTCAGGCGCGCATGGGCTGCCCAGATGGCACAGATGGCTGAGATGTATGCTCGTGTCCAGCAGCAGTTGCCCCCTCCCCATCAGCAGCAGCAGTACCCCCTCCCCATCAGCAGTACCCCCGGATGATATATAAGATATGATATAAATTATATGTTATAAATAAAAAATTCTAATTTAATAAGAAAACACATAAAAGAATCGTTTACCTATAGACCTCCGCAGTCAGGCACTCCGGCCGACCACCACCATGGGAGGCAATATGCTGCTTATACTCATTAAGCTTCTTCCCGTAAAGGTCCCCGATCATCGAAAAAAACACCTTCCGTATGTCTTTCTCACTATACTGCTCCGGGTCCCAATAACAAATATCCTGCAAAATAAAACAATCATTACAATTCAATTGAAACATATGATTGTATTTTTACGGTAAATACTAAAAAATTTGGGCACAAAAAAATAATTACCTTAAACATCTCCCACCAGAACACCTTAATCTCCTTCGGGACCGCCTTATAGCACCACCCGGCGGGATGGAGCTCCCTCTCAAAGATCAAACGGAGTATAGTGGACACCTTGCCCCCTGTGCTGTGCAACCTGTATTCAATTGTGTTTTTATTTTTTTCCCTCGGTAAAATTTAATCATAATGATAATTATAATTTTAAAATCATTGGTTTACTTACTTCGCCCCTGCAATATAAACCTGAGTCATACCCATCTGCGGTGGGACCAACTGTCATCAGGTCCGTGATGTACCCGCGTCGGACGGGGTCTGTGATGGTGTATGCGACGTCGGGGTCTGCATTGGGGTCTGCGTCGCCGGATGATCACTACCGAAACCCATGTAGTCGGTGTCGAAATTAGCTAAACGATGAGTTGATCCCATATCTGATCGACCGACGCTACCGGATCCTCGATGCAACGACATCTGATAAATTTATTAGATAATAATACGAGCATTTTACATAATACCAGTATACAGAAAAAGTAGTACGATCAGGGCGGCATCTGATAAATTTATTAGATAATAATACGAGCATTTTACATAATACCAGTATACAAAAAAAGTAGTTATAAAAAAAGTGTGTTTTACAATAAGAATAAATTACATATATTTCAACCAAACTAATCACTTTCGCTATTAAATGTATCATCAATCTCATCTTCATCCGTATCTTGATCGGTAAGTAACTCTTCTTCTGTATCATCATTTGTCTCATTATTACCAAGTTCCTCCACGTAATTATCATTGAGGTCGTGCAACTGAAAATCGACATCGTTGAGTTGAATCGGACGCCGTGTATCTATAGCTTCCTCTTGAAATGATTCTTCTGAAAGAGGCTCGATAAACTCAACATTTGATCTCACCTTGATCTTAACATATGTGTTTTTCTTAGATTCAAAATTTCGGCAGCATCTCCCCCCAGTTCTCGTAGTGCACGTATATTTTAGTGCACCCGAGAACAATCAGGGAGATGCAGGAACCGAAATTTTAAAACTAAACAAAAAACATACACATAAGATAACCATACTACAAGTCACATTCTCAAACTGTCCAAAAATGGGACAATTCGAAATTTAGTATCAAACTCTATATTTGATTCTAAATCTCAAACGGGTCTAAGGAATATTGGAATAATTCGAAACTTAGTTTCAAATTTTGCTATATGATATTAATTCTGAAACAAGTAATCTATATGCATCGCGTCACTTCGCCAAGGTTCCAAATAAGCAGTTACCACCGTCACATTTTCCTCGGAAAACTGAGGGATTAGAATATTCCCTCGGAATTCCGAGGGGTTTCTGCTTCCATCGGAATGTTCAAAAAATAAAAAAAAATGTGAAAAAATAGAAAAAAAATAGGAAAAGAATAGGGTTTATATCCGGGACGCCGAGGCGCACACCTCCCCGCCCCGGTCGTAATCTCTTGGGTCTTGTTTCTATTTTTTATTATTTTTTCTATTTTTTCCGGTTTTTTTCTATTATTCATCTAAAATAAAAAAAAAATAGAAAACGCGTCCTAAACGCACGTGCTCGTTTTTATCTCTAGCCGATCAGATAGTTAATCTCAACAGCAGACTTATCAGATATGACGACATTAAACTTTGACTTCCCATTGTATTCAAACACTAAGAAGTATCCGAAGCCTATCGAGTGACACTCTCTATAAATTCCTTCCATCCTTTCTGTAGCATTAATGTTTTATCATTGCTACGGTGAAGAGGTGTGATTTTGGTTGGTTTTGAATTTGTTGGAGAAAAATCTGAGTAATAGATGCACCCTGTGGTTCCACAATGACGAGACGCACCCCTCCTGTTTTTTTATTTTTTTAATTAATTAATATTTAAAAATAAATAAAAAATAAACCGAGTCCCTCGGTTTCATTCCGAGGGATATCATATTCCCTCGGAAGATCTTCAATTAAAAAAAATAAAATAAAAACATTCCGAGGGAAATGCATTTCCCTCGGTTTTCCGAGGGAATAAATCCCTCGGAATTATGTCCCTCGCAAATTCGTCGATTTTTTTCCTCGAAAATCATGGCGGGGAATAATGGCGCCAGAATTTCGAGGGAAAAACCGAGGGAATCGCCTTCCCTCGGAAAATACCAAGGGAATTTTTGTTTCCTCGGTATTTCCCTCGGAATTTTCCGAGGGAAGTCAATTCCCTCAGTTTTTCCCTCGAAAAACTGCTGTTTTTTTGTAGTGATTGATCTAGGTTTAAGCTCTTTGTGAACGGATCCGCTAGATTTTATTTTGACTTCACATAATCAACGAAAATTATTTCTCTTGAGATCAATTCTTTAACGGTATTGTGTCTCCAATGGATATGTTGCGATTTACCATTATACATCTCACAGTAAGCCCTTACAATAGCAGCTTGATTACCGCAGTGTATCATAATCGTTGATACTGGCTTCCTCCAACACGTAATGTCCTCGAGGAAATTTCGAAGTCACTCAGCCTCTACACCAGATTTATCCATAGCTATCAGCTCTGATTCCGTGGTAGATCAGGTTATGCATGTTTGCTTTGTGGACCTCCAAGTCACAAGACCTTCACTGATGGTAAAAATAAACCCACTCTTAGAGTGTGAATCATTAGAATCCGACATCTAGTTAGCATCGCAGTACCCTTCTAATACTTCTGAATATTTTGTATAATACAGTCCATAACTCAGGGTATACTTCAAATATCGTAATACTCTAGTTAACCCTTTTCATTAGTCATTGTTCGAATTACTTGTAAACCAACTTAGTTTGTTTACTGAATAATCTAGACCCGGTTTAGTACAATTTTCAAGGTACATGAGACTTCCAATGATCCTAGCATATTCCAATTGAACCACTGGATCACCTTTGTTTTTTACAAAACGCAGGATATCATCAATGGGGTTTTAGCCATTTCACCTTCACACACATTAAACCTTGTTAGTACGCTTTCTACATAGTGGGACTGAGAAAGGAATATGCCGTTTGAGTCCCTTATGGTCTTGATTCCAAGGATCACATCGATTAAATCCATATCTTTCATATCAAAGTTTTCTTTTAACATGTTCTTAGTACTTATGATCATATCACGAGAGATACTTAATATCACCATCTCATCAACGTAAAGATAAACAATGATAAAAGAGTTAAGCGTGCTCATTACGTAAACTCATTTATTACATTCATTAATACAAAAGCCATTTGACATCATCACAATGTCAAACTTGAGATGTCATTGCTTCGGTACTTGTTTAAATACATACAACGATTTTTTAAGTCTACACATCTTGTTCTCTTGACCAGGAACTACAAACCCTCCAGGTTGTTCCATATATATCTCTTCTTCTAACTCACCATTCAAAAATGCAGTTTTGACGTCCATTTGGTGAATTTCAATATTATGTAGCGTAGTAATTGCCAAATCACTCTAATAGAAGTAATTCTAGTTACATGTGAGTAAGTATCAAAGAAGTTGTATCCTTCTCTTTGTTTAAAGCCTTTGACAAGCAGCCTAACTTTATACTTATCAATTGAGCCATCAGCTTTATATTTCTCCTTAGGACCCACTTGCATCATAGGGGCTTATTACCATGGGGAAGATCGGTCAACTCTCATGTATGATTCTGCATAATTGAATCAATCTCAACATTGATGGCTTCCTTCCATAAAGGAGCAACAGGACTAGACAAGGCTTCTTGAATGGTACGAGGTTCATAATCTAATAAATACATCATGGAATCTGGACCAAACGTTTTAGTAGTCTAGCCCTTTTACTGCGCCTTGGTTCATCATCATCACCATCTGTTGATTCATCTTGAACTACAAGAGGTGTTGCTTCAGCATCATGAGATCTCTTGTTAGAACCATCGTCATTTCCTTTGCAAGGAAATATGTGTTCAAAGAATACTGCATTCCTAGACTCAATGGTTGTTCTTTCAGTCACATCAAGTATATCAGACTTGTGTACTAGGAATCTATACGCAGTTCTATTATGCGCATATCCAATGAAGATATAGTCAACTGTTTTAGGCCCTATCTTCACTTGTTTTGACTCATGGACTCTTACCTTAGCCAAGCACCCCCACACCTTGAGATATTAGAAGCTTTACCTTTCCATAGCTCGTATGGAGTCTTTTCCTTTCTCGTGTGAGGTACCCTATTCAAAATATAGTTAGCGGAAAGGATCGCTTCCCTCCACATATTCGGGGGTAACCCTAAAATGATTAAGATAGCGTTCATCATTTCTTTTAGGGTTCAATTCTTACATTCAATGATGTCATTCGACTAAGGTGAATATGGAGCAGTTGTTTGATGAATTATGTCATGTTCAGCACACAGCTCTTGAAATGGCGAAACATACTCTCCACCTCGGTCACTTCGGATTGCCTTAATTCGAATGTTCAATTAATTTCCAACTTCATATTTGAAAGTTTTGAAAGCACCAATTGTTTCGTCTTTGCCTTTCAGCAAATAAGCATAGCAATATCTTGTGCAGTCATCAATGAAAGTAATGAAGAACTATTTGCCTCCTCTAGTTTGTACAAGTTTCTAATCACAAATATCAGTGTGAACTAATTCTAGAGGTGCGGGATTTCTTTCCACCGAATGGAAAAGCGTTCTTGCCATTTTTGTTTCATCACAAATCTCACACTTGTGTTTTGAGTCAAATTTCGCATTATTTAGTAAATTCATATTTACTAATTTCTTTATTGATTTCATGTTAATGTGTCCAAGTCTAACATGCCACAAATCACAAGACTCAATGATATAAGAATAATCAATAACTTTATTATTAATAACTGAGCGTTTGGCCATTACATTTAACTTAAACAGTCCCTTCTCGAGGTTACCCTTAGCAAGGAACTTTCCACTCTTAGTAAGCACAAACTAATTAGGCTCAAAAACTAGCTTAAAATCATGATGGACAAGCAGTGACCCAAAAACAAAATTTTTCCTAATATTCGGAACATGCAACACTTCCTTCAGATTCAGCTCTAGACCGAACGTCATTTTCAGCATCACCTTCCCAATTCCAGCAACTTCAGAAGTAGAGGAGTTTCCCATATGGAAGGTTTTTCCAGTAATTGGGGAATAATTGGAATATCAGAACACACATGACAAACAACTCTAGTATCGATGAACCACTCTCTTGGATTATCTATGAGATTAGCTTCCATCACCACCGCACAGAGATCCAGCTCAGACATACCTTCAGTAACGATGTTAGCAGCATTCTGACTCTCTTTAAGCGATTTTTGGAAATCTCTTTTCATATGCTTAGGCTTGCCACAATTGTGACCGTTGCCTTCAAAATTCTTGGCCTTCTTTTGATTCGTCTTGCCTTTCCCATGGCTTTGATGCTTCCGTTTCTTCCCAGCAACAGCCTCAGCCAAGTGAGACTTTGCCCCCATCATTGAGGTCTTTCCATACTTTTCAATCGACTGTCGATACCTTGCTTGACGCGCAATTTGACAATCAGATTTTCAAAAGTCATTTACTTTTGCTTATGCTTCAGATAGTTCATGAAATCTCTCCAACTCGGTGGCAGCTTTTCAACAATAGCAGTCACTTTGAGATTTTCAAAGATTTGCATACCTTCAGATTGTATGCTTTGCAATATCATTTGCAACTCTTAGAGTTCACTCATCACAGTCTTAGAGTCTTACCCGGACAAACTCCAAAAACCGTCTGAGAATAAGTTTTTTAGTGCTGGCTTCATCGATCTTGTACTTATTTTTCGAGGAAACCCAGAGTTTCTTACAAGTACTTTTGATCGAACTATACACCCCATACAGTGTATTGTCTAATCTATTCAGGTATAATGCCTGCAAAGATAGTCTCCTTATGTACACGCATCAAGGGCGACTCTACAATCGAAAGTCGTATCATTTGCAGTCACAACAGGTGCATCCACGGCTAAGTACTGAGACCAGTTTAAAGTGGTTAAACAAAAGTCCATATTTTGCTGCCAGGTTTCAAAATCATTTCCATTGAATTTTTCAGGACGTTCAGCATGGGCATTTACAGAAGCAGGTATCGCAGAACCAAATGGAATAGAACTTGATCCAGATGCGAAGGTATGTGGTGCAGAAGTATTTGGTATGCCAATGAAAGGTCCAGAAAAAACTGAACCAGATCCAGTCGATGACATAAAAGAGTTCATCTGTGGAGGCATGGTTGAACTCGCCAAAGGGGATGCAATCGCATTGGTAGAAGAAGACAACGTCGAGTTATTCAAAGCAGATGTGCTATCCATTAGTTCAAATTACAAAACAAGAATCTTAAACTTATTGGGGATACATCAATAAAACTGGGATAACAGCAGGAAAAATTCAAACTAATTAATAGAGATCTATAAACAACAATGAATAAAAATAGAAAATAGGAAGTGTCGAGGCGAGCGAACTCTTTACTTAAGATTCTTGTTGCCCCTTACTCAGTTCTCACGTGTCTATGGCAACGAATCTCACAAGATACAACAACAAAGGAGTTGGAAGGAACAGATAATCCAGTCACCCTGGCAAACGGGAACTGGGCAGACAACTGACAAAACCCTAACTGCAGACTATATGATGCGTGAGGCTGATAGGAAATATATGAGATGCTTGAATGTTGATGATTATTATATGTATCAATTTGCATGGCATATGGGATAATATTTATAGTTGAGAGATAACCCTTAAACAAGGAAGTATATCGCAGGAATTATAATTTTTGATACAAGTCAAACTCCTAGTCTAACTACACAAGAAAAGACTGGAAGGTTCTGCAAAAAGCTCAAAGCATAAAGCCCAAGGCCAGTAAGGATAGGCCACAGACCATGAACCATGAAACGCGAGCCGAGCCGAGCATGCGAGCGGGCGGGACTGGAAGGTTTTGGAAAATACTCAAAACATAAAGCCCAATCCCATCAAGGATAGGGCCACGGAATGCGAGCCCGAGCAGGTCGATCAGGCGGTGGCGCGCGTGTGAGAACTTCCATCCCCACTCAACTTGTAACCTATGCCCATCTCACTTTATTTAATAAAGCTTTTTAGAATTGGTCTCCTTCCTACGTCGGACTTTCAATTTCCCAAATGAAAACTCAACTATCTATTTAACTTCCAAATTCACTTCTTAAATGTTCAAGTTAATTATTGATTTCTCACTCCTCCGAATTTGAATTTGTGAAATTGAATATACAATGTTCTTCTACTCGAAACGTAGATTAAGAATATAAAACTTGTTTATAAAAATAACGAATCTTTCATTTTTAAAATATTGTAATAAAATTATCAAAAATAACTTTTCAAGTACTTCTCTCTCCAACATTTAATTTATAAAACAAAACTAGTCACGCCTTATGTTGTAATAATTTCGCCCAAGGTTCTACCACTTATAAGAAAATATTTCGGAATCATTGGATCAAAATGATTCGCACCAACCATTAAAGAGGAGGTGAATCAGTATAAAATAAGTATGATTTTAGTCTAATGGCTTTGAATACATTTTAATTGCACAACACTAAGTTTTATATTTCAAATTGTTAGTCTTGTATATGACATCATAAGTAATAAATTTTTAAAACAAAACATTCTGAAGCTCAACAAAATCATGATATTATGCAGTCAAAATGGTACATTGGAGCTCGCGTTTATTGGAGTGAATGGCTCTACTATTTTCCGACTTTTCTTTACTTTATTTTAAGAAATTTTTTTTACTAAATTCACCCCACGAAAGCAACATGTACAACTGATATTCATAAAAAACTCAATTGCCCATTACGAAGTAAAATAGGAAATTTCCTAGAAAAAACACTCATAGTTTATGCACTCAATAAGAATAAATTAAGAATAGATTTATGGGTGAGACATGAGAATGACTCTCAACTAATAGATTTAAAAATGATGATATTATCATATTTGCTTATATAGTTAAGATTTATTAATAATTTCACTATTAATTAATTAATTATTATTTTATATTAAAAATGAAAAATTATATTTTTTTCCAATTTTCTTTTTCGTTTCTATATTTCTTTTTGTGTGTATTGAAATTTTGACAATTTATATTGTGCACCTTCTCATGCACTGATGTGCATGAACTTGAGTGTTATTGTGCTTAAATATAAAATTTAATATCATATCATCAACCAACTGAATATACAAATTAGTGTTAGAGAAAAATGCATAATAGTGTAGTGAAAATGAACAATGATACCACTGATAATTGTAACATTAAACATGCATGCAAAGTAGTTTAAGTTAAACGAACATGCACAATAGTGTAGTGAAAATGCACAATAACCACCGATAATTGCAACATTAGACATGCATGCAAAGCATTGTAAATGAACATGCACAATAGTAATTTTTATTTTTTTAAAGTTTTTGATATCACAATTATGTAAAGATACAAATTAACCACTTATTATTACAAATTTAGTTTCATGAGACATGCACAATAATACCACTAATAATATATAATATTGTTACTGAATGTGCATAATAGTATACGAGAAGTTGCACAGTATAATTTATTAGTGCATCGGAATTCTCGTCGAAAATGAAAAAAATAAAATTTAAAAAAAATCAATAAACAAAATTCTTCTTAAAAAAATATTAATAAAAATATTTTTTCAAATAATAATAATAATAATATAGGACATCATCATCATCACGTGCTAGCTCAGGGTAACCACAACCCATCTGCCGATTCTTCAACATCAATCGGTTCGACCTCCACTTAATTTCACCCAAATTTCATCCCGATCATAGATAGATCACCCAGGTTCGGGTCCATAAACAATGACAATTGCCCTGTGAAGATGTGATGTCATGATGACACCATCATCATCAAAATCTATTAGCTATAACATTCTCATTTCTCACACCAAAACTCATTCCCATTTAATTATAATCCTATATATATAGAGACTCAAAATAATCCAAAACTATAAGTTGACAAATCAAACAACATTTAAATATTATAAGTCATGTTTGTTCGTAATAAAATAAGTCATGACTTGATAGATTTTGAGGTTGGGTCGGTTTTACATCTCTTTTTTTTTTTTCTTATTCTTGCACTCGAGTCCATGTATTCTTTTGTTATATAGTCTCCCAGATTACCCTTGTATCGAGTGTATTCTTTGTAATGTAGTTTCGGACATTCATTTTTTATCCACTCTATATTTTATGTTTCAGACAGTAAACAAATTGTCAAAGGTGAGGAGTTGATAACTTGCCAAAAGTATTAGAAACAGCCATGTAATAAATTTAGGTTTAATTACAAAAGCTACCCCTGAAGTTTAGTCTAATTACAAAAATACCCCTAGTTGTCTTTGAAAATTACGAAAGTCCCCTTGACATCATTTGTTTCTTTTATACAAATTGCACCCTTATTGAGGGTGTCTCTGTTATGTAATTATTACTAACCTCAAGGGGGTGTTATCACACTTTAAGAGGGTATTTTTGATTTTGAAACTTGAAAGTAAGTGGCCTTTTGTAATTAGGCTAAATTTAAGGGGTATTTTTTGTATGATGATGAAGTAAACAAGATCGAAAGAATTGATGAACAAGTATAAAAAATAAATTCAATGTATTTTTCTTTGAAATCCATATATATATATATGGTTACAACTATGGCTTTAAAACTAAAGATTGTATAATGTACATGTCTTACATATTCCGAACGTTTAAATAGCACTTCTTGATCCATGTTTCTAATCGCGAGAAAGTTAGTGGTTTCCAAGAAAGACAACAATAAATTGGCCATCGACAGAGAACATTTCGCCGTTTACCCAATTCGAAAAGTCGAATCGAGCATTTGTCCTTAAAACGCATTAACATGGACCTCAAAACTTTTTGTGATTTTTCAGAAAGCATTATTATTATTAATGTACAGCTCTATAAGACCGAGGAAACCATTTTGACAGCAAAAAATGCTTTCCTTTCATTATTAGTAAAAAAATGCCGTAACACGGTATGTGCATCAATGCCACAGTTGAATACCTGTCGAGTTTAGATCGAAAGGGCACTCATTAGTTTGGAACCAAAAACAGAATAATAAGCAAAAACGGTTTGGATGTTCTTACCATAATGGAGCATATGAAGATGACAAATCAAGAAATGGATAAGGCCACCTGTTTCAGAAAAAAAAATAAATTGTTGTTTTACTAGAAAGTACACTTTAAATTTAACCGAAAGGATGAGAAAACGGGAATTTACCAAATCGAAATGCACGCGTGTACGATCCATTGGAAAAGTACATAAGCAGAAGTCCAAAGAAAAAAGTAGCCGATTCGAAACCAGGGGAACCTCTGCAAAAAAGAATTAATTAACACTGATATTGTTTAGCCTAATTACAAAAAAGCCCAGTTCTCTTTCATAATTACAAATTTCACCATCAAGAAGGTGTGTTTTTCAGGTAAGGCAAACCTCAAGGGGTGTTTGTAATTTCGAAAAATAATTGGAGTTTTTTTGCGATTAAGAAAAACTTCGGGGTAACATTTGTAATAATCATATATGTTTATTGTAGTAATTCCAGCTTACCAAGGAGTTCAAAGCAGTTTCTCCAAGCAGAAAAACAGCATTAATAGAGTGCATGTTTATAATCAACTGAAAAAGAGTGTGTACAAATTAATCAGACACAACCAGGAGAAAAAAAGTACATATGTAAAAAAAAAATAATAATAATAAAAATAAAAAAAAGAATGTGGCCATACTTACAAAATTCAAATTGTAAGCTTTAATGACGAGAAACGGAACGAGAATGAACCAAAAGACTGTGTCTGTCAGCATCACAGCTCCAGCGTTCATCTTAAAAAACAACGACACGAAAAAACTGTTAGAATTCATTTTTTTTTATTAAAGTGAGACTCTTTATATGATCAGCAGAGTTGTTTAGAATTTTTACCTGGAAAATGATTTGAAAGGCATAGGCCAAAAAACCGGCTTTTTCGCGAACAAGATTATCTTGATTGATGTCCATTCCTTTTCTTGATCCAGCCTCGGTGTCGAGATGCTCATCCGCGTGGCGTTGATTGTATCGTATGCATCCACGTATAGATAAAACGGATCCAAACTAAAATATATATTTCAATGTCAAAACATACCCGATAACAAATATGGTTAATTACAAAATCTGCCCCAGAGGTTTAGCCTAGTTACAAAAAAAAAAGTGGAATTTGCAATTTTGAAAAATATATGGAACTGGAGGTTTTTTAATAATTAGGCCAAACCTCGGAGTTATCTTTTGTAATTATTCTTAAGAACCAAGTAAGCATACAGAAAAGGTAAATCGGCATTATACTTACCGCGAAGTAAATGGTAATCAGCGTAAAAGTCCACCTGAGCAACATTATGAAACAATGAACATATAAGTCAAAAGATGCATGGTGAAAAGTTTACATCAATGGTAAAAAAAATCAAGGATGTTATAATAAGTTCTTTTAAACTTCTTAAAAGGCATAATGATGATAAAAATCAAATAAATCTAAATCATGTTTTACTGGGGCCAATAAGTTTTGCATTTACTAGTAATCCTTTTCATCTCTCTCCCTCTCACACAAAAACTAAAAAGAAAAAAAAAGTTTCAAAATTACATAAACCCCCTCGAGTTTTGCTTTCATCTTACATTATTACCCCAAACCGGAATTTGAAGACTATATCAAATATCTTACAATCACATCCTCAACTTGTTCGACTGTTACAAATGAGCCATTTTCATAGTCTTACATTGTACAATGCATCCCAAACTTTCGAAATATTACAATTACCAAAACAAAAGTTGGGCTATTTATAATATTTCGAAAGTCAAGCACCGCTGGAGCAAAATTGCAAAAATGATCAAACCTCAAGTGGGTTTCTACAATCATGAATTTTTTTTCTGGGGTTTTCTGTAATTACTTCAAACCTCAGGGGTAGATTTGTAAATATCCCTTAGCATAACAGAAGAGCTTAAACACACCAAAAACACAAAGCAAAAAGAATCAAGATGACTTACTGAGTATAGAAGAAAAATATGCCCCCACCATCAACAACAACATTTAAGATAAGCATCAGCAAAAGCACAACGAACGCGAAAACTCGATATCCGAGCAGCCAAGCAGGATGAATGGTTTTAAGACAAGGCTTCCAAACTTCATCTTCATACAATACACCTGCAGATTCTTGTTGTTGTTGTTGTTGTTGGTTTTCCGGATTATTCGGATTTGAATTTCGACCACATTCGTGTTTCGATATGAAAATCGACGCGAAGACCATCGACATTAATATCCATATGGAACAGAGCAAAACCCTCCAGTTCAGCCAATAAGATGTTGTCGTCGTATCGACGGTCATGGCTGGTTGCCATGATCTTGTGGATCCTGTTATGAATGTCAAAAAACTCATCTTTTTTTTTTTTTTTTCTTTTTTTGCTCCAACAACTCTTTTTTTGTATTTTTTGCCTTAATCCCACTTCTGGAAAAAAATCAGAATCAAATAATAAAAGAATGAAGTAGAATAATGCAAAGAATAAAAAGTACTTATAATATCACAAGATTTCTAATTTATAAGAAAAAAAAAAAGAAATTAAATCCTAATCGAAGGTTGTGTTATGATCTTGTTGTAAATGTTGGATCAAATTCTACTAAAAAAAAGTATGATTCCAAGAAATGCTGGATTGCAGAATTAAGAAATGAAATCCAATAGAAGAACTATATAGAGGTTGAACAACATATTAATAATACAAATGGCTGTTGCAGAAAGATTACAAAAAAAATAAAATTAATTAATTAATTAAATTAATTAAATATAAATAGAAGGTGTTCAAGAATGGATTTTTTTAGTATAAAATTGGCCTACAATAACATCTGAGAGTAAGCAAAGATTCCAAACTTTCAGGGGCTATTTGCGTAGGAAAATAAAATAAAATAAAAAAATCAATGAAAGATTGGAAAAAGAATGTCAAGGCTCTGAATTGCAAGCAAAGCAAGGTTACAAAGCTTAGAGGGGAAACTAATAGGTGTCTGTCTAAGAAGAGATGCTTTGCTTCATTTGAAAAACTTTAAATATTAATTTAAGAGAGAGAGAAAAAAAAATAGGGGATAAAGAAAAGAATATTATACTTTGAGCATAAGCTTCTCACTTTTTACTTTTGTTATCCCCATAAGATCCTGCAGGGATTAGTCTAAAACCATGTTGTCACGATCTGTTTATTTATTCCCATGCAGAATATAAGTATTTTTTTAAAGACCATGTTAAAATTTAGGACTTGTCACCTTTTGTTGTACAGTTAGCAGCCTTTTGTCTTTGATTTTAGTCTTTATAGGTTTTAGTGACAAGTAAAGAAGGTGTGGGTGGTGGTGAGAGGAGATAATTTATTTATTTATTTATTTATTTCTGATATGCAATGGGTAAATTCTTGGAATTAGATTTTTTTTAATGTCTTTTTTTACTAGCATTTGTAAGAAGTTTAAATTGTATTATTCAAATTTATGTAAATAGTAAAAATTCTGATTTGTTAGTAGATGTCAAATCATATCTAAGAACACAGATATTAATTGAGAAATAAATGATAATGTATTATAATATTTTATTACTATTTAATTATAAGCGTTGATAGCATATTAATTTGGCATTGAAAAATATACCTACTTTAATAGATTTATTTATATACATTATTATAGGCTAGACAAGCCATGTTTTGCTTATGTGGATTTTGTGATGGATTTAATCATGGATTCTATTTTCAAAGGATAAAATTATGCTTAGAGCTCCAATTAAAGGAATAAAGCAGCTGTAAAAAGGAATCACATAGTTTAAATTCTACTTAATAATAACCTTTCACTTTTAAAGTAGTTTAAAGAATAAAGCATATTATTCACCCACTCAAAAAGAAGTGAAAATAAAATCAAAAAAGTTGTTGATCATCTATTTAAAGCTTGTTTAATTATTTATATTAAAATATCTCGTTATTAAGAAATACTGACAGTAATAACATTGTAAAATCTTGGTGTATAATGTTGATATTAATTTTTAATCAAGTAATATTAAAGAGAAAAAAAAAAAGAATTTGTTACTCGTTAATCAAGTAATTTTTTGAAAATTGATATGGCGGCAATGCAAGTCTAAATGAGGTAATAACATTGAAATAAGTAATCCTTTGATAGCCAATCATAAGATTTAGGTCAAAACAAATATTGAACACCTTTTGACACATTGGCCCCTCTTTCTAATGTAAAATTGGAAAAGTGGTCCAAGTTGGAATTTGGATGACAAGACATTATTATTACTTCGGTATCTCATTTCTAGAGATTTGTTTTTTTACCTTTATTTTTCTTTTCCAAATTTCCAGGTTTGGGAAGTACAAACTATTGACCAACAAGGAAATTGAAATTATACAAATTCCTCAAAAATCGAATGTAGACTATGAAAATCGAATTAAAATAATTCTGAAATGGCAAAATAGTAAGTAAAGAGAAAGGGAGAAATTAAAAAAAATAAAAAATAAAAAATGGGGGAGCTCATCTACTAGAACTGCTATTTTTTGAGAGAATTTATTTTATTTTTCATTTTTCAAGATTTTCATGTTTGAGCGAAAAACTTGGCATAATATGTGATTGTTTATGTGAATTGTAATCAACTCTATATATTAATTCAAAATATTCTTAAATTATGTATACATTTGTACGATTCATTTGACAAATATAAAATTTTGGTCTTTCGATTACTTATGAGTCATGTCATTCGAGCGTAATATTTACGTAATTTAATTTTTTTTTTATTGTATCCTGCTTGATATAATTTTTTTTATTATATTACGTCTAATTTTATTTTTCTTTTTATCCTCCTAATATATAAAACATAAACAAGTCGTACATGATTAGTAGAAAAAATATAAATTAATTATTTTAATTAAAAGAATTACATATAAAATAATTTTAATTAAAAATTTTAATTATAAAAATAACTAAATAAGTTGTAGCTATAATAAAAGTTAAAATAATGTTATTTTCAGTATTCTATATAGGTAAATTACGAGCAATACGGGTTGAGAGTTCTCGTTTGAATTATTCAAAATATATAATTAATAATTATTAATCAATTCAATCTAGAATTGAAATATAGAATAATTTAATAATAATAAATAAATAAATATTAAACACGTGTGAGAATGTGACACCTTTTGAATTTTTCTATATATATAACTAAAATTATTAACAAATTTAATCTAAACAAATATAATATAAAATTATTTAATAATTACGATAATTAACAAATATATTAGACATGTTCAAGGCATGAGTTGGAAATCATCATTTGAATTTTTCAAATTTAGATTTTAAACATAATTATCATAAATATTTTTTATATTTTTTTATTAATAAATCTCGTGTAATACACGATATTAAACTAGTTTCTTTTTAAAGAGTCTTGTGTCCAACAAATAAACAAATAAAATAAATCCATATGACTATTTGGAGAATTATCAGTTACAAATGAAAATTTATTTTTAAATTACAATTATATATCTGTGGACATCCATTTAACTAATTATCTACACAAAAGAATATCACGAACAATCATTATCGTTAAAAAAAAAATCTTCATCAACATTATTATTTGTTCACTACACACATCTATATATCACACTTCATATTTACTCACTTTCAGAAAAAAGAAATTAAATAAATAAATAAAATTCACTTATTCGCAGCTCCACCGACTATTATAGCAAATGTGATGTAATAATAAATATGTAATTTGTTTTTGAAGACGTGAGCCTTAAGCCTCCGCGTTACACGCAACATTAGCTGGTCACGTGACCCGTTGACTTAATTGGCCGCGTAATGTCAATGTAGTGTAATTGTGTCTACATTATGGCAATGGAGTTTGTTTTTAAAAAAAATCGAGTTCATCTCATTTAAAATTATTAAGTCAAACTAGATTAACAACTTAAATCCAATATATTCATTTTATAACTTAAAAAGTATATATATAGAAATATATGTAAACTTCTTTTTCGAATATAGTCTCTCTACAAAGGACATTTTAAGAAGAATTAAGAAGAAAAAAAGAAGTATGTATATGTAATGAATTTCAAAATAATAAAAATTAAACTTATATGTTGAAAAACATATAAGTTTGAAAGTATTTATAACAAAGTTAAAATCTAACTATGGAACGTGAAATATAGAGAGACTAGGACCCGTATACTTTGGAACATATTTTATTTATATATAAATTTATTCTACATTAATTTAAAGTCTTTAATTAATAAGAGTCCGTCTTGCAAACCAATATTTACTCCAGCAGTTCCATTTTAAACATCATTTTAGAGTCCAAATTTGATTTCTAATTAATTGTCATTTTAAAAAATTCTACCACCTATTTTCAAAATTTTCTCTATTTATTTAAAGAATTATAATAAAATTATGTTAATAAAATAATTATAATTAAAAAGAAGAAAAATTAATTAAAAACACTTATTAATTAATTATAAGTATATCAATTAATTTTTTTAACATAAACTCTAAAATAGTATTTAATAAATAACAGATGAGTAATGGGTAAATTTCTACACTTTACTTTCGCCCCTTAGTTTATTTATTTATTTAATTTGAAAATCCTTTATTAAATTGAGAGTTGGGACAAACACAACCCCTTGATTATTATATGCGCATGACTGCATGTCAATATGTTTTCTGTATTTTTTTATTTTTATTTTAATTCTTAAAGACCTCAAATGTACCTTTCATCTTTTGGGTTGAGAAAATAGATCTTGTTCGCTATATTAATGGGATTTGTTGGAATTTTTAATTGGAAATAAGCATTTTTCCCTCAAAATTCTACAAGCAATCACCTTGTTGTTGAATTTCTAATAATAATAATATTTATTTATTGAACTGTTTTTAAGGAAATAGCTGACATGCAAAATCATAGCCAACCACCGTGGAAAATAAATATCATGTGAAGGGTCTAAAAAGGAAATTGCAAATTGTCATTCTCAAATCACACTTTATCTTTTCCTTTTTCTTGATTGCTTGCTTGCAAAAATTAGGCCTAGATTTCTCATTATTTTTGAGCAATTTCGGATAAGTTTCTTGATACTACAGAGGTACATATGTGTGGTTCATCTACCATCACTGGATGATAAGATAAACATGGATTAAAATTCAAATTTGAGACTTAATTGCAAAATTGATCTCTTAACTATGAGAGATTAACAATAATCTTGGTATATAGATATCGCTAATTTAACATTAAATTAAGTATATTATCAAAAATAAATATTTAAAATATTTATTATAATTACAGAGTTTAAATCTAAAGTAAGAAATTCGAATAATGATTCTCATCACGTGTGTTATGAATGTCTAATCTATTTATTAATTATTTTATTTATTAAATAACTTTATTTACATACATAGAAAAATTTAAAATATGTCACATTCTCAACTCATATCCAAATCTTTATTTATTAATTGTTATGATTAAACTATTGTATATTTAAATATTTAGATTAAATTCATTAATACTTATTAATTACATACAATATTTATTAATTATTATGCTATAATTTTATGTTTATATTGAATCCATTCATTACTAATACCCAGTTACATATTTAGATAAAAATAACTCGTAATTCATCTATATATAATATTTGAATTCCACAAATAAAATTATATTACCTATTATTATTAATACAACATATTTAATTATTTTTGTAGTTAAAATTCTTTCATACGTAGATTTTTTAAAACTAAATTGACTAAATGAAAGTTTTTCTACTACTCATACATGTTTTGTTTATATTTTATATATTATGAGAATAAAAAAAATTAAAAAAATATTGAATTAAGAAAAATATAATTAGTGGAAAAGATAAAAACTATGCTGATATAATAGAATAAGAAGATCAAGTTAGGCATAATACAATAAAAAAAAAATTAAATTAGTTAAATATTAAATTCGAATGATACATAAGCAATCGAATCACAATATATTTTTATTTGTCAAACGAAAAATATAATGTATACACGCAATTTCAGATAATTTTGCATTAGTATATACGAGTTATAATTATCAATTTGGCATCGTATATTAAAATTTTAATTTTGTAGATCTGGTCATGTAATTTTGATTCGAATGGGTCTTTCAATATTTTTAACTTGCACTTCAGTTTTTTTTTTCAATTTTTATTCTTATATATTTTAAAAAATCAAGACAAATTTATGGTAAGAGGATAATTATGAGAATTTTTTATATTCTTATAATAGAGTTTTTAAAATTATAATTAAAAAAAAATGGAGTGAGTATATACCTTTATATCTGGTAAAAGAAGATGCACTTGCAGATACGAATCCGAAGCTCAACTACATTTCATGATTATAAGGCAAATAGCTTGTATTTGCAGCACCATGGAGAGGATGAAAAATGAAAATGATGGTTTGACTTTTGAATTCATAATAGATGATAATGATGGACGGATGTATATATCATGTATGTAATATTTTCGAAAAAAGAAGAAATTAAGAATGCAATTGTTATGAACGAAATTGTATGTATCTTTAAATTTATAAAAAAAAAAAAAAAAAAAGGAAAAAAAAAAAAGAAAAAGAAAGAAAAACATACACAACAAACCCAGGCTAGCCTTGCTTGGGCCGAATTAAATGAAAGTGCAACATTTATTTTGCACCTAATGCATAAGTAATGAAAATATGTAGGTGATAACCGTTTTCTTTCATTTTTTAGATATATTAATTGGTAAGCATAATTTTGTAAATACGAATAAAAAATTATGTAACAACATTTAGCCACTTTTCCCAGTTCTTTTTATAATTTGTAGTACTGGATTATGTATTAATCTCCAATTAAGTCATGATTTTATTATAAATTATGTAATAATAATTTTTGCTTGCGATTATGTTATATATTTGTAATATACCTAATTATATTATAATCCGACATGTATTGAGGGTGAAATTCCAATATTAGCCCCAGATTATAGGGGTGTTCAAAACTAGTCACACTCAAAATACAATTAATCAATTTTAGTTTCATGATTTCTAATTATCCGTGATAGTGAGAGTTATGATCATATAGAGCACGCGAGTGAATTTTTCTTAAAAAAAAAGGTGTATATAGTATTGTTTGTCAATACAGTTTAAATTATGATTATTAATACATTTTTTTATAAAAGAAATTACTTGATTGAGAATCAATACATAATTCATTATCGAATGAGGGGGCTAAAAAAATAAATACATTTTTTTATGACTTAATATTAATTCATAATTCAATAAAAAGTTGTTTAATAAAAAAGAAATCATACCAAAGCTTAATTGGTAATGAAAAAAGCAACATACCTATTAGAAAGTGTCACTTGGTTCGATTGAGATTGTTGTGTGTTATGCACATTTTTTCGTTTTTTTTTTCTTCTTTTTTTTCTTTTTTCCTTTAGTGAATGTGTAAAAGCAAATATAAGAAAAAACACTGGATGTGTCAAATCAAATATAGGAGGTGAAAAATTACGTATTGAATAAGAGTTTGTTAGAGTTGCGTAATGCATGCATCAGCAAATATGGGATCCAATAACAAATATGCACCAGAAATGGGGTGAAATATATCACTCCTTTTTTTTTTTTTTTTTGGTTTCTTTTTGTTTAGATAGATTAAGAAATGTAACAAATTCCTTTTTTCTGTAACTTAAATTATATATTTAAATAACTTAAATTAATTTTTAAAAATTATTTACAAGATAAGCAAATCTAGAGGACAATCTTTACTTAATTACACAAATAAGGAATTACACACTAAAACTATCGAGTGCATTATTCTTTGTAATGTAGTTTTGGAATAGGGGTGAGTCATGCGTTTTAATTAATATAAAATGACCAAACTAACCCTTGCATTAAATACAATTAACATCAAAAATAAAATCCCATCAACCATCTTAAAATATCCTCAAAATTTATTCCCCAGATTTTACTCAAATACTCAAACTCAAATATAACCATAGAAACTCGATAATGGACGAATGAACACACGAAAGAGATGACTAATATAATTTTTCTCACCAACTTTTCATGTTAAAATCATCGTATACAATGCTGTTTTGGCACCCTTTTTTTTTGTCATCACTATTTATTGAGGTTCAACGTTGTAAGTTGTGTTCGACTTGATTTTCATGAATAACATATTTTCGATCATATATTCAAGTTTTCTGATGTACAACCCGAACAGATTCAATGTGATTTTGAATATCTATTGGAGACGGTTTTGAACCAAACCGCCTTTGATCGAACTTGATTTCTTGACCAAATTTCATTTCATTATGTGGGAGGCGGTTTTAGTTTAGAACCGCCTCCAACTTACAAAACACGAGAAGGTTTAAAATTAATTTGGCTAGTATATTCAATTTTAAATGTCAAACAAGATAACATGGTGTTCGAAGCTTAAAACTTGTTCCATGAACCAGGCCCGAACATGTGCGATATGAATTACCTCTCGGTAAATGAAAATACAAAAATAACTACAATATCGAAACATATACATAACAATTTGCCGGAAAATATCTTAATACATGCCATACAATGAAAACAAATTATTCAATTGTAAACATTCTTCCAAATCACCCATTATTTCCAAACCAAAAGCACAAGAGTTGATTTTGCTCACCCATAACCATAATGCAGGAGAACGACGCATGAAAGGCCTCCTCGACCTGAAATTCGGATTTGTACTCCTTCCTCTATACTGTTTCATTCCAGGAACATTTATCAGGATCAGGGCTAGCTATTATCCATTTCTTATTCTGTTCAGGTCAATATATTCAAAATACAATCAAATGTCTACTAATTAATTAGCAACTATTTGAGATTATTCCTCAATTTCAGATCAGGAAGCCTAGGTCGAAACAGTAATTAAAAAAATATACTTGCATATTAGTAGAAAAATAAAATAACAAAAGGAGCACGGAAACGGAGGTCCTGAGTTCAACTACAAACGGATTTACCCTCGTTTTTCTTGTGATGTGATTTCCGGAAGAAAATATACTAACAATATAATAAAAAAAGAAACAACAAAAAGAAAAAGAAAAGAGCAATGAATAGTGCAGCATTAGTGCAGAATATTGGTTGGTGCAGTGTTGAGCACAATCAAGCTCAAAAGTAGCACTCGTCATTATTTTAGAGAGATTGTTGGAGATGGTCTAAATAATCCTAAGAATAACAAATTCAACATCTAATGCTCATCAAGTAAACACCAATAAAAACTTCATTTGATTTCCGATAAATAAACTAAAATATGAATTCAACTTGATTTAATTTAACTTAAAATGCTGAAAGTAATCCTCCTTGTAGGTGCTTGGCATGCCCTTCCACTTAACTCCATCTTCGTGGATATTCAGTTGAACAATTTTTGTTATAATCCTCGAAACCAAACCCAGTATTATCAACCTAATTTCTCACTATATTTAATGGCTCATATAAAAAGTATTGATTAACATGTTAAGAATAAAAATACAAATTAAGAAAGCAAGTTCTAGTAATATACCTTTTCTTTGTCGAGCATTTTGGCAAGCTCCTATTCCCACCGCATGATTTGTTTGTTAAATTTCAAACATTAATTCAATCCACCGGAAAGAACAAGGGCAGCAAAACGAACACATATACACTCACATAGAGACCTCATAACACCAACACCGGGCAACATTACTAAGCGTATACCCTCCACCCAAAACCTTAAGCGGCACATTGAATGATCTCAGAAAACGTACGCAGTCCGCATGGCCTTTCACATACGAATTAAAGTGCTTTCCAAAGCGAATGAGAGGCGGCGCACGAATTGACAATTAGTTAGGGTGCGGGAGGGACTTAAGGCATGTGAGCAAAAGTGAGAGGGAGACAAAAGCGTGTGAAATTTAATGAAATATTAGCGACAATATGAACTAGTACTATTTTAAGGAGATCGCCGGAGATTCATCACTATTTTACAGAGAATGCAGGAATTTCTATCCTAAAGCCCTCAAATTGCTGGAGAAACCAACAAATTATTTAATTGTAGACATTCTTTCAGACCGCGCATTATGCGTGGACCAGACATGAAAGGCCTCCTCGCCCCAAATTACAGATTTGGACACCTCATACTGTTTATTTTAAATCTCATAGTACTCTAAAATTATTATTATCAAATTACATATCATACTATTTTAAAGTTTTTACAACATATAAATGAATTAACTTTAATATTTATTCCTATTAGTTAATTGAAATACAAATATAATTACAATACCTAAAACTAATAAAAGAAAATACGTTACAATTTAAAAAACAAAATTAACCAAAAAAAAAAAAAAAGAATAGCTCAACGCTTAATAGTGCATAATATTGATGCACTGCTGAGCACAACCTAGCACAAAAATAGCACTTAGCACTATTTTAAGGAGGATTTTGGAAACTATCTTCATGCAAAATGTCATATCATGAATGATGTAACTAAATAATTTAAATTACTCAACTCACAATGCCCGCACAGGGAACTGACATACAAACCTTGAGATCACTGGCAGAAAAGCCATCTGTCATGTGTGAATCGCATCGAAAACATCATCTGGCAACTCGTTCTTTGCCAGTATCACTTTCATATATAAAATATTGTATATTTGTTAGTGAAGTCAGGCAAATCTACCATGTATCTACATAAGAAAAGGAAAAGGATATGAAGATATCCAGAGATATGCTTGATTATGTATTTTAAAATATTCCTTATTTGAATCATTCATCTTATTTTTTAATTGATAAACATATTGTATATGAAATTTTATTTAATATAATAATTAATAATGCAAAATTAAAATAATTGCACATAATGATATGTTAAATTTAAATTAATTAATACAAAAAAAAAATTCATAATAATTTTGTATTTTGTTATTTTATGTAATTTCATCTATTTTAGCTATTTTAGCAGTTTTAAGTAGCTTTTATTGTTGTAATTTCATGTTTATTATTTTTACTATGTAATTTCATGAATTCTTTTAAATTTTATGTGTAGTATTTTAAATCTCATAGTACATTTTATTTATCAATATTATCAGAGTACACATTATATAATTTTAAAATTTTAACACGTATATTAGAATAAAATTTAATATTAATTTTCTATTAAATTGAAATACAAAAATAATTACAGTATCTAAAAAATAAATATAACAATTTAAAAAACAAAACAACAAAAAGGAAAAGAATAGCGCAATGAATAGTGCAGCGCTAGTGCAGAAAATTGGTGCAATGCACAAGCATAATCCAGCAAATTCTTATCACAACATAGCAAATTCTTATCACAACATATCATATAATGAATGATGTAACGCAGCGTAATGATTTATATTTTCTTCATTTAATCTTGTTTTATTATAAAAAAAAAAAAAACTTACTGATTGAATAATACAAATATATCCTTCACTTCCTTTATTTCCCCCTCCGAATTCACGGACTTCACCTTTATTTTCTCATGTGATACGAATTTGCTGGATTATGCTTGTGCATTGCACCAAAATTCTGCACTAGCGCTGCACTATTCATTGCGCTATTCTTTTCCTATTTGTTATTTTGTTTTTCAAATTGTTATATTTATTTTTTAGATACTATAATTATTTTTGTATTTCAATTTAATAGAAATTAATATTAAATTTTATTCTATTATACGTGGTTAAATTTTTATTCTATTCATTAACATACATTGTATTTGATATCCCAAAAACTAATAAAAATATACGAACAATATAAAATATGAAAGCAACAAAAAGAAAAAGAAGAGAGCAATGAATAATGCAGCGTTAGTGCAGAATATTTGTGCAGTACTAGAGCACAATCCAGAAATATGTAAACCCCAACATCTTATCTGCACAGTTTTCTGTCAAAGTGAAATTTGAAGCAATGTTGGTGCATTTGGTGTTCTTTATAATGACATCAAACCAGTTTTTGAGTTTCAGGCCCATACTAAAGGGCCTGGTTTCGGTTAAGCTTGTCTCACCTACCCCCATTTATGACCTATTCTTCTGGAGTTAGGGTTACACATCACCGACGGCTCATAAATTTGTATATACGCATTATATCCCTGTTCATTTATCATTGCCTTTTCCATGGTGCTGTGTTTGATGTCCATGTAGCACGATGTTGTTAGATCTCTTGTTGCTTGTAGCCTTTAATCGTCGTGATAATGTTGAATTAACTCTTTGTGAAGATTGT
>BMAC01000277.1:866429-886574 GCA_014905375.1 Phtheirospermum japonicum | reverse complement strand
ACAATCTTCACAAAGAGTTAATTCAACATTATCACGACGATTAAAGGCTACAAGCAACAAGAGATCTAACAACATCGTGTACATGGACATCAAACACAGCACCATGGAAAAGGCAATGATAAATGAACAGGGATATAATGCGTATATACAAATTTATGAGCCGTCGGTGATGTGTAACCCTAACTCCAGAAGAATAGGTCATAAATGGGGGTAGGTGAGACAAGCTTAACCGAAACCAGGCCCTTTAGTATGGGCCTGAAACTCAAAAACTGGTTTGATGTCATTATAAAGAACACCAAATGCACCAACATTGCTTCAAATTTCACTTTGACAGAAAACTGTGCAGATAAGATGTTGGGGTTTACATATTTCTGGATTGTGCTCTAGTACTGCACAAATATTCTGCACTAACGCTGCATTATTCATTGCTCTCTTCTTTTTCTTTTTGTTGCTTTCATATTTTATATTGTTCGTATATTTTTATTAGTTTTTTGGGATATCAAATACAATGTATGTTAATGAATAGAATAAAAATTTAACCACGTATAATAGAATAAAATTTAATATTAATTTCTATTAAATTGAAATACAAAAATAATTATAGTATCTAAAAAATAAATATAACAATTTGAAAAACAAAATAACAAATAGGAAAAGAATAGCGCAATGAATAGTGCAGCGCTAGTGCAGAATTTTGGTGCAATGCACAAGCATAATCCAGCAAATTCGTATCACAACATATCATATAATGAATAATGTAACACAGCGTAATGATTTATATTTTCTTTATTTAATCTTGTTTTTATTATAAAAAAAAAAAAACTTACTGATTTAAGGGATAAAAAAGATTCTTGATTTCGAGTTTCAAAATTATTTTCGTACTCAACGAGGGTTGCTCCAGAGCTGAAAAGAACTCACCCACTTTCTCTTCTCACAGAGTGATGCTCCAGAGCGCGTGAGCAAAAGTGAAGGGATGCTCCGGAGCTGAAACGAGCTCATCCAAACTTTCTTCTCACGGAGTGATGCTCCAGAGCACGTGAGCAAAAGTGAGGGGATGCTCCGGAGCTGAAATGAGCTCATCCAAACTTTCTTCTCACGGATGATGCTCCAGAGCGCTTGAGCAAAAGTGAGGATGCTCCGGAGCTGAAACGAGCTCATCCAAACTTTCTTCTCACGGAGTGATGCTCCCGAGCACCGTAGCAAAAGTGAGAGGATGCTCCGGAGCTAAAACGAGCTCATCCAAACATTCTTCTCATGGAGTGCACGGAGTGGAAGTGAGCAAAAGTGAGGGGGTGCTCCGGAGCTGAAACGAGCTCATCCAAACTTTCTTCTCACGGAGTGATGCTCCAGAGCGCGTGAGCAAAAGTGAGGGGATGCGGAGGTGAAAAGAACTCATCCACGTTTTCTTCTCACGGAGTGATGCTCCAGAGCCCGTGAAAAAAAAGTGAGAGGAGATGAAAAGTGTGAAATATAATGAAATATAGCGACAATACAAATTTTATTTTATTTTGAAATAAACAACCTTTAACAATAATTCAGAATAACAATCTTCACAAAGAGTTAATTCAACATTATCACGACGATTAAAGGCTACAAGCAACAAGAGATCTAACAACATCGTGYACATGGACATCAAACACAGCACCATGGAAAAGGCAATGATAAATGAACAGGGATATAATGCGTATATACAAATTTATGAGCCGTCGGCATGTGTAACCCTAACTGCAGAAGAATAGGTCATAAATGGGGGTAGGTGAGACAAGCTTAACCGAAACCAGGCCCTTTAGTATGGGCCTGAAACTCAAAAACTGGTTTGATGTCATTATAAAGAACACCAAATGCACCAACATTGCTTCAARTTTCACTTTGACAGAAAACTGTGCAGATAAGATGTTGTTGGGGTTTACATATTTCTGGATTGTGCTCTAGTAGTGCACAAATATTCTGCACTAACGCTRCATTATTCATTGCTCTCTTCTTTTTCTTTTTGTTGCTTTCATATTTTATATTGTTMGTATATTTTTATTAGTTTTTGGGATATCAAATACAATGTATGTTAATGAATAGAATAAAATTTTTAACACGTATAATAGAATAAAATTTAATATTAATTTCTATTAAATTGAAATACAAACTGAAATACAAAAATAATTATAGTATCTAAAAAATAAATATAACAATTTAAAAAACAAAACAACAAATAGGAAAAGAATAGCGCAATGAATGGTGCAGCGCTAGTGCAGAATATTGGTGCAATGCACAAGCATAATCCAGCAACATATCATATAATGAATAATGTAACGCAGCGTAATGATTTATATTTTCTTCCTTTAATCTTGTTTTTATTATATATAAAAAAAACTTACTGATCTAAGGGATAAAAAAGATTCTTGATTTCGGGTTTCAAAATTATTTTCGTACTCAACGGGGGTGTGCTCCAGAGCTGAAAAGAACTCACCCACTTTCTCTTCTCACAGAGTGATGCTCCAAAGCGCGTGAGCAAAAGTGATGGGGATGCTTCGGAGCTGAAACGAGCTCATCCAAACTTTCTTCTCACGGAGTGATGCTCCAGAGCACGTGAGCAAAAGTGAGGGGGATGCTCCGGAGCTGAAATGAGCTCATCCACGCTTTATTTAACCACTTTATCGCATCAAGTTTCTCCTGATGGTATCATTAATGAAAGATTAACATTTTCGATACTAGGGGCTTATAACAAATACATTAACATTGGCTTACATACTGCTGGATTGTGCTCTAGTGCACCAACATTCTGCACTACCACTGCACTATTTATACTTAATTTTGGAAACAATGTTTACAATCCATATCTGATTTTTTTTATTGAAATTTCGTTATTGCAATTCTCACATTTATATTTCACTATGAACAAATGTTTACGATCCATGTCTACTGATTTTTTTGATTTTTCTTTACTTTAAAATTTTCCATTTCGATATTTATTTTCAAATTATTTCTTATCGTTCATTTTATTATTCTTTCAATAAAGACATAATAATCTCAGAGGTTTGTGATTATGTTTACGCATGACTTTGAATTTGGTAGGTGTATGACCGCCTGACTTATCTGGTGTCATTAATGTGAACCTATCTATCTATCCTTGGATTTTACCAATCTTCTTTTCTCGAGAGTATTTCCTTTTCATTTTATGAAATGTTTTTCTTTTTCTTTTGTTGTTTCTTCTTTTATATTGTGAGTATATTTTTATTAGTTTTTGGGATATCGAATATGATGTAAGTTATGCATTTTCACACACTTCGAGTTTAATAATTATTCACGCATTAAGAATGATTTGCAAGTCAAATATCTAAACACTACTTACTTAGCATATGTATGAGACAAACCTTATCATTCTTCACTAATTCTCTCACCGGTCAATAAGTACCAGCAACAGAGGTTCTAAAAAATACAAAAAATACAAACCTTGAGATCACTGCCAGAAACTCACTCTCCCTCGGTTCTACACTAAGGTGAAGAAAGTATGTTTTTCCCGTTTGAACTGAGAATCATGTGGTTAGAAGCTGATCCGATAGACGAAGCTCAGATGAAATGGATAGAGGAGTTACCTGTCGGTTCAAGAACAAAAGAAGCGCGCAATTGAAGAAGCTTATGAATGCTTATTGTGACCGGCAATCAGTGGGTTTCAATTCTATTGCTTTTCTGTTTGATGGCTGTTGCCTGCCAGTTGTGGCAGTTTTAAACTCAGCAAAACATCACCACACCTTACGCTAACTGCACTGCGAGTAAAGAAAAAAGAGACAATATTCAAGTTGTGTAGTGTAGAGTAGTGCTTTCTGATTCTCTGAGCAGAAGAAATTGAAAAGTACAGATGCACACAAGATATTTATACACTTCGACCTTTGCACACATAAATATTTGAACAAATTATAAAAGGACGATGTTTGAAACATAAGCACATCCAACAGTGCCACTACAGGTTTTGTGCTATTTTAGTGCAAAACTTGCGCTCCTCCAACTACACTAGATTTTGCACTTACATAGTATATCATATGATATTCCCTATTTCATTCATTCAATCTTCCTTATTTTAATTTTATAATTGTTAAACATATTGGAAATGTACATTTATTTAATATAATATTTATTAATGGAAAATTAAAATAACTATTCATATAAATATGTTAAATTTTAGTTAAATTAATACAAAACAAAAATAACAATTCAAAATATTTTTGTATTTTCAATAACTTTATATTTAGTCGTGTTATGTATTTATAATAGCACTGGCATTATTAAGGAGAGAACGCCCCACAACTTATTGACCTTAATTCTCCTTCACTGATCAATGCATCTGCTGATGATGTTGCCTTAATTCTCCTTCACTGATCAATGCATCTGCTGATGATGTTGTATTCTCCTCACCGACCATTGCATCTGCCGACGATTTTGTATCCTCAAACCACCGCCTTTGTCATGAGTGTAGTATTTCCTGTAATAAATATGAATCTCCTCCAGCAATTTTGCACTATTTTGCTGCAAAACCTTTACTCCATCTCCAGCAACTACACTAGATATTGCACTAAAGAAAATATTCCTTATTTTATTCATTTATCTTAATTTTTATTATTTTATAAGGTCATATTGCATATGTACTTTTATTTAATATAATATTTATGCAAAATTAAAATAACACCTCATAATATTTTAATTCAATTAATACAAAAAAATAACAGCTCATAGTAATTATGTATTTCCATCTCCAGCAACTACCAGCGCAGAGGCCGCTTTTAAGTTGATCTGCAAAGTGAACGCGGTCCATTCGGACACCACGAAGAAAACTTTATACGACAGTAAGATTAGAGTGATGAACAATTATCAATACAACAAGCAATATTGGAACTCAGGCCGACATTTCTAATGGTTTTAGTAGTCTGAACCAACATCAAGCGGCTCAGTCGAGCTTCTCTATCAGGCAGGAAATGTTCCGGGCGAGCTGCTCGTTTTGCAGCGTGAATACCAGTATCCTAGAAAACAGAAAAACAGCTCGACCGAAACCGGGTGCTTCCAAAAGTAGCCTGGTAGAAAGTGAAACCAAAGTCGGTGAGGATAGGAAGGATAAAGAAGTAAATAACTGTAATGTTAATTAGTCCTCGCACGGTCAAAAGAAAGGTCAAACCTCCAATGGAGATGCAAATAATAGAGAAACAAGAAACGAGAAAAATAAAAGCAGGAAGTGGGGGAGGAGGTGTGGTGTGGAGTGGAGTCTAGTGAGAGTAGCGACACCTCGAGTGACTCTTACTTAGAAGATGTGACCGTTAAGAAAGATTTGAATTCCGGGCCGATAGAGAAAAAGAAAATATGAAGCACGTTCACGTGTGCCAAAATCACATGATTTGGGAATACAAACTTTTAGGATACCTTTTTATTTATTATTATAAAATTACACATCATATTGTTTTAAAAAATCTACCACATATAACTGAATAGAATTTAATATTAATTTCTACGAAATTGAAATACAAAAATAATTGCAATATCTAAAACTAATATATATATATATATATATATATATATATATATATATATATATATATGTGTGTGTGTGTGTGTGTGTGTGTGTGTGTGTAACAATTTACACAACAACAAAAAAAAGAAGTGCAATATTGGTGCAATGCTGGAGCACAATCCAGCACAAACATAGAACTCAACGCTATTTTAACTAAGGAGATTGCTAGAAATTATCTAAATAAAGCATGTCATATAATGATTGATGAATGAATGAATGAGACTCAATAATTTAAATTACCCGACTCGCAATGAGAGGTCATCTTAGGAGGATCAACTCGTGGTGGCTGAGCTCCACCGGATGAACCACACAGGTGGTTACAGGTCCTCGGCCTTACATGATGAATGTATACCTAAAATTATGAAATTTTAACCACAGATCATCAACATCAACAACTGAATAGACTAGAACAAAAGATTCACCAGTAGCCAGAAAATGGGTCTAGACTATGACAAGAATTCATCAGCAAAGGTTCATTAAAACACAACACCATTGGCAGGCTCACTAAAAGATAATTACATGGATTTTTCATATTAGGGGCATTTGATTTGTTTATCTCGGAACAACAACATCTATAATTACAATTATAAATTTTAAAATAACATTATGTCCTGAGTTTTAGCTGAATAGTGTGACTACAGCTATAAAAATCTTATTAATTATGGACAGAACATGGACCAAAGGAAAAATCACTAAAAATTACGTTATATAAACAAGCACACGATCAGATAATAGTTTCAATGTTGTAACCCTGGAACCCCTTTCCACTGAATGAAGTATCAATAAAAACAAGAGCAATTATTAGTTTGCCAACAACTTGACAATAAGCATAGATTCAACAAATTGTTGTATTTATCTCATACAATAGAAAAAACTACCTTTTACAATGCATCATAAACTTTGACAATAAGCATGAACGGTCAAATGAAAGGAAATGCAACATAATGATTCAACATATTTAATACACACCTCGATCATCTCAAGCACAGACACACCTCTTCGGCAATCTTGAACCATACCAAATGAATATCATGGGAAAATATTAGAAAGAAAACAAAAGGAAAAAATCAAATTAACACACATTATCCATGTTTATTTTCTATGAGCATTTATGATCAATTAAGCAAAAAATGAAAAATATTTCCATCAATAACAAGCTAAAGAATCAAGAATGCACTAGTAAATTTGATTCATTATTAAGAAATATTTAATTGAGATCTTAGCAGATTTACTTGTTCCTATGGAATAACAAATGCACCAACAGGGCTTCAAGTTTCACATTAGAAAACGGAGAACAGTATATACATTAGTAGAAAAATAATTTGACATCAAAGATTTAAATCTCCAGACCATTTAACTCAATTTCTTTTAGCGTAACTACCAAAAATTTCCCTTGTGTTCCTTTCTGTTTGGTATGGAAAGAACCTTGACAGCCTTGTTTTTTCCTTTCTTTTTTTCATTTCTAAATTTAACACATGAAAATCATGTACTAACATCCATCATTCAAACAAATCATATGCAAGCAGATTTACATAAGATCCAATTATAATTAGCTCAAAAGAACAAACAGCAAAGGCCAAAATAACCATACGAAAAAGAAACTAACCAGATCTGGAATGCTTCTAAACTGTCAAAACTCCGCTTGAAATACTTAATCTAGATCTGTCAAAAAGCTCAACAAATATACAATTAATCCTCGGTAAGAAGATTTTTCAAAGTTATTCAAAATACAATCAAATGTGCCCTGATTAATTAACACATATTTGAGATGTTCCCTCAATTTCAGATCAGGAAGCCTAGGCTTCGAAACAGTGATTAAAAAAAAAAAAGAGTACGGAGTAAATCGTCGGATTAGAATCCAATTACAAATGGATTTGCCCATCGGTTTTCTTTTGTTATGGTTTTCCGCAGAAAAACTTGTTTTCAACAACTGAAAGCGATGAGAAATTGATTTTACAACCAAATGAGAGGCTGCATAGAAATTGGCAATGAGCGGAGCAGAAATAAGTTAAGGCGATATTAGGGTTAGGGCGCGTGAGAAAAAGTGAGAGGGAGGTAAAAGCGTGTGAAATTTAATGAAATATTAGTGAAAAAAATGAATTATTATTGGTGATCAAATAACCAACCATTTACGACAACACCAGTTTTCGAAAAAACTTTTGCTGCAAAAGCGTGTTTTCCTAGCAGCGCAAATATACCATACACATCTAGTGCAAACTGTATATTAACATATCACATTTATTGCAAGATTTATTCGGACATGAAAATGAAATGAAGAGAGTAATCACTTCAAAGGAGTGTCGTTACCACTACAGCAAAACACGAGCAAAAACAATACTATCCAGCTTTCTAAGCTCTTAGCCACTACCTCCCTCATAACAAATGGCCATGTCCTATCTTTCTTTTTTTTATCTTTTTCCTGCAAAAACGCATTACAAGAACTTTAATGTAATACTGGATGCAAAGAGATAGAGGTAGCTAACAGTTTCTTCATCCAAAGAAAAAAAAATCTGCCAATTTAGGACAGTAGGACAACTTTTCTACGCACATCGATAATGCTCCATTTGGATTGAGGAATTTGGGGCAAGTATTTGAAATCCATCGTCAAATTCCCTCGACTCATTTAGTTAAAGAACTCAAATCAATTGATTTCAAAACCCTCAAATCTTAGTTCATTTTTTGGTGGATTTGAAATTCATTCTAAAACCTAGTCAACTGAAATCCGTCCTTCAAAATCTTACATATATATATGTATATATATTACACACAAGGTCACTCTCTCTCTCTCTCTCTCTCAAACACACTACACACATTTCATACACAAAAGTACCCACATTTCACTAAATTTATAAATTCATATTTTTCATTATCTATTTATTAAACAATTAAGACAAAAATATAAAATTCGTGATGAATTTGAAATTTTCACAAACCCACATCACACCCAAACAAGAAATGCAAAAGAATGGATTTTAATCAAAGGTATTTAAAGCAGGATAAAGCATATAAAAAAAATGTGAATACCAGATTTTGATATCCTCCCAGTCAAGTTAGATCAAATTATCATGTCATCTGCATCATGAAAATTAAAGATCATAACATAAGAACAAACTCACTATGCTTAGATGCGACTCCACTTCACTCTGCAGACAATAAGTTAAAGGAATGAAAAAAGGGATAGTTCTTAGGGTTAATTACAAAAATTACTCCGAGGTTTAGCCTAATTACAAAAAAGAAAATAATACCCCCATAACATTTGTTTTTATATCAGAAAAGTGCAGGGGGTATTTATAACATTTAAGGTAATTACAAAACTCAGGGGGGTTAATTATAATTTTAAAAGATAAGTGGACTTTTTTGTAATTAGACTAAACCACAGGGCAAGGTAGTTTTTCCTTCATCACTTGTTCAAATGCATGGGTATCATATTTCATTTTTAGAATTTTATCACAATTTAATCGTTGCACACTAACATAGCACTTACTGAAGCATATCAAAAACAGACGGCATAATTTGTGTACATGATGAATCATTTGGAATCCCAAAACTGTTAATAGTGTAAAGAACAATGCAGAAGAAAACGTTGTGAACACCACACCCATTATTATTGTTAATATTTAAAAAATTAATTAAAAAAAAAAAAAAAAAAAAAAAAAAAAAAACAGCAAATCGTTACAAAGCTCAAGTTACATCCATTATTGGCATAAGTAAATCAATAATTAATCAAAATTTTAGCTCACCTTATACAGAGTAGTAAGATTAGTAATATAACCCCAAGCGTCTTCGGCCCGACAGTGGCCCGGCACACGAATTCTCGAACTGTTGCTCCTCAACGTACTTTTCATCCTTGAATTTAGCTCTCTTTTCTCCATTTTTCTCCGACTCTGCTACCTCAATCAATTCTTAATTATGTGAATCAAATTTTGGATAATTTTATATTTTGGTAATCGACACAAACATCGGGTTTGTGTTTGTAATCATGCCTCTTTTCTGAAACAATTCGGGTTTTTAGCGGCCCAAATCCTTGTGGGTAAAAGTATGTGTTTATAGTTAAAAGCCGATTTATTTTATTTTTGGTAAAATTACTATTAGGTACTTCTAAGTTCTAATATGCACATTTTTCACTTTAAATTAACTAGGAATTTATAAAACTCATAATTCATAAATATGTAAATTTACCTAATATACGCATTTTTCACTTTAAATTAACTGGGACTTTATAAAATTCATAATTTATAAATATGTAAATTGAATATTAATGCTATTATTGATCTTAATCAATTATATTACTAATTATATATTATTTGATATTTTTTTACATAGTATTTTTGTTATTATATTTGTAAATTTGTCGTTCCAATTGACTTTTGAGGTGGCTCGTAAAATAATATATTTATTAGTAGTTTTGCATGCAATATTATAAATTATAAAAAATTTGATGACTTAATTGTTTCACCTATTATTAATAATCTCAATTTGTATTGTGTATGTTATTATAAATTTAAAAATGGTAAATATGAAGTAAAATTCACTACGAAAATAGTGGATTACCAAGGGCATACCAAGAGCAAAATTGAAGGATTAAACATTCAGTAACGACACTCTCGGTAAAAATTTCGGTAAATCGGCACCAATGTTTGCTGCCACTATTCCTAAAGTGTCGAAGAATTTTCGAGGGAATATGCACCGAATGAAAAACCCCTCCTATAACTTAGGGGAATATAAAGCTCTCGTAAGTATCTAAGGGAATCAAATGCCCTCGATAATACAAAATGCATTTGACGTCCTCAACAAATAATGGAAAAAAGAAAAAAAAAACTTATTTAGGGTAAAAACAAATGCCCTCGGCATTACCGAGAGGAATTCCGTCCCGTCGGTATTTTACCGAGGGAAATCCTCTGCCATCGGTTGTAATAAAATGAAAACAAACTCTATAATATCATTTTACACTTTTAAAATGTAGTTCGCATATTTAATACACAATTATCGTCGAACATATTTCTATTGACATGTATCGTGTAATACTAATAGTATGTATGATACGATCTATCTTTTTTTATTTTATATAGATCGATCGAGTTGTACTATTGCAGACATAATTAACGAAGTCTCGTTATTTTTTTAAAGATATCACGTGATTGCTTTCCTTATTTTAACATCACAAAATATACTAATTGGTCGGTGATTATATTTTATTTATTTTTTATTTTCAAAACACCTAGGGAGAGAATTCCCTAGGTGAAATACCGAGGGCAAAGAATTCCCCTCGGTGATACAAAGGGGAATTCAGTGACCTCGCTATGTAAAAGTTTTTTAAAAATTAAAAAAAATGAAATAACATTAAAATAAACCCTATAATATCATTTACACATTTAATTTACATGATTTTAATATATAATTATCTAACATATTTTTATTAACATGTATCGTGTAATATTAATAGTTTATAAAACTGATATTTTGGTACATTATATACATCGGTTGAGTTATTCAACTGCATATGTAATTAATGAAGTCTCGTTATTTTTTTAAATATAATATGTGGTTGCTTTCCTTATTTTAGAGTCACAAAAAAACTAATTGATCGGTAATTATATATTTTTTTATTTTCAAAATATCATTATTAAGAATCACATTAAATAGAAAAACAACTAATGCATCATACTTGAATTGCTTAATCATATTGAATTATAAATATAAGTCATTTTCAAGCATAGCATGCACTTCAAAAAAATTAAAACTTATACAACTAAGTAATATTCATATACGAAACATGAAATATTAGAACTAGAATACTAACAAAGAAAAAAATTCTCAATCGAAACAATTTTATAAAGGGAAAATTCCCAACTACTCCAAAAGGAATAAAAATTTTCCCTTGTAGTCCTGCCAAATTAAAAATTCCCTATAAGTCCTAACCTGACTAGTTTATACAATAATACCCTTTGGGATTGATAACCGTGTGAGACGCTAATGAAATGGAAAATTATATGATGAATATTCTCTTTCTCTTTTATTACCCGTAATTTAAGCATAAATGAAAACTCTAACATCTCCCTCGCGAACCGAATTTGTAATTCGAAACTGGAAATTATAATTACAAACTCGAAATGACAATCCCATATTGTTAACCCAGATTTCATTTCTGATATTCCGAATCAACATGCAAATCAATCTCACACAAGCCGCCGTATTTTGAACCAGGGAATCTGAATCTGCAATTGATTCAGATTCTAAACTAGACTTTTCATCCCATCCCGTGCCCAGCGGAACTGAGAGTGCGAAGGGATTCGAAATTGCCGAAACGCAATCGTGGTTCTTGAAAGAAATCCCTGTCTATGCGGAAATCGATACTGCAAATACTGCTATAAATAATCTCCCATCATATGCTAAGGATGGCGGAGAAAGACAAACCCTCCAAGTAAGTTTTCGAATTATAAACTGCTATCTGTTTGTAATTCCTTCAAATTAGATACTGTTGATCGTCCATTTTTATTTTTTTTGCAAACTGTATAAAATTGATGTGTGTTTATATATATATATATTTATATTTTTTTTTTGGAATTTATTTGAACAGTAGTTTTGAATTTGTAATTTTAGTAATTCCGAATGTCGATGTCATTCTACTGTAAAAACTGAATTTTGAATAAGTAGTTTGGATAAGTTGATTGCATTCTGAACTTTTTGTAGTTTGGATCACTAGTGGGGAAAGAATTGTTGCATAATTAGAAACTACTCGCTAATTTCGTAATTGTAAACTACTTAGTCGTTATCTATGAGTAGATAATTAGAGTAGTTTAATTCACATATTTTTTGTCAAGAGTAGTTTTGAATGTATGAAAATTGTGTTGCAATTATGCATCAGTAATGTGAATGCAGTTTGCTGTTGTTGTCCCTTATGCACAAGAGAGTTTGGAACTGAGTCAGAATCTTTTATTCTTAGTTTGGGTTCTGATGAGTAGTTTAATATCTGTCCTATTGCTAGTTTGGGTGAGTAGTTTGAAGAATTACAAACTACTCTGTAATATTCTTAGTCTGTGATGGAATGAGTAGTCTGTAATATATGTCGTCGTGCTAGTTTGGGTGATAATTTGATTAATTACAAACTACTTTGTAATATTCCTAGTCTTGGATTTAATCACTTGTCCCCAATACCCGCTGTGTTGGTCTAGTTTGGATGAGGAATTTGAGGAATGAATGAAAACTACGTAGTTCCCAAGAGTAGTTTTGAATATGTAGTTTCCAATATATGTCGTCGTGCTAGTTTGGGTGAGTAGTTTGAAAAAATACAAACTACTCTGTAATATTCTTAATCAGTGATTGAATGAGTATTTTCCAATGTGTTGTGCTTGCTTGGATGAGTAGTTTAAAGGATTACAAAATACTCTGCAATTTCTAATAATAAAGTACTTAGTAGTATGGGATTGTCTTTTGTGTTTTTATGAAGTGAACAAGTAGTCTGTAATYTTGCATAATTTGTATGGGATGTTTAACTTGGAAAATTATAAACTAATCTCTCATTTAGTAATTAGAAACTGGTTGTGATTTTTTGAATTTTAAAAACTGTACCTTTTGAATTTGGGTACTCACATTTTATTAACTGCTTGTGATTTTTTGTATTACTCCTTTTGAATTATAAACTAATCACAAGCAGTTTCTAATTACTATTTGAATTAAAAAATTATAAACTAATCTGTCACCTTTTGAATTTTTTGTCATTTAGTATGTGATTTTTTATTAAACAGAATCAAAAAATTCAAACTATTAGAATCAAAAAGTTTACAAACAATTTTTTTGTGATTAATATAATGAACCTTTTGAATTTTACCTAGGCTCCCCGAGGAGATGGCCGCTTCAACTAAAAGCACGAAAAAGAAGGAGTAAGTTACTTAGACTTGTTTGTTTTTCGACTCAGTGGTTCTTATTCATTAAAAGCAGTTTTTTTCAAGTGGCGTATTTTGTGATTTATTTCCAGGCAATTTCGGTGCAGCATGTCCAGCGTAGTCAGCGTCTTTTCTGATTACGTTGACAAATTTAAGAATGAACATTTCGAGGTTATGAAAAAGACGCCTTTTTACAGGTTGTTCAGGTGTATATATTTACGTAGGATAGTATACTCCGATTGTCGTAGGGTAGATAACATCACCGAAGACATTATGGCCATTTTCAATCCTGAAAGTCGGAAATTCAAGCTAGGTAGGACTGAGGTAGGTCTGACGAAGCTGGACGTTCAGCTAATTTTTGGAATTGTTGATGGTGATACGAGTATAGAAGTGTTTAAGGGGAAAAAGAAGGAATGGACCTTTTGCTCGAGGATGTTTGAGGGGAAAACTGTTTTAAATCAGAAGCTAATTAAAGACAAGCTCGGTGAGGTGCTCTCTAGAAACGTGGCTGAAGCCTTAGCAGATGATGTCGAGGATGTAGTGCGGCTTATGTGCTTGCTTCTATTTGCCACGGTTTTTTTCCCCCGGAATGGCTTCACCTTAACATGGGGTTGGTTGGAGTATGTAGAGAATCTCGACCATATGAGGAAGTATAACTGGAGCGATAAGATACTTACCTTGTTAATTGATTCCCTGGTATCCAGCCATCAACACCCGTATCAAGTTAAGGGTTGCACAATAATACTCCTGGTAAGATATTTTTTGGAAAAGAATAATTTAGTGAAATTTTAAATTTTTAAATGTTTAAAAATTGATATTCTGTATCTTTCTTCCTCAATTATTGCAGTATTGGTTGTGTGAGCATGTGCGTATTGTCGAAGAACGACCTGATCTTCTTAGCAGGATTCCACGGTTGGTGAAGTGGCACCTGCCGAAGTTGAAAGAAGTAGTAAACAAGAGGACGTTTACTGATATTTCAGAAGATCAGGTATGTTTATATTGCACAACTAGCTTGATCGATGTGGAAAAGAAAATGCTACTACAGGAAATAATACTGATATTTCATTAATAGTAATGTTTCTACTAGATTTTTATTTGAATGGAAAATTTCAAACTACTCTTGATAATTTCAGAAAGTTACAACATCAAAAATTCAAAACAGTTTTTCTAAAATAAAAATCATCTATCACGAATGTAGGATACAGACTTGAAATTATCTAATTATATGTGTCTGTCTAAAGATTTCAAACTACAAAGGATAAATTTGAAACTGCTTTTGAAATTTTTAGAAAATTCACACGTGAAGATTTCGAAACTGGTCTTGTTAAATTTGAAACTACTCTATTCTAAATTATTAAAAAACAATTTTTGCAGATTGTCGCGTGTCATCTCCAGCCGACGACTGTGGAAGTGAAATCCTATGACCGTCTAAAGAATTGGAATGCGCAGAAGAAAGTCGGAGAAGGGGTGAGTGCCGGAATTTCAACTCAAAAGTCCAATGAGGAAGAGATTGGTGTATGTATCGACGATTGTTTTCGAGAAAAAGAATGTAGAGGGCTGGATGGAGAGACTAGCAGAGCACAGAGTTCCTATTTGAAAAAAAGTATTTGAAACAAAAGAATAGGAAGGAAGGCACGAAGGTAGGAGAAGGGGTGGAGGATGGATATACAAATCAAGGGTCCAATGATGGAAACGATCGTGGCGGAATTGATGCTGGTGTGCGAGAAGAAGAATTCGAAGGTTTCGAGCGAGATAATATCGGCGCACAGAACATAAACGAATCACTCATGAAAATTCACAACCAGCTGCTGGAAGACTATGCCAGATTGGATGAGGAAAATAAATGTTTGAAAGAACAAATTATGGATTTGGTAGGAGCTGGTAATGCTATTAATGCGGTGCCAATAAGTATGTTGGAACCGACGCTAGACGGTGAAAAACTGCCATATGCCGAGCTTGTGGTGAAGCTGAAGAGAGCTGAGGAAGAGATGCAGATCAAGAATGACAATATATGGAATCTGAGTGAAGGGCTGGCGACTAAGACGAGCCAATTATCGGAGCTCCGTGGGGAATATGATCTACGGACAAAGGAGCTGCAGGAGTCGAATAACCGAATTTCCCAGCTTGAGCTGATGCTTGAGGAGCAAAAACAGCTGAATAAAATTCAAACGAAATCGATTGGCAAATCCGACGACAGGTTTACCTAAATAACACCCTGTAGTTCACAATTTTATTTTTTATTTTAAACTCTGTGAAGCCAAAAATAGTCATTAAACAAAAATTATTAGTTATAAAAGTATAACTTTGAAATTACGAACTAGTGTATTAAATAATTACAAACTACTCTATTAAGTAATTATGAACTACTCTATTAAATATTTACAAACTAATCTGTTAAGTAATTACGAACTACTTTGGTAAATAAATACGAACTAATTTGTTAAGTAATTACGAACTACTCTGCCAAATAATTACAAACTACTCAGTGTAATAATTACGAACTTCTCTGCCAAATAATTACAAACTAGTCTGTTTATTACTCACCGAATACTATGTTAAATAATTCTCTGTATTTTAAAATCTGAGCAACAAAACATATTTACATACTTATCGTGTAATTGTGAACAGTTGGTACGTGGATGTAGTGGAGCCGGATGTGCACGCAGTAACACAAGCACATGGTGCTAGTAGTACGGATCCACATTCTGCATGTACTCCTGTAGCGGTCAACGAGAAAATGATTGGTCAGAACTCAATGGTGAAGAGGATTAAGAGGAAACAGAGGAAAGCTTTGGTTGATGACGACTTTGAGTACGGGCCAAATCCACCTCTACGAAAAAAACAAGTTACGGCTGTTCAAAGTGATTCTGGGAAATATAAAGATACATCTGATTTTCTACGTTTGCTTGACCAGAAATACCGTGGACACTGCGCTCACCACTTATCCGAAAAATGCCTGACTGCTTTTTTACATAGATACAACGAGGGACCCAAGTATGTAAAATACCATTCTTTATACTCGCCAATAAAATCATAGGCATTTGAGTTGTTAATTTTTTTTTTTTTTTGGTGCAGTGAGACAGTTTACCACGATGAAGAATCTGTTGTCCTCGTTACAGTGAAACAAATCATGGAAATTTTGAAAGGGGTATACGTCAGCAACTGCGTAAGTATATCTGGTCGAAGAAATTCGATATCACAAACTATATATAAAATGCAGGTGTCTTAGTTTGTATGAGTAGGTTGGAGAATTATAAACTACTCTGTCATTTTTTTAGTACATTATACTTTTTAGTTTGGAATTATCATTATTTGTAGTTTGGAAGTAAACAAGTAGTATGGTTATGATGCAATATTATTGGAATCCTTAGTTTCTTTTAAATTTCATATAGTAAACTATATATCATTAGATTGTTCGGTAATACAAATATTATTTATGTGTTGTTCAATGATGAATATTCTGATTTAAATGAAAAAGGTCGTTGATGCGTACGGAGCACATCTATTGAGGACTTACTCGGAGGGTAAAAAAATTACGATTGTTCGAGCGGATTGTTGGGTAAGAATCTTTATAGGCAGTAGTAATGATTCTCTGTTTTTTGTCTAAAATGTAGATTGATGGGAAAAATATGTCAATTTTTTGCAGACACGTATCGTTCGTTTCGGTAGCCAACAATTGATAAATGAAGTAGTGACTGCGTCAAGAGATGAGGAGGCACTAATATTATTTCCAATTTTGTCCGGGGGGAACGACCGTGCTTCGAGCGCCAATCACTGGACATTGTTGGTATTGGACGTAGCGAATGAGCATTGGAGGTTTTTCAATTCTAAGAGGCCCCGTAAGAGCACTCAGAAAGATAAGTACCTACTAGACGCGGAGAAACTAGTAAGTTTTTTGTATTTCAGCCCTTAATGATACTGTTTTTAAAGAAACGTTAAAAACTAATATTTCAATAAATAAAACTATTTTTGAAAAACAGTTTCTGAAAATAGCTCGCGCCTGGCTGCTGCAATTCAAAATCCAGCTTCAGAAAAATTAAAAACTCTGTTCAATAATTATGAACTGCTATTTTAAATAACTACGACATACTCTTTTAAGTTATTCCGAACTACTCTGTTGTGTAATTCTGAACTACTCTGTTGTGTAATTCTGAACTACTCTGTTCAGCAATTCTGAACTACTCTGTTTAAAACTTGTGAACTAATGTGTTCAAATAATTATGAACGACCCTGTTTAAAAATTCCGAACTACTCTGTTTAACTAATTACAAGCAATAGTCTTAAATAACTACGGACTTCTCTTTTAAATAAATATGATATACTCTGTTGAATAATTATGAATTACTCTATTAAATAATTTCGAAATTACCCTGAATTATTCAAAAAACTGTGCATATTAAACTTTAAAAAGTCGTTTATGAAACTTACAATCTGTGAGACTGTTCTGTTATTTCGTGAAATGCAGAAGGAAATCATTGATGCCAAGTCGGGGGAAAATGCAAAAGTAAACCTCCAACTCTCAACGCAGCAATGCAGACTACCTCTTATCCCGGTTACCAGGGTACCTTCCCAAGGACCAACGTAAGAAAATTAGACTATGAGAAATTTTCATTTGAAATTATGTAAACTGGTCATTTTTTGGATATTAAAAAATGCTTGTGTGAATTCTGCAGGAGTGACTGTGCGATGTTCACATGCTACTTCATGAAGCATGTTGTGATGAACCAAGACTATCCGATGGACAATGACAGTGATGTCATGAATAGGTTCAAGGCTGAAGTCATCGAATCTATAGTTAACCCTAGCTTGTTAAAAAATCGATGAGTACGATATGTTGCCGAATCTGATGCGCACTGTTTTTATTTTTCTTTGATGAGATTGACTCTTACTTTGGTATAAGTTTGCGCATTTAAAATGATGGTAGGTCGAGGGGGTTTTTTTGTTTGCGTACAGAGTTGATGTACATTTTTTGATTTGAGACATTTGAAAATAATATATTTCGTTGAAGTAAGGTTGAATTTTCATTTTGTCCACTTTATGTTCAGAATATCATTTATCTTTTGAAATTTTTTTAAAATTTTTACTCTGGTCAATGGATTGAAAAAAGTATGTTAAATAATTTCAAACTACTCTGTTAAATAAATTTGAACTGCTCTATTAGATAATCACGATCTATTCTGTTTTAATATTTAAGAACTACTCTTTTGAATGTAAGCGAACTGCCCTGTTGAATAAGTAAGAACTGCTATGGTAACTAATTATGAACTACTCTTTTTCAGAAATAATAACTACTCTTACAAAAAATTACGAACTACTCTCTTTAAACAACCAAGAATGTAAAAAAACGAAGTTAACTGTTTAATGATTATGAACTACTCTCTTGTATATTTATGAACTACTCTTTTAAATAATTATGAACTACTCTGCTGAGTAATTCCGAACTACTCTGCTGAGTAATTATGAACTACTGTGTTTGAAAATTATGAACTAATGTGTTCAAATAAGTATGAACTACTCTGTCGTGAAATTCCGAACTACTCTGTTTATATAATTACAAGCAATTGTCTTAAATAATTACGAACTTCTYGTTTAAATAATWATGAATTAATTACTCTGTTTGATAAGCACGAAATACCATGTTCGCAATTCCAAACTACTCTCTTTAGTAATTCCGAACTAATGTGTTCTAATAACTATGAAGGACTATGTTCAGAAATTCCGAACAACTCTTTTTAAAATAGTTACGAACAAACTGAATAGAAGTAGAAGAATTTAATTACCAACACAAAGAAAAATCATTAAACAAAGTCTAACTACTCACACAATGATAACAAACCAAAACTACATCGAGATTATGAAGTGTTCATTTAAGTGGTTCGGTGCAACTTTTCTTGTTATGATTCCCAACACAACCACATCTACCACATTTAATTCTTCTTGGTATGTGCTCGCCCTGTGACAAAATCCTTTTCTTCCTTGGTCTTCCAGGTGGCCGCTTAGTCGTCGGTGGAATGACTGTTCGTGTGTCGCTAGAATCTTGTGACCTTCCGAACATTGGAACCGGCTGAATATGATATGAGTAACAACGTACGTATGCATCGACGTGGTAAAACTCATCGACGTAAGTTGAAATAGGCCTGCCGGTGCGCAAGATGCATGCCAAAGCATGTGAACATGGAAGTTCACAAATTTGCCACTGTCTGCATATGCATGTTTGGCAGTCGAGTTTCACCTCCACCGATGGGTTGCTGTGCACTTCAAAAACTGACTCCGACGACTGAGTGACTGGCCACAACCTTGCTTGATCTGTGAGTAATTGGAGTTTTTTGACAATCGAATGACACAAATCTGTCGTCCACGTCTTGGCAATGATTTCTCTTGCTTATAAATGCAAATAAAATAATTAAGAATTAGATATGATAAAACCACAAAACTTGTGCAAGGATTTAAGAAGAGAGAACCTTGTGGATTGATAAATAAATAAAAATGATGAATATTTACCACTGATCTGACCCATCAACTTGATCCTTATCGTGTCGACAAGTTTGGTAATTGGAAGATTTCTTTCCTCTAATACCCATTTATTAAATGATTCAGCAGCGTTTGAGCTCATCTCTCCGTATCGCCTGCCCCGAAAATAAGCGTTGGCCCATTGTGTAACATCCATGTTGTCGAGGAAATTCCTAGCCACACATCCTCCTTCCTTAATAAATT
>BMAC01000277.1:837441-866404 GCA_014905375.1 Phtheirospermum japonicum | reverse complement strand
TCAATTTGAGACTACGCACAAAATCCTCTGAAAAATGAAACCGAGAAGAACAAAGGATTTTTGTAAGTACTGTGTTTTTGTAAATATCAGAATTTGCTGTAAGGTATCAGAAAATGCAACCGAGAAAAAATATCAGAATTTGCCGTAAGGATTTTTGTAAGTACTAGAAAAACTATGTTTTTTAGTACTGTGTTCGACTAATTAAGCCATATTCGAAGAGGACGATCAGTCTATAGTTCCATTAAACCTACAATATAATGCTTTAGTAAGCATTTTTTTCTAATTTAAATATATTTAATAATTAAACGATTAATTGGATTGTACTTTCAAATTATCTTATTCAAACAATCAAGAAATTGCAACAAAATATCAAAGTCTGTCTTCGCATGATTTAAAACTCTCTATACGAGTAGTTTATAATCAATTTGTGATACAGATAAAATGATTTTCACGAAAGCTAGGACTTTGTGGTTCTTATATGCCGCGATTCGAAACTCTTTGTATGAGCAGTTTGAAATTTGATAGCAAGCAGATTATGTGCTGTAATTCTAAACTACTCGAACCCGTTCTGCAGCATTTCGCAACAATTCGAAAGGAATTACGAGCTGTTATTCCGAAAAATCAGAATTCGAAACATGAAAAGAAATGTTCGGAAAAATTCAGAAAAATATATTTCTCAAACAATCATGATTTGAAAATATCAGAAACCGAAAAATGAAACAAATATTCGAAAAAAATTAAAAAACTATATTTATCATTCGACACTTGACACAAAATCCTCGAAAATTGAAACTGAGAAGAACAAAAGATTTATGAAAATAAAAATTCGGAAAAAAATATATGACCTTACCATCAATATCCATTTGCAAACAACACCGGGCAAATTTTTGTTTTATCAACTGTATATTGGCGAATGGTAATTAGTAGTATAAAAATTTCATCCAGATAAGCGTTATGGCGTGGGAACTAAAAAATTGATAGCGTGGAGAGTTGAAGAGGTAATGAAAATTGATTGCGTTAATCAAGCTTTATTACCATGCAGAAATATCAATCCGTTTCTTTCCATATGGGTTATTGTTTTGTTTCTTTGTCTTATTTTGGGGCAGATTTGTCCATATATTAAGGGAAAAAGACTATATGGGAAGTATTTGTCCTAAATGGGAATAAAAAGATTCGTAGGATTTTATGGGATATTGGTTCTATAAAATATAACTAAATGGGAATTTTCCCTTTTATAAATAAGCCAAAAGAGAAGATATATATGTTGAAATAATAAATAACCTCAATACTAATAAGTATTCAAAAAAGAAAATTGTTCTTAAACTCATTCAAGTTATTCTTCTATTAAAATATTAGAGAGAAAATAAAACACCTAAAATACATTTAATATCAAAATTAATAAAAATTATCTAAAACTCATAACAATTATTTTTAAAGATAATCACATAAAAATATTTTCTCGAACTAGTAAAGTTATTTTATGGATTTTAACTCAAATGTTACTTTTTTTTTTTTAATATCATTCAAAACTCATAATAATTATTCTGAAAGACAATCGCATAAAATTACCTCCTCATGCCGGTAAAATTATTTTATGTTTTAACTGAAAGTTTTTTATATTCGAGATCGTTGAGATAAGTACATGTGGGTGATCAACTAACGTTATTAATTGTAAGGGCACAATATGTTGCCGATGCTAATAATTGTCGGACATGCGCTCCCTCCTGTTGAAAGTTAAATAATATAAGCTAGATTCATAAATGGATGTAACTTTTGATATAGTGTCCATTCATGAACATGTGTGTCCTTTCATATTTTGTGTCTTTACATGATTAGTTGTGTCTTTTCATTTTAGTCCTATAAATAGCCATGTAAATTGTCATTTGTAAGTATGAGTTTTGTATGAGTTGTTTAAGATAGTTCATTATTAAATTGTGTGTTGATAAACAAGAGTATTTATATTTTTTCCGCTGCAATTTATTTTGAGCCCACATTTTCCAACAAAGTGGTATCAAGAGCAAGCTTCGATTCTCTAAAAGACGATGGCCGCAAGTGGAGCATTCCCATTTCCAAAGCTCTCGACAGATAATTTCAATCAATGGAGCATTCAAATGGAGACATATCTTGGTGGACAAGATGTTTGGGAAACCATTGAAAGAGAATATGATTTTTCACAAGATCCCGCTACTTTAAGCCAAGCCGAAAGAAAAGCCTTAAAGGAAGCTAAGGTAAAAGATCAAAGAGCTCTCTCTATCATTCAACTCGGCATGGATGACAACATTTTTGAGAAGATTTCACAAGCAACCACTGCGAAGCAAGCGTGGGATATTCTTAACAATGCTTTCAAAGGCATCGACAAAGTTAAGAAAGTTTGACTCCAATCACTATGAGGAGAGTTTGAGTCCTTGAAGATGAAAGAATCCAAAAAAGTAGCCGACTACATCTCAAGAGTTGTGATAGTTGTTAACCAACTCGAAAGCAATGGAGAAAAGTTAGAAGAAAAGCAAGTTGTTGAAAAGGTACTTCGATCTCTTGTTCAGAAATTCGACTACATTATAATAGCCATTGAAGAGTCGAATGATGTCGAGACCCTTAACTTGAATGAGTTGCTCGGAAAATTACAAGTGCATGAAGAAAAATTAAAAAAATGAATGAGAGAACCGGAAGTCGAGCAATCTCTTCAAGCAATGACGATCAATTCCAACCAACATAAATCTAGTAACTTTGGATATCGCGGTCGTGGTAGAGGCCGTGGTAGAGGTCATGGTCATGGACAAGGACGCGGTCGTGGACGTGAACGAGGTCAAGAAGAACAAAGTTCATACAATAATGAAGAGTCACAATCGGAATTTCGTTAATCACGAACTCGTGGAAGAGGTGGATTTAATCGTCATCAAAATAAATGGGATGTCGAATGTTATAATTGTCACAAATTTGGACACTATGCTTCGAAGTGCCGAAATGAGTCTAACTTTGAAAAGGCTCATCTTGTCGAAAAAAATTCTGACCAATCGTTGTTGGCATTGAAAGCGTCAATCGAAGAAGAAAATACATCGTGGTACCTCGACTCGGGTGCGAGTAATCACATGTGCGGGGAGAAGCACATGTTTGTTGACATTGATGCTACTGTTGCCGGAAATATCACATTTGGTGATATGTCAAAAATCACCATCCAAGGAAAAGGAAGGATTCTCATTCGATTGAAGAATGGCGGACACCAATTCATYGAAAATGTTTAYTATKTACSTGGRATGAAAGCAAATATTTTGAGCATTGGGMWATTKCTCRAAAAAGGGTACGACGTGCACATGAAGGGCCAAAGCTTGTACCTAAGRAATTCCGAAGGGAGGTTGATAGCCAAGGTACAAATGTCAAATAATAGAATGTTCATGTTGAAAATTCAGCACGACATGGCAAAGTGCTTGAAAGCGTGTTTTGAAGACGAATCTTGGTTGTGGCACTTGAGGCTCGGCCACATAAATTTTGGTGGATTGAGGATGATGTCGTCCAAGAAGTTAGTGAGAGGACTACCTGTGATAAATCATCCTGATCAGATTTGTCAAGGATGTCTTGAAGGGAAACAACATCGACACTCTTTTCCAAAAGAATCTCTCTCAAGAGCGAAGAAACCGCTAGAGCTAATCCATACGAACATATGCGGACCTATCGAACCATCATCACTCGGAAATAATCGGTATTTTCTGACCTTCATTGATGATTTTAGTCAAAAGACTTGGGTGTTTTTTTTGAAGAACAAGTCAGAGGCGTTTTCAACCTTCAAAAGGTTCAAGTCTCTAGTGGAAAAACAAAGTGATTATCAAATTAAGGCAATAAGGTCGGATAATGGAGGCGAGTTCACTTCAACAGAGTTCCAGAAATTTTGTGAAGAGAATGGTATTCAGAAATCTCTTACCGTTTCTTATTCTCCACAACAAAACGGTGTCGCGGAAAGGAAGAATCGATCAATTATGAATATGGTTCGATGCATATTGAAGAGCAAAGATTTGCTAAAAGAATTTTGGGCAGAAGTTGTGGAATGTGCTGTTTATTTGTCCAACAGGAGTTCGACAAGAAGTGTTCATGATCAAACACCACAAGAGAAGTGGAGTGGTTTCAAACCAAGCATTTCACATTTGCGAGTATTTGATAGTATTGCACATGCCCACATACCAGATCAAAATAGGAGCAAGCTTGATGTGAAGAGCCAAAAATATATTTTTGTTGGTTATGATCAAGCATCGAAAGGCTATAAGTTGTATGATCCAGTTGAGAAGAAAAGGAAGCTTAGTCGTGATGTCGTGTTCGATGAAAAGAGTTCTTGGGACTGGAGTATTCAAGATAAGGATCAATACACATTTTACCCTTTTGAGTCTATTTCGAAAGAAGTCGAAGAAGAGCCGGTGGAGCCCTTGAGTCCTCCATCGCCACCCCCATGTGATCAACCTTCATCGAAAAGCGAGAGTTCAAATAGCGGAAGACCTCAAAAGACAAGATCGTTGAGAGAAATTTACGAGCTCAATCAAAATCCAATTTGTTTGCTGATACTGAGCCTATAAATTTTGAACAGGCATCAAAGAGTCAAAAGTGGAAGAAAGCCATGGATGATGAGATTACTGCAATTAAGAAGAATGAGACTTGGGAACTTTCTTCTCTTCCAAAAGGACAACAATCCATTGGAGTCAAATGGGTTTACAAGGCGAAGAAGAATTCGAAAGGAGAGATAGAACGATACAAGGCAAGGCTCGTAGTCAAAGGATACAAACAAAAGGCTGGAATTGACTATGATGAAGTTTTTGCCCCTGTAGCTCGTTTGGAAACCATCCGTTTTTTGATTTCGTTGGCAGGCCAAAAGAAGTGGAAAATTCATCAAATGGACGTGAAGTCGGCATTCTTAAATGGAGTACTTGAAGAAGAAGTTTACATAAATCAACCAGAAGGTTACTTGTTACCAGGACATGAGGGAAAAGTGTTGAAGTTGAAGAAAGCGTTGTATGGTTGAATCAAGCGCCAAGAGCTTGGTATAGCTGTATCGACCAAACTTTTATGGAGAAAGAATCTAAAAAATGCCCTCATGAACATGCCATTTATGTAAAAGTTGATGATAAAGGTAACATGTTAATTGTGTGTTTGTACGTCGATGACCTTATTTTTACAGGAAATAATGAGGAGTGGTTTGACGACTTCAAACAAGAGATGACTAAAGAATACGAGATGACGGATATTGGTCTAATGGCATACTATCTTGGGATTGAGGTGCATCAAAAGAAAGATGGGATATTTATTTCCCAATTAGGCTATGCAAACGGAATTTTAAAGAAATTCAAGATGGAGAAATGCGTGCCGACCAATATTCCAATTAATGTTGGGACCAAACTTTCGAAGGATATAAATGGAGATCGTGTCGACCCAACTTTGTTTAAAAGCTTGGTTGGAAGTTTGCGATATTTGACTTGCACGAGGCCCGATATTCTATATGCAGTTGGTCTCATTAGTCGTTATATGGAAAATCCTACAAAGTATCATTTCAAATTGGCTAAACAAATACTTCAGTATGTCAAAGGTACGATCAATTTTGGTTTATTTTATCCAAAAATTAGAGAAATGAAATTGTTCTGATATAGCAATAGCGATTGGGCCGGAGATCCCGATGATCATAAGAGCACGAGTGGTTTTGTATTTTATTTTGGAGGATGTGCATTCACATGGTCATCGAAGAAGCAGACAATAGTTACTCTTTCGACATGTGAAGTAGAGTATGTTGCTGCAACGTCAAGTGTTTGTCATGCTGTGTGGTTAAGGAGTTTGCTTAAAGAACTTCACCTTGGTGACGTGGAATCAACGGAAATATTTGTCGATAACAAATCAGCGATTGCACTAGCAAACAATCCTGTTTTTCATGATCGTAGCAAGCACATTGACACAAGATTTCACTATATTAGAGAATGCATTGCTAAAAAAGATGTTCAAATTAAGTTCGTGAAATTCGAAGACCAAGTGGCGAACATTTTCACGAAGCCCCTGAAACGCGAAACGTTTGAGAAGTTGAGGCACAAACTTGGAATGCGAGAGAATCAAGCTTAAGGGGGAAGTTGAAAGTTAAATAATATAAGCTAGATTCATAAATGGATGTGACTTTTGATATAGCGTCCATTCATGAACATGTGTGTCCTTTCATATTCTGTGCCTTTACATGATTAGTTGTGTCTTTTCATTTTAGTCCTATAAATAGCCATGTAAATTGTCATTTGTAAGTATGAGTTTTGTATGAGTTGTTTAAGAGAGTTCATTATTAAATTGTGTGTTAATAAATAAGAGTATTTATATTTTTTCCGCTGTAATTTATTTTGAACCCACATTTTCCAACACCTCCGACTGCATACAGCCCCCATCCATCGGGGTAGTAATTGTTGATCAGCTCGATATATCCATGTCTGCCTCTACAACAAACATAAAAATAATTATGGGAAATTGTAAATTAATTAATTAATATAAACGACTGCATTAATTAATTAATGTACGTACCTTGACATTCTTTGGGTAAGATTTCGTCCAAAGTAATTATAAGCAACAGTAACTTTCATGTTGCTGTTGGCGATATAACTGTTGATGTGCCCCAAAAGCATGACCCTGTTATGGTCACTAAAATGGCAATTGGACACCGTAATAGCCGTCGATGCTAAAACGATGTCGATCAAGCTATCGTGGCAGCTAGACAAGGTGCAATGGTTGATCCAGATATCACGTGAGCCCGCGGAGATCGATATGCCATCATCGTCGGCCATGCCCCTGAGCCCGTAGTGCCGCGGGCTGGCCCGCACAAGCGCGTCCCCGCATGATACCATGTATGGTCACGCCGTTGATGATAATGTTGTGCACGTATTGTTCGGTGATCCTCACCTTCCGGCCCCTCCCGTCGATTGTCTTGTACGAGTTCATGATCAGCTCCTGCCGCAATACGATGGTCATGTCGACTTTGAACACGATCCACAGCGGCTCGTCTTGGATGACGCCGTAGCGAAGGGTCCCAGGAGGAGGGTTGACCGTGTCGGGGTCGTCAGGTCTCATCACCACATAAAATCTACCGTCCCTACCCCCAACGGCATTCTTGCTGAACCCCATGGCACAGTTGGCACCCGCCCGAGCACTCGTCGATGGGATTACTTGTGCTGCAAGAAAAGTATCCCAACTCATTCGAATTCCTGTGAACAACTTCTTGGCCTACTAAACGAGGGTCTCTTGTAGTGTAATTTGAGTGGACGCAGTGAAGGAAGGGTAAATTAGGGAAATTGCAAGGAAAAGAAAGGAGATTGCCATTTGTGAAACAAGCTTAGATAGAAATTTTGCAAGTGGTTGCCAAGTTATTAAATATTTAGGTCAAAACAAATCGTCAACACATTGACCCTCTTTCTTATGTGAAAATTGGAAAAGTGGTCAAGATTGGAATTTGGATGACATGACATTATGACTTCGGTATCTCCGGTCTTAATTTTTCCTTCATTTCAAGAGATTTATTTTTTCTTGCCTTCTTTTTTTTCCTCTCCAAATTTTTAGTGTTTTTTTTTTTCTATCTCAATGCAGTGTAACATATAGCAATGGAATATGTTTCCAAAAGAATTATTAGGTCAAGCTAGATTTGACAAATACTCCAAATAAGACGGTTTCGTAGTGATCTCTTTACAAGTATTTGTAATACTTAATAACATGTTACGATCAAACACGTTTTGTACACTTCTTGTATAAACCTCACCATTAATAATTTCTTAAATCACCTATCTGTACATCTCTTTTATAGACCTGACCATCAATAATTCCTATAATAATAAGATAGTGACGTGTGTCATTTGAAAAATATTTAATTTTGTTTAATTAATTATAATAACATGAGAATTTTATTATACTCTTACTATTATAAATTTTAATTTTAATTATTATGACTATGACACCAAAATAGAAAGTTAGTTTTCTTCGGATCAACTTTTATGAATAAATTGATTTTAGTAGGACATAGTTACGTTTCAAGCTATATACCATTGGAAATACCTATGAGTCTAGTTTCTAATAAAAAAAACGGATCGCGAAAATAATAATTTGAGAGTGAGGTATGTCTATTTGACTGAAATGTGGCAGTGCAGTGTTTTCATACACGAATTTGGAAGGTTGAGCAACTCTTAGTGAGTTTTCATGAACATACTCATTGAAGAACCTTGGGAGTTGATAATCACTTAATCTTTAGTCAAGATTCATCTTATTTATTTTTATTATAGTTACCTTTTTATTTTTCTAGATCATAGAAAATGTAATGTCTTATTTATTATCTTTGACTCATCTTAGAGGGTTGTTCCAAGTCCTTGCCTATAAAAGGCACCTCATTGTTATGTTTCCCGCAACCAATTTCTAAATAAAAAAATATATTTTTAGCTTTTGTTTAGAAGATTTATCTTCTTGTATCTTGCTCTAAACTCTTTTGGTGGATTCCTAGAGTTGTTAGTTTTTTAGGAGTGCCTTGTGACACCTCCTACTTCTCTTGAACTTTTCGGTATCAAGTGGTATCAGAGCTTTGGTTTTCGATGGCTGGTCATAGGCAAAACCGACCAAATGTTGAGTATCCCGCAGCTCGTCAAAGAGACCTTTGTGATATCGAGTTGGAAGATTTAAGGAGACAAGTGCAATAACTCGAGCAACGCCTTGCGCGTGGCAAACCTTTGAATCGTGATGTTGAGGGTCATGATTTAGGGGCTGGTTCTTCAATTAATGAGGCAGAAAATCCATTTCATGGTGATAGAGTGCGGTTTGAACTATTGGTTTACGTAATTGGAAGTAACCAATTAGGTTTACGATAAAACCTAGAAATCGATCACTGATCCAATTCGAGTACCTCTACAGGATAGACCTCAACAGAAAACTGAAGAGCAAATGATTGACTTCAGTAGTTCCTCATATAAAATTATTGACACTAGAGATATAGTAATATGGAGAAGACAAAATTATTTCAAATGGTGATTCAAGTGACGATAATTCATCTCACCGTCAAAGACTTCGAAGGAAAAATATTCGTGAGAAGTCTTTTGATTTCAAAATTGATATTCCAGATTTTGATGGAAGAAATGACCCTAATGAATTCATTGATTGGATCAAATCTGTTGAGAGGATCTTTGAATTTAAAAAGATTCCAGAAGATGGAAAAGTGAAGCTTGTTGTTATCAAGTTGAAGAAATATGCATCTATTTGGTGGGAACACCTAAAAAAGCAACGTGCTCATGATGGTAAGTGATTCAAGCTTTTTGGTTGCCTACTTATGAAAATGTGTCAAAGATTCAAAAGCTTGTCCGCAAAAGAACGGAGTCGCACGTAGGTTGGCAAATTGACTCGAGTCGTCTCTCGAGGAACATACAATCGGAATCCTTAAATAGTTTTGTTCAATTTCAGATAACACATACAAATAAGGGGGGGGGGGGAATTTTGATGAGATTTATTAACTACGAATTTAAAGAACTAGACTAGATTAATTAACTAAGCTAAAATAAATTATCTAATTAATAAAATAAACTTAAACAATCAATAACTAACTCATCGACTAAGAAGTAATTCAGAAACATCAATTTAAACTAAACATTCAAGTGAAAAACTGCTAACTGTTGCAACCTTTAGCGCTAACTGTTACTGCCTGCAACCGTTAGCACTAACGGTTACTGCTAACTGTTGGTCCAACCGTTAACACTAACCGTTAACAGCAACAGTTAACACTAACTGTTGGTAAGAACTTAACGTAAACTGATCTCCAACCAATAGATAAACCTAACTAATTATAAACTTAATTTAAACCTCTGAAACTGAAATTCTAACTAGATAAATTAAACTAACAGATTGCATGAAGATCGAATTCTAAATAACCAAACTGACCGCTAAGGGTTGCTGTTAAAGGTTGGGGTAACCTTTAGCAGTAACCTTTAACAACCCAGATTTATCAAACTGTGAATCTGCATGCATGAACTAATTCCAAACCAATAGGATACCACTCTTCCAATAATAAACATGAATTACGAAATATAAACTACGATCGATCAACCAAATAGTTCAACGAATCCAAACCACGCAACAATACGAACATAAACGAAGCAATATCCTAAACGTTGAAAACTAATGAAGAAAAACTAAGAAAATTGAATAAACGTTCAAAGTACTAGTTCACGCTACTGGAAATTGTACGATCTTCAGCTATTCCGAAGGGAGGATGCAGCGAATCAGAACTCCAATGGGTGAATCGCCGTTGAATGGCTCGAAAACTTGTAGTAGTCGATTCCTCGTCGTCCCCTGATCGTCGCGTCTCGTGGTTGTTGTCCGTCTTGAAACCCTCGGATTATGCTCTGAAGTTAGGGTTAGGAGGCGTACATGCAGACCTAGCTACCCGAAATTCGGATTAAAAGAGGTATTTATAGGGTTTTCTGTGATCTGGGCCGAAAAGCCTGTCTGCTGCATTCTGGGCCCCGCTAACGGTTGGTTGTTAACGGTTAGAGCAACCGTTAGTAGCAACCGTTAGCCTCTTTTTCTGTCTTTCGGGCCTGCTACTAATGGTTGGTCTTAACGGTTGGTATAACCGTTAGGGTAACCATTAACTTCACGAACTTGCTATTTTTCGCCGGAAAATTCGATCTTCACCTCTCGATCATTGTACTTTATCTCTAAGGCGCTGAACAATCCCGGGTACTTAGCTGTAAAGTGATAAACATCAAATAATCACTTATTTTGCATCAATTAGATCAAAACACGGTAAAATAAGTTGGACATTTAAATGTACGAAATTAAGCTCGAACGGTCCAACTTATACCAAAAACACTGATAAAAAGATACTAAAACGCTACTAAAAATAACCACAAAAGCATATTAATCAGTAAGCAAAAAATCCAAACATGGAACAAGATGAAGAAGGAACTACGAAGGAAATTCTTGCCTGATAATTATCGACAAGAGGCATTTCTCAAATATCATAGTTTCAAACAAAGAGATCTATCTGTAGAAGATTATATTGCTGAATTTGAGAATCTCATGATGAGATGTGATGTTTTGGAGCCGGATGAGCAAATTATTGCTCGTTTTCTTGGAGGACTTAGATATGAGATTGGAAATGTTGACCAATTACAGCCATATTGGACTTATAATGATGTTTGTAAGTTGGCTCTCAAAGTCTAAAAATAACTAAAAGAATCAAAGAAGTTTGGTGGTCGTTTTTCTCCAAGTGGTGGTGTTTCTAACCGAGGGAGTCCAGCTACTTCTGGGATCACGACAACAAAAAATATTGAAAAATAAAAGACGAGAGTAGATAAGGAAAATAATGTGGGTTTTGTGAAACCAAGTGGCCCGAACAATCAAAAACCGTGTTTCAAATGCAAGGGTTTTGGACACTTCGCTGCGGAATGTCCAAATCGCACGATTATCACTCTCGTCGAAGAAGTGGAGGAGGAACCTTTTGAGGCAGCACCTACCTATGACGAATCTAATGATGAGGAGGATATTACTTATGAAGATTATGGAGAATCTCTTGTAGTACGACGAACTCTCAATGCAAATTCTGTGGAGGATGACACATGGCTTTGTAATAATATATTCCACACAAGATGCACTTCGCATGGAAAGGTTTGTAATGCCATTATTGATGGAGGAAGTTATGAAATGTAGTTGCTACTACAATGGTGGAGAAGTTGAAACTGAAGATCATCCTCGACCTTACAAGCTAGCATGGCTTTGTAAAGGTAATGAATTGAAAGTAACAAAAAGGTGTCTTGTGCAGTTTTCTATTAGCAATAAGTATAAAGACGAAGTGTGGTGTGATGTTATTCCGATGGACGCTTGTCATTTGCTTCTTGGACGACCTTGGCAATTTGATAGGAAAACTCATCACGATGGCTTGAAGAATACATATACTTTTGTGAAAGATGGAGAAAAAATTATTTTGGGACCATCTAAGATGGAGAAAATTTCCAAACCTTCAAAAGGGGAGGGAAATAGTTTACTCTCCAAGTCTCAAGTTGAGAAGGCAATTTTTGAGTCCATGGAAGCATTTGCTTTGGTAGTTTTGGAGGAAAATGAAGAAGGTCATACTGTCCCTTTTCAAGTTCAACATCTTCTTCAAGAATTTCATGACGTGGAGCCCGAAGAAATTCCTCCAAGGCTACCTCCGATGCGAAATATTCAACATTGCATTGATTTAATACCTGGTTCATCAATACCAAACAAGGAAGCTTATAGAATGAGCCCTAAAGAGCGTGAAGAATTGCAAAGGCAAGTTGAGAACCTTGTAACTAAAGGTCTTGTCCAAGAAAGTAAGAGTCCTTGTGCTGTTCCGGTGCTACTTGTGCCAAAGAAAGATAGGTCGTGGCGAATGTGTATTGATAGTCGAGCGGTGAATAAAATTACTATCAAATACCGCTTTCCTATTCCTCGCCTTGATGATCTTCTTGATCAACTTCATGGTTTCAAGATTGGTTCTAAAATTGACTTGCGAAGTGGTTATCATCAAATCTACATGAGACCGAGAGATGAATGGAAGGCGACTTTCAAAATAAGAGATGGACTCTATGAATGGCTAGTTATGCCATTTGGACTTTCTAACGCACCTTCAACTTTTATGAGGCTTATGAATCATATCTTTAAGCCTTTCATTGGAAAGTTCGTGGTTGTCTATTTTGATGACATTCTTGTAAATAGCTCTAGCCCAGAAGAGCACTTAGACCATCTTCGACAAGTATATGAAGTGCTAAGGGAGCAAAGTTTGTATGCAAATTTGAAGAAATGTCACTTTTTCAAAAATAGCCTTGTTTTCTTAGGCTATGTTATTTCTTCAGAAGGCATGAAGATGGACGAAGGCAAGATTGAAGCTATACTCACTTGGCCGATTCCTAGATCTATTCATGATATTCGAAGTTTCCATGGCTTAGCTTCATTTTATCACAGGTTCATTAAAATTTCATCACCGTTATTGCACCTATTACAGAATGGTTGAAAGGTGGAAACTTCAAGTGGACGGAAGAAGCACAAAAAAGCTTTGAACTTCTTAAAAGGAAAGTCACGGAAGCTCCAATTTTGCAGCTACCAAATTTTGATAAAGTTTTTGAAGTAGATTGTGATGCTTATAATGTGGGAATTGGAGATGTTCTTAGCCAAGAAGGTAAACCCATAGCTTTCTTTAGTGAAATGATGAATCAATCTTGGCGAAATTATTCTACGTACGACAAGGAGTTCTTTGCTATTGTTCGAACGTTGGATCATTGGAAACATTATCTCCTACACAAAGAGTTTGTTCTTTTTTCAGATCATGAAGCTTTGAAGTACTTGAACACTCAACAATAGTTGAATCCTCGACATGTTAGATGGGTTGAATTTCTACAAGCCTTCAACTTTGTGATCAAGCACAAATCTGGAGTCCTCAATCGTGTGGCAGATGCTCGACATTCTCTGTTGTCTACTTTACAATTAAAAGTCATTGGTTTTGAGGTAATCAAAGATCTCTACAAGGATGACCCATATTTTGTCAAAATTTGGAATGGATATTTAAAAACTCCATTTAAACTTTTCTTGATTCAAGATGGATTTCTGTTCAAGGATAAACTCTTATGTATTCCTGAATGTTCTCTACGGCAAGCGATTATTAATGAAGCTCATAGTGGAGGTCTTGCTGGACATTTTGGTAGAGAGAAGACGCTTGTGCTGGTTCAAGAAAATTTTTATTGGCCAAGAATGGAACGAGATGTCAAGAGATGCATTGAAAGGTGTAGAACTTGTCATATTGCCAAAAGTCATGGGCAAAATATTGGCTTATACACTCCATTACCAGTTTCAATGGGACCGTGGGAAGATGTGAGTATGGATTTTGTGGTTGGATTGCCGCGTACTCAAAGGAACAAAGATTCGATTATTGTGGTTGTTGATCGATTTTGAAAATGACACATTTTGTTCCTTGTATTAAGACGTTGGATGCTACATATGTGGCTAATCTTTATTTTAAAGAAATAGTGAGGCTCCATAGAATTACAAAGACCATTACTTCTGACCGAGATTCGAAGTTTATGAGTTATTTTTGGCGAACACTTTGGAAGAAACTTGGAACTAAACTTCAGTTTAGCTTGTCTCATCATCCACAGACTGATGGACAGACGGAAGTTGTCAATAGAAGTTTGGGAAATCTTTTAAGGAGCTTGGTTGGAAAGAGTCCTTGCAAATGGGATGTGGTTTGGCTCAAGCGGAGTTTGCTTATAATATCTCTTCTAGCCAAACAACTGGTAAAAGCCCGTATGAAGTCGTGTATGGCAGCAACCCAAGTACTCCATTGGACTTAGCACATATTCCAATCACTCATCATTTTAGTGGAGACGGAGAAGAACATGCTAAGTACATTAAAAAGTTGCATGAGCAAGTTCGTCAAGAGATTGTTAAGCAAAATGAGAAGTACCAAAAAATTGCAAACAAGCATCGAAAGAAATCAATTTTCAAGGAAGGAGATTTGGTTTGGGTTCACTTGAGGAAAGAACGTTTTCCTCGTGGTCGACATGGAAAATTGCAACCTAGAGCTGACTGTCCTTTTAAAGTCTTAAGAAAGATTGGTGTAATGCTTACAAGATCGAGTTGCCAGGAGATTATGGTGTTTCAGCAACTTTTAACATTTCTGATCTTTCTCCTTATGTTGACGATGAACTTGATTCGGATTCGAGGACGAATCTTTTCCAACCGGGGAAGAATGACACCAAAATACAAAGTTAGTTTTCTTCGGATCAACTTTTATGAATAAATTGCTTTCATTGGGACATAGTTACGTTTCAAGCTATATACCATTGGAAAGACTTATGAGTCTAGTTTCTAATAAAAAAACGGATCGCAAAAATAATAATCCGAGAGTGAGTTATGGCTATTTGACTGAAGTGTGGCAGTGTAGTGTTTTCATACGCGAATTTGGAAGGTTGAGCAACTCTTGGTGAGTTTTCATGAACATACTCATTCAAGAACCTTGGGAGTTGATAAGCACTTAATCTTTAGTCAAGATTCATCTTATTTATCTTTATTATAGTTACCTTTTCATTTTTCTAGACCATAGAAAATGTAATATTTTATTTATTATCTTTAGCTCATCTTGGAGGGTTGTTCCAAGTCCTTGCCTATAAAAGGCACCTCATTGTTATGTTTCTAGCAACCAATTTCGAAATAAAAAATATATTTTTAGCTATTAAGCTTGTTTAGAAGATTTATCTTCTTGTATCTTGCTCTAAACTCTTTTGGTGGATTTTTAGAGTTGTGTGTTTTTGAGGAGTGCCTTGTGACACCTCCTACTTCTCTTGAACTTTCCGGTATCAGACTATTCAAAATCCAAATTAAAATATTAAATAAATAATTATATAATGGTTCAACTACTTTTTATAATTCATTCATTGCCATATAGATAAATTATGTATGTAACCCTCTAAAAATAATTCTTATAACCTATTAACCCTCCACTCTCCCTCCACCACCACTCACGCCGCCACCTGTCTGGACGCCGATGACTGCTCAGTCAGCTTTGACTCTGACTTTTCAGCGACCGACCGCCGATTTTATTTTTATACACAAATTCCATGCTATCAAGTATGAGTATTTTACTATCAACTAAACACACACACACACACACACACACACACACATACATATATATATATATCACACTAAGCAAACCTTTTGTTAAGAAGTATGAAAAAACACATTTAAAATATGAATATAATGCATCGATTTTTGCATTATATGTATTGTAGCCACGAGACTAAATATTTACATCAACCAGATATATTTTCTTTATTTATATATGCATGATTTTATTTATAATATAATTATATATATGTATATGTGTGTGTGTGATTAGGTTCAAATGAGAATCATATCTTTATTTGTAAACTTAAGGTGAATTATGAATTTTAGATTTAATTAAATTGATAATTTAGATTTTTTTTGTATTTTTTCTTATTTAATTAACAACATTAGAATTATATAATAAAAGTATTGTTGATATATATAATAAAAACACTCGTTCGCACAAATAAGTATCAATAATAAATATTTGATATTATTTTCAGTGAATACAAGCAACAACCAAAATCAATCCATGATTTTTTTTTTATAAACTCTGATAGATCAATCTAACAATATGTAATTTTGGATTTCAAACTTACTAACCATGCATGTTTGTATTGCATGTTCACTCATGGCTTCAAATATAGATAATTTCATATCCTAGTTTTAAGATAAATTCACATCATTTGTATGGGTGAGATAATTTGTATGGGTGATTAGTTGCACGGGTGAGTAGTTGCGCTCGAATTATAGGAAAATATATTATTAATAAGGAAGTGGGAGATCGGATCATTCCAATATATAGAAGAACAATGCTAACATAGGCTATGATTAACTAAGAACTAAAAGATAAGAAGAAAAATATAAAGATTATATTCAATTCTAGAATAATATAAACTATTAAGTAATGTCTGTTACTATCTACAACTTTTGGTTTCAAAACTTTAATAGTGTTTTAGATTATTATTCGAAATTGGAAAGAAAATTATGTAAATATTTTTTTGTCTTATTATATAAAATGATATTTGCATAAGTGATAAACTAAGACAAGAAAAAAAAAATAGTGTTAGAATTGAATGAATTTGGTAATTTAAGATGAATTGTTTATGAAAAATAAATTTAATGTTGAAATTCATACCCTATTGGTGGTGGTGATATGTAACACCCAATTTAATTTGTATTAAATGGTGTAGTTTGACCATCACGTGGTATTAATATGCAAGAATCAAGAATAAAAGGTCAAATATTAACGTATAAAATGAGATTAAGAATATAACAATCAAATATTATATTCTACAACATACACAACAAAAAAAATCGAAAGAGCCGACGGGGATTACCAATGGGCAGCTATCCATCGGTAAAAGTTTGAGTTTCCTGATGGCATTAATTGTCGACGGACTACCGACGAATGTAGCCCCTCAGTAGATTTGTCCGTCGGCAAGTTCTCGGGAAGTTGGCAGCAATAAAGTCCGCCCAATATTTCGACGGGCCATGTCCGTCGGCAAGTTTTTAAAAAATAAAAAATAAATCAGATTTTAATTGATGTCGGGTCCGTCGCCAACGCCGATTTTTATTTACCAACGGACCATGTCTGTCGGCAAGGTTTTAAAAATATAAAAAATAAATTGGATTTAATTGCCGTCGAAAATAAGGCCGTCGGCAACTTCGATTTTTATTTACCAACGAATTCTTTCGTCGGCAACGTCGAATATTTGCTGCCGGCGGATTTACCGACGAAATCATGTCCGTCGGTAAACTTAATAAAAACAGATTTTATGGCCCGTAGCTTACAACGCCTGCGAACAAATTCATTCAGCAACAACCAACAAATAAAACGCGAGAAGGAGGCTGAGAAGGGAGTAGGGAGCATCGCCACCGCCGGAGCACCGTCAACTTCAAATATTAAGGTATGTTAGCCTTTTAACTTAAATATAATATTTTTTTAATTTAATTTGATTTGAATATATGCATTAGGTTTTGAGAAATTTAATTGGGTGTTCAATTTAGAAAATTAGGCTTGATTTATGCAATTGTGAATGATTTTAGTTTATGGTTCATTTATGCAATTAAGTTTTATTTTAGTTTAATTTATAATTATTTATAAATTAGATTCGATTATAAATATTTGTATAAAATTAGGGCTAACTAGGTCGCTAGTATTCATTTAGGGTTCATTTATGCAGTTAGAATTTATTTTAGGGTTTAATTTATAATTATTTATAAATTAGGTTCGATTATATAAAATTAAATTAGGACTAGGTTAGGTTTAGGGTCCATTTATGCAATTAAGTTTTATTTTAGGATTTAATTTATAATTATTTATAATTTAGATCCGATTATAAATATATGTATAAAATTAGGGCTAATTAGATCATTAGTATCCATTTAGGGTTCATTTATATAATTAAGATTTATTTTAGGGTTTAATTTATAATTATTTATAAATTAGGTTCGATTATATACATTTGAATTAAATTAGGGCTAGATAGATTTTGATATGTAATTAGGGTTGCAATTATATAATTATCCTTTAAAGTGTATGTGATGGTGGTTTGTAAATGTTGTGATGATCGGTTGTATTTAATATATGTTATGGTTTTTTGTTACATACACTATAATAGATTGATGTTGTGATTGGTTGGGTAGACGTCGGTGATGATGTGGTGTACGGCGCCGGCCGGGAGGTTTCGTCCCTCCAATAACGGTTTTCAAGATTATTCTAAAAAATGATGATGGTTTTAAAAAGTTTTAAATTGTCGGGGATAGCGGTTTGAAATGTTGTGGTGATCGGTGATTTGCATATTTTTGTACGTGTTCTTATGATATTTTTGAGACTCGCTTGTACGTGATTTACCTGTATTTATGTGGTTTTGGAGTCCACTTGTCATATTTTGCATCTTTTTAGGTTTTGTAGCGTTTTCTTTGTTTTTAGTAGTTTTCTTGTATTTTCTTAGTTTTTTTAATTAGTTTTTGTTTTGAAGATCAACATTGGTCAAAGTGGGCCCGGAAGATGATTCAAACCTGAGGTATTCGCTGACAAGCCTTGACATATCTTTGGTGCGAGGATCGACCGGAAGTGACGAAAAATGTGGCCATTTTCATTATCACCTCACGCATTCGCTTGGTGAATATATCAGTTGTCGTAATACAAGCACAAATGCAATGCCATTAGTGCCATTGGCTTCCACCTTATATCATTGGAAAGTTGAGAGATATATCTAAAACTCTGTGTTTACAAAAATCCCAAATTCTGAGTTTAAGAATGGTAAAAAGTAGCTTTAAGTGGAGACAGTGCGCCATAGCCTCGCTTGTGGCAGGTTTTGGTGCAGAGCCCATAAATTCTCGTAATAAAATTCTAATTGACACAAATCAAACTCCAAATGAATGCCAAGAGGGAGGGATAAATTTCATATCAGGACATCAATGGCTGATTTCGTATATTTTTCAGTCGATCGACTGAACAAGCCCAGACCGACTGACGGGCAGAAAGTTTGGCCATTTTTAGAAGAAACAGTTGATCGACTGGGTTTTATTCAATCGACTGAGAAGCAAGAAAAATTCGTAATTTTAGCCCCTTTTGACGATTTTGCCCCTGCAACTTGGTTTTTATATCCCAGCCATTTTCACCTAAAATATTATATTCTTCCTTGGTGGTTTTGGACTTGTTCCACCTCCTCTAAGATCCATCTTCATTTCCATTGAAAACCCTATTCCATAATCCTTAGATTAGTTTAGTTCAGTTAGTTAATTAGTTGTCTTAGTTAGTGTTGAAGAAGGTGACATCTCCATCCTTGTTGAAGCTAGCGTATTAAAATTGTTCTTGGTATTTTGAAGTTGTAAGCTAAACCTTGGAGTTCCTTTGAAGTAATATTGGTATTATTCTTTCACTTTCTTATTGTGTGTTATCATTATGTTGTTGAGTATGTTTTTCATTCCATGTTCTTCATGTTCATCATTTACTATTTCTGGCAAAACCCCATTGAAGTTCTTATGAGTTCTTCAAGCTTTTTTTCAAATTACGAAATTTCTTAATTTTTATTAGAAATCATGTCTAGATTCATAGTTTGTTGTTGTGTTATGTTTGTAGCTTTCAAAGCACTTTTCCCTCCTTAGTTTATTTCAAACTTTAAAATGATGATGTTGTGTTCAAGCTTTACAAATCTTCAAGTTTCAATTATTTTAATTCGCAATTGATGAAATTAGTTTAGAAATTATGGGTTTAGGTTTTAGGTTCGTTTAGAGCCATTAATTAGAGTTTGTTGAGACTCGGGATTGACAAACCCGGGAATTGGAATTGATAACCCCAACACTTAACCGATATTCAGGATTGACAACCCCGATTCATGGATTAAGTGATCGGCAAAAATCGATTGATCGTAGAGACGAACCGAACACCCTAAACCCTAATTTTTTGTTATTTTCATTAAAGTCATTTTTAATCCGTGTCTTAGTTGATTAGCTTTCAAGACCCAACCAAAGTGAATTATGCTTTATTTAGCATAGTTAGTTAGTTTTATTTTATTTCATAAAAATCAAACGCGAAAGATTAGTCTTCCTCGAGAGACACGACTTGGAAAAACTTACCGCTCTACAATCGACTCTGTCCTATTGCGGAGACGATTTCTTAGAGTGCTAAGAAATATTTGATCAATCGGTATGTGATTGTTGTGTTTAAGATGTTATGGTTTGTTGATATTGTTGTCTTTAAATTTTGTATGATTAATATAGTAAGAACAATAGGTATTTTTGACTCGTTTAATTCGATTTAGTAACAAATAGAGAATTTGATACTAAAGTTCGAATTGTTCCCTTCTATAATAAGTACCTTAGACCCATTTGGGATTTAGTATCAAATAGAGAGTTTGATACTAAATTTCGAATTGTCCCATATTCGGACAATTTGAGAATGTGGGTGTAGTATGGTTATATCTTATGCGTATGTGTTATGTTGACTTTGAGATTTTTGTTTATGCATCTTTCTTTTGTTCTCGGGTGCACAAAAATATATGTGCACTTAGAGAACTAAGGGGAGATATTGCCGAAATTTTGAAACCAAAAGAAAATGCATAGGCTAAGATAACACATACTACTAACATTTTTGTATGGGATAGAAGCCTTACCAATAATTCAAATTACTCTTCTTCCTTGTAATGCTGCCGAGATTTCGCCACCCACATTATTTTCCTCTCACAAAAGAACGATCTATCATTTTAACTAGTATCACAAATAATTAACACCCTAAATTATATGATGGATAGTATTGGTCATAGTTGGATGTACAAACGACAAGGGGATGACGGATTTCTTTTGGATACATTCATAAAAGGAGTTGAGAGTTTCATTGAATTTGCACTCACACATGATTCTACAGAGAGGGATGGTGATAAGTTGAAATGTCCTTGCAAATAAATTAAGTGTAGGAATCGTAATTATCGCGATATCGGTGACATCAAATATCACCTATGTGCCAAAGGGTTCGTTCCGATTATCATATTTGGACTCATCACGGGGAAACATTAGATCTTGTGTCGTCGCATTGTAATCTTGATGTCGGGGGATCATCTCCCATCATTAATGAAAACTCACAAATTGTGTACATAAATATGGTGCAAAAAGTTGTCGGACCTGATTTTGAGATGAATGATGTTGCAGAAGAATCGCCTAATCCAGAGGCACGAAAATTTTTTGATATGTTAGAAGTGTTAGTCATACTAAAATTAGGATTCATTTCTTATGACTTATTCAATGAAAAAAAATGTGCTTCCGGACATGCTCAGTTCCACATATTCTTGTACTACGGACCCTCTGCCATCCATTGCAGCAAACTCAAAAGCACCAAGGGCCTTCGATTCTGTCCCTGCTGGCTGGAATCCAGAATAATTGGAAACTTTCTGGCTAGCCTCCGCTAAAAAACCCGCCCCACTACCAAATGAATGTGTTCGTTTCTGGATGAAATGAAAATTGGATTCATGTAACAAGATTAATTTGGAAAACGAGTAGGGATATTTTGACCATTATTTTCATATCCGTAATAGTGAGTCGAACTATTATTCAAGTGTAGCCCGAGAGGGCGGCTAGCACTCAGGAGCAAAATAATCTCTGCATACAGGTTGCAAGAAACACACCCAACTCTTTTTTGCTGCCCGACTTATGAATTTAAAGTCAGGAATGCCATTTCTCAGAAGTGTTATGATCAATTCATTTATCTAGTCAAAGAGGTTGTGCTTGAAGAAAATAAAGTTGTAGATAATTTCTACAAAATTAAGAAGCTATTGAGAAGTATGGGTTTACCTGTGGAGGATATAGATTGCTGTAAGAATAATTGTATGATCTACAGGAATGAGGATTGTGAACTCAATAGTTGCAAGTTTTGTAAAGGAACCTGATTCAAACCCGTGAAGCAGGGAAGCACAAAACGATGTAAGTCCAAATTAGTTGTGTCCAAGAAGATGTGCTACTTTTCCTTGACCCCCCGTTTGCAAAGACTGTACACATCTCCAACTACAGCGAAAGCTATGCGGTGGCATGCTGAATACCTAGTCGACGATGGTGTCATGCGTCAACCATCAGATTCAGAGGATTGAAACCATTTTGATCAAACTCATCCAGAGTTCGCTTCCGAAACCCAAAACGTCAGATTGGTCTTTGCACAGATGAATTTTAACTTTTGGTAGTTTTGGATCGCAATATTCATCGTGGCATTGAAACCAATGAAGCAAATGATTGACCCATAGATGTGTATAAGAGACAGGTTGAAACCAATGAAGCAAATGATTGACCCATAGATGTGTATAAGAGACAGGTTGAAACCAATGAAGCAAATGATTGACCCATAGATGTGTATAAGAGACAGGTTGAAACCAATGAAGCAAATGATTGACCTGGTTATAGTCACACCATATAACTTGCCACCCTGGATGTGTATGAAAGAACAATATATGTTTCTAAGTGTTCTTGTTCTAGGCCCCAAAAGCCCTAAGGACAAGTTGGATGTTTTCCTACAACCTCTAATTGCAGAGTTGAATTAGCTGTAGACGGATGGTGTTGACTCGTATGATATGTCCAAGAAGCATAATTTCAGGTTTTGGGGAAGAACCTGAAGCAGGGCTCTTTTTCCTCACTAACTTAAGTGGAGAAAAGGTATAATTTCCTGAGAGAAAAATCTTTGTAGACAGAACCAATCATTAGTTCCCAACCGTGGTTCGCAAGCCTTTGTCATTGTCAGTTAACTAAGTAGGGCCTGGAGATTCACGAAGAAGTATTGCGTTATTTACCAGTGAGTGGTATTATTGGACTGGAACTCGGCAAAATAGCCCTGTAACTTCGGGAGAAGGGGTGCCTCCTCACAAATGGGGTCGCAGTGACCAGGCCCAGTGTCCAGGTTCTTTCTTTTTTTGAGGCAGTTTTTTTTTTTAGAATCCCCCCGCTAAACCAAAAGAAAGATGGAGACTCAGCGATGCATCCCCTGGTGGGTCCTCTCCCAGTGGATGAGGGGGAAGTTCCAGGCTCATTGAATGCTTGCTTGATAACCCAAACCGCGAGTCCCTTAGGAGAGAACAGTTTCTATTGAACTTTTTCCATCTCATATAGCCGAGAAAAGTAGGATCTGAAGGAGAAACCGTACAAATATTAGCCTCAAATGAATGCCCAAAGGGGGAAAGCTTGCCGATGCTATTGAATCCGCTGCAGTTGGTCTTACCCTGGTGGTGTTTTATTGCAAAAAAATATGGACGAAAGAAGCTACCCTCGACAGGTTCCACAGCAAATGTAACTTGCCTGTAAACTATTCCCTCAGCTGGCACGAAATTAAGAAGTCCGAGCCAAGGTGATCAATTGCTAGCTAAGTGGTGGTCGGCGTAATAATAATGACATTTGTCGAGATGCCATGGCCTGTTTACTAAGATCAAATACCGATTCGATCCGAGATCTCTTATTGAATTGCTCATTCAATGAGCATTCTCAATATTATGCCTTGAAGAGAAAGGTTGTCCTCTTAGAATCCCCCCATCTATAAGCCAGCCAGTGAACTGCAAGCCCTTATGTGGACAATTAGTGATTTTCCCGCATACTCCATGTTGTCGGGTTGGAGTATGGCCAATTAAACTGCTTGTCCATATTACATAGAGCGATATGATGCATTTACTTTGAAGTTTAGTGGAAAACAATCTTGATGTGGTAACCACCAAAAATTTATAGAATGTGATCATCATTTCAAAAAGACAAAAAAAAAAACTTTCAAAAAAACAAAAAGGTTGATGCTCCCCCGCCAAACATTCGTTCAGGAGTAGAGATATTGCCTGAGATAGATAGAATTGGGCTTCTGAAGGTCACTGAGCTAGAAATATAACGTGTTAATGCTCAAATCGTAAAGACGAGCGGTTGGAAGAAAAGAAGTATTTTTTGGGACCTTCCGTACTAGACCACAAATTTAATTCATCATAATTTAGATGTTATGCACATTGAGAAGAATGTGTTCAATAATGTGTTTAACACGGTGATGAATGTGAAGGGGAAGACAAAAGATACGTCGAAATCAAGAGATGAGCTGAACGACTATTATTTTCGTCCATCGCTTCAAGCTAATAACTCGGGAAAGTATCACAAATATTCTTACACACTCGATAAAAAGTCAAGAATTTCTTTGTGTGAATGAGTTAAGACTCTTTAGTTTCTAGATGGGTACGCTTCAAGTTTGGGATGCTGCATCGATATGAAAGGATTGAGATTGCATGTGATGAAGAGTCATGATTGTCATGTGTTTATGCAACGATTAATTCCAATTTCTTTTTGAGAACTAATCCCTAATCCAATTTAGAAAGCTCTAACAGAGTTGAGTTTGTTCTTCAAAGACCTGAGTGTAAGAGTTATCGAAACTTATGATATGGCTCACTTGGAAAAAATATTCCTCTGATCTTGTGCCAACTTGAGAAGATCTTTCACTCAAGTTTTTTTGAATCAATGGGACATTTGCCGATCCACTTACCATATGAGGCAAGAATTACTGGTCCAGTGCAGTATAAGTGGATGTATCATCTCGAAAGATATCTTCGTAAACTTAAAAATTGTGTGAGGAACAAATCAAGTGTTTAGGGCTCGATAGCAAATACTTATCTAATTGAAGAGACGTCAAATTCTAGTTCGTAATACTTTGAATATCAAGTCTCCAATAGAAGAACAAACTTCAGAATCATTGAACGACGATGATGAGATTCCATCAGTATTCAAAATTATGGTGAACCCTTCTCATCTGTAGCAGGAAAAAAATAGTTGTCAGGTCAAGAGTTTGATGTGGCGAGAAAATACGTATTATTAAATTGTGATGAACTCAAGAATTTTAGTAGGTATAATTGATTATAAATAATATTTTATGTACTACTTGATGTAATTGATTATAATAGTATTTTACTTCATTAAATATGCAGCCTTTTCACGGAGGGCATTAAACACCAACAACCGAATATTTCAAATAAAGAATTAAATGGAAAATTAGAAAATGAATTTCACATTTGGTTTGAGAACTACTTGAGTAAAACTTTATGAGGTTTGTTTATATACATATATTACGTATTTGTATTTGGATAATGTAACTTTACGTCATATATTATAGACCTGGGATTCCTGGAATAGTGTAACCAATAATTACATTAAGAGTCTAGCGTTCGGTCCATCTCATTGTGTGACTACATTCAATGGTTGCAAGATAAATGGATACAGATTTCAAACAATTGCATATAGATCAGAATGATCTACATCGAACACTGAGGTTTGTCTAAAAGGATCAACTTATGGAGAAGATGAATATGACTATTACGATTGTTTGGTAGAGATTGTTAAACTTGAATATTCAGGGTCTGTAAGCACAATCTTGTTCAAATGCTAGTGGTTTGATCCGACTCCAACAGGCACGAGAGTGCACTCTCAATATAAACTTGTCGACGTTAATCATAAACGTAGATTCAATAATTACGAGCCATTCATACTTGCGGCCTAATCTACTCAAGTTTATTATTGCACGCATCCGAGTTTGAGACGAGGCACGGTCGACTGGTTGACAGCTTGTAAGATTAAGGCGAGATCAACAATAGACTTCATAGAAGAGCGAACCCCTGAACAATCGTTTCAAGAGGATGTTGTTGAAATGCATGGTGCAACCCAATTGGAGGATGTTGATATCCAACTTAATGATCCACTTGTCGATGATGTCGATGCCAAACTTGTCGATGATACGCAAAATGAGTTTATAAGTAAAGAAGAGACAAACGACGACGATTAGTTTGTAATTTATGTCAGTTAAGGTCATAACGTTATATAATTAATTACATTTAAAAAGATAATATAATATTTTAATTTTAATTGTTTTTAATTTAATCTCAATGTGTTCGAGGTCGTTTAGATGAGAGGGAAGAGTACCATTAGAGCTGGTTATGGGTTTTTTGACTCCTCGTCATCACATCCGGTTATGCCGACATTCTCTGATGATTTGGTAGACCATATGGACGACGTAGATCTGGATGGGCCGACTCCTCGCGAGACCGTACCGGACAACCCTCCTATTTATGATGAGTCGTGTCGATTAGAGGGAGGCATCCTTGTTTTATATCATCGGTCAGAGATACTTATTAGTATTTAATAGTTTTTATTAATAATTATATCGTTATGAATTGTAAGCAACTTCAAAAAAAATTAACAAAAAAAATAATTTTAATTTATATTTTTTTAGAGTGCGGAGTAGCTTTACAGATTTACCTACGATTCTTAAACGGATTGTCGAGACTCGTGTGAACCCAAATGGATGGAGGTATAGGCATATTTCTCAGCATCATCATGACACGTGGTGGCCTCTGTTCCATGTATTTACATTAAATACAAACTTAATTTATTTCATTACATATGTTTACATTTGTGTAACTAATTACTTGTTTTATGTTTTCTTAAATATGTTTTATTGTAGAGTTCTTGTTATTGGGACCGGAAACGATATTCTGATATGTCTTTTACGTATATATGTCTTATGCCTGGGCTATCCGTTTTAATGAGTGGGGGAAGATATATGATGCCAAGGGAGAGATACCGGTTGTTGTCGGCGAGAAGACCTTTGAGGGCTTGGTGGACGTGGGCAAGGCTAGAGAAGGTTGAGAGATCACGGAGGGCTAACAGGAACAGGATGAGCAAGACAGAGGGTCTTGGTACTGGGATATCTAAGCATAGAGGCGGATATCGGGGGGCGAATCGAATACGAGATAACAACGTAAGTTATACAAATATATTGTTCAAATAATATATATATATATATATATATATATATGATAAAATAATAAATTAATTGTTACAGCGAGAGGAGACGGGTAGGGACTCACTGTGTACGAGCTTCTACTGAGTTTGCATCAGAAAGACGACAGCTCGTTTACAAACGTCTCAGCAGATAGTTGTAATTTTATTTAATTTCTAAACTCAATTTAGTTTATATATTTACTTTGTTTTTGTCATTATTATGCATGAGAATAATTAACGATTTTATTTTATCTATCTGACCGTGGTTCAGACTACTTTGGAGGGCAGAAGTGCTGCATCACAGTAGTCTGTCACGTTTGTCGACCCAAACGAAGTCTATCTCTTCATTGTCAGGCCCATGAAGGGTCGACGATTTGGAACAGGATTGCTCGCCAAAGAGTTTGATGCAGGCTCCAACATTACGTCATCCCAGCAGGTCAATCTTCGTCTGGTGCAATTGTAGACGCAGTTCGACGAGGCTGAGACAAGGTATCAGGAGAAGTTGCAGAGGATACGGCTGGAGTCTCAGGATGAGTTGTAGAGGATGCACGAGGCACAAGCACAATTCCAGTTGGATTGCGAGTAGCGACTCCAGCGACAGGTTGAGTAGCGTATTAGGGCTGCGATGGCCGCAATGGGAGCACAACCCCCTCCTCATGCTGATTAGATTGATCCCGAGATGTTGGATTATGTTTGTAGAATTCATTTTTGAGTTATTATTGTCGAATTCATTTATTTTTTATTCATATTTATTATTTAATTTATTTTGTATTTGCTTTTTTTCTAAATATTTATAAATAGGATGAAGAAAAAACATGTTCATTATTTCAATTAATAAAAAAATAGATTTACCGATTACTTTCATGTCCGTCGGTAATATTAAATAGTATTTTATTTATTTAATTTTTATTTAATTAATTACCGACAAACATCAGATCTGTCGGCATTCATGTTATTTACCGACGTGCATCAGATCCGTCGGTAAATCCAATAATTAATTAATTAATTAATGACGGATGTAAAATCCGTCGGTAAATAAAAAAAAAGAATTTCGATGGCCGAGAAATCCGTTGGCAATTGAAATTACCGATAAAGGATTCATCGACGGTCATCGGCCAAATCCGTTTTTTTTTATTAGTCCTATTTGTATGAGTATAAAACATATATGTTGAGGAATTTATTCTTTGCAATAATTCCTATTTTGTTATTTGCCTTTCTTGGGCACAAACTAAGTTAGGAAAATAGATTTAGGAATATATTGTGTTTTCTAGTTTATGTTTAAGACTTTATTAATTCCCTAGATTGTGTTTAGGATGTGTTTTAGGTATTTACCAAGTTTAGGAATTTATGTTTGTCTATTTAAGACAAAGGGTTTCTAAAGCTTGGACGTATCGACTTTGATGCACGGATTTCTTGTGAGAAGGACGCACGACACACAAGGCAAGACGACGAGCAAGATAAGAAGAACACAAAGAATTACTTGGAGCCATTGATCGTGAGAAATAAGGTCTTCGAAGTTGCATGACCCGACGAAGAAGATCTTGCCATTCCGGCAACAAGTATTTAGTATCAAGTTTCTTGATATTTAGTTTTCATATATTACTTTATATATTTTGTATTGAACTTAAAAAGAAAGTAATATAGTTTTCGGGTTTGTACACCCAAGTTCACAAGTACTTTACTTGTGAACTGAATTTGTTCAATCGTGTTCTCGTATTTTAATTCCGCTGCATATATTTAATTTACTCTAGTTGATGTTGTTAACTGATGTTGGTAAACATTGACTAACAACATTGGAAATCTGAGACTTATTTTTAAAACCATAGACCTTCAAATTTTACAATTGGTATCAGAGCGGGTTACTTAATCTCTTAAGTATTGATCCTTATTTTTAGGTGCTATGGATGCTCAAGGCAACCCGAGGCCTTTAATCCTTAATGGTGAGAATTACTCTCTCTGGAAACAGAGAATGAGGTGGCATTTGAAGAGCATTGATGAACGTGTTTGGAAGACCGTCCTCATTGGATGGGAAAAGCCACGTGTCCACGGATGGCGAGGGCGATACCATCCCCAAAAAGGAGATAGACTGGACTGCTGATGAAAG
>BMAC01000277.1:811061-822015 GCA_014905375.1 Phtheirospermum japonicum | reverse complement strand
AATCACACAAATCTTAAAAACAACAATATCAATCGACAATATCGACCAATCAATCACATGTACACAATAGTAACAAACCCTAATATATGTGGTGATCGGTATGTGGATATTATGTTTAACATCCACATACCGATCACCACATTTCATTTCAAAACCACCGTCCCCAACAATTTAAACTTTTAAAATCACCATCATTTTTAAAAAATAAAATTAAAAATCGTTATTGGAGGGATGAAACCTCCCGGCTGGTGCTGTCATCATCGACGTCTACCCAACCAATCACAACATTAATCAATCATTATATATATATATATATATATAATAACATACATTAAACACATTCTTAATTAGCCCTAATTATATAAATATTTATAGTCGAATCTAATTTATAAATAATTACAAATTAAACTCAAAAATAAAATTTAATTGCAAAAATGGACCCTAAACCTAAAATCATTCAAAAATGCATAAATCAAGCATAAATTTCTAAATTAAACCTCATTTCAACTTCTCAAAATTTAATTTTAATATTCAAATTAAATTAAATTAAATTAAAAATAAAAAAATATTATATTGAATTAAAAGGATAACATACCTTAATATATGATGTTGACGGTGCTTCAATGGCGCTCCGGTGGTACACCGACGGCGGAGACAGCTCCGACGGCAGCGACGGCGGCATCAGCTCCTCTCGCAAGCCTTAACCCTACTTTTGGGTGTGGGGTGGTGAAATGATTCTTGCCTGCTGGGGTGGTAAACTTATATTAAGTTTACCGACGGACAAGACTCTGTTAGTAAATCCGCCGATGGCAAAATTCGACGATGCCGGTGGACAATATTCCGTCGGTAAATGGAAACCGGCGTTGCAGACAAGCACATTTCGTCAGCAATTAATATCTAATTTATTTTATTATTTTTAAATATGGTCGACGGACAATTTTCGTCGACATATCTTGCGGGCTTTTTGCCGCCAACCTCCTGAGAACTTGTCGACGGACCCATACACGGATAACTTGTTTCCGTTGAGAGTCCCGTCGGCAATTGATATCGTCAAGAAAGCCGTCGGTAATGCCGGCCTTTTACTAGACGAGTGTCTGCTCGTCGGTAATATCCGTCGACCAATCAACCTTTGTCTTAAATAGACAAACATAAATTCCTAAACTTGGTAAATACCTAAAACACATCCTAAACACAATCTAGGGAATTAATAAAGTCTTAAACATAAACTAGAAAACACAATATATTCCTAAATCTATTTTCCTAACTTAGTTTGTGCCCAAGAAAGGCAAATAACAAAATAGGAATTATTGCAAAGAATAAATTCCTCAACATATATGTTTTATACTCATACAAAATAGGACTAATAAAAAAAAAACGGATTTGGCCGATGACCGTCGATGAATCCTTTATCGGTAATTTCAATTGCCCAACGGATTTCTCGGCCATCGAAATTCTTTTTTTTTATTTACCGACGGATTTTACATCCGTCATTAATTAATTAATTAATTATTGGATTTACCGACGGATCTGATGCACGTCGGTAAATAACATGAATGCCGACAGATCTGATGTTTGTCGGTAATTAATTAAATAAAAAATTAAATAAATAAAATACTATTTAATATTACCGACGGACATGAAAGTAATCGGTAAATCTATTTTTTTATTAATTGAAATAATGAACATGTTTTTTCTTCATCCTATTTATAAATATTTAGAAAAAAAGCAAATACAAAATAAATTAAATAATAAATATGAATAAAAAATAAATGAATTCGACAATAATAACTCAAAAATGAATTCTACAAAACATAATCCAACATCTCGGGATCAATCTAATCAGCATGAGGAGGGGGTTGTGCTCCCATTGCGGCCATCGCAGCCCTAATACGCTACTCAACCTGTCGCTGGAGTCGCTACTCGCCAATCCAACTGGAATTGTGCTTGTGCCTCTAAAGCTTGGACGATCGACTTTGATGCACGGATTTCTTGTGAGAAGGACGCACGACACACAAGGCAAGACGACGAGCAAGATAAGAAGAACACAAAGAATTACTTGGAGCCATTGATCGTGAGAAATAAGGTCTTCGAAGTTGCATGACCGACGAAGAAGATCTTGCCATTCCGGCAACAAGTATTTAGTATCAAGTTTCTTGATATTTAGTTTTCATATATTACTTTATATATTTTGTATTGAACTTAAAAAGAAAGTAATATAGTTTTCGGGTTTGTACACCCAAGTTCACAAGTACTTTACTTGTGAACTGAATTTGTTCAATCGTGTTCTCGTATTTTAATTCCGCTGCATATATTTAATTTACTCTGGTTGATGTTGTTAATTGATGTTGGTAAACATTGGCTAACAACATTAGAAATTTGAGACTTATTTTTAAAACCATAGACCTTCTAATTTTACAATTGGCATCAGAGCGGGTTACTTAATCTCTTAAGTATTGATCCTTATTTTTAGGTGCTATGGATGCTCACGGCAACCCGAGGCCTTTAATCCTTAATGGTGAGAATTACTCTCTCTGGAAACAGAGAATGAAGTGGCATTTGAAGAGCATTGAAGAACGTGTTTGGAAGACCGTCCTCGTTGGATGGGAAAAGCCACGTGTCACGGATGGCGAGGGCGATACCATCCCCAAAAAGGAGATAAACTGGACTGCTGACGAAGCAACTGCCGTAAATTGGAATTCCAAATGCATCAACGCCTTGTCTGGTTATGTGGATGCAAGCTATTACCGAATTATCAAAAATTGTGAGTCAGCAAAAGATGCATGGGATGCACTCCAGAGGGTGTGTGAAGGAACTGAAAGCGTGAAGAAATCAAGACGAAGGATGCTCATGTCCACCTTCGAAGCTATGAGAATGGATGAGAAAGAATCAATCATGAACTACTCCGTGAGATGGTTGGAGATAGCAGAAGAGTGCAGAGAGCTTGGTGAGTCACTTACTAATTCCCGTCTTGTAGGAAAATTGCTAAGATCCATTACGAAGAAATATAGAATGAAGGTGGTGGCCATAGAAGAATCCAAAGATGTTGATGACATCGATTTCAACAACTTAGTTGGAAACCTCAAGCAGTATGAGATGGAACACTGTAGTTCTATGTCAAAAGAAAAGAATGTTGCTTTTTCTTCCGAGTCAATTACAATCGATGATGAAGATGACGAGGACTTCAACTTTAATGGGATTATTAAAAAGATGGAGTCGACTACTCTCGAAGAAGATGAACTGGCCTTTGTGACTCAACGCTTCAACAAATTCTTGAAGAAGAAGAACAATCTTGGAAGCTCAAATATAAGGAATAGGCCACAGACATCTACTCCAAAAGTTACTGGACGTGCTCTTCCCAGATCTCAGTCCTCAAATTCAATTTCCAATATATCCAATCCTCCAAAATCACTCAGCGAGATCCAATGCCACGAATGCAAAGGATGGGGACATTACAAGAATGAGTGTCCCAACACTCTTAGAAAGAAAAGCATGCTTGTTACTGATTTCACCGAGGATGTTAATGATTCTGAGTCACCTGATCCTGTTTCATCCTTATTTACCCACGTTGTATGGGACGATGATGTCCATGTTTCTTTGCTTGAAGAATACATCGTATGCCTGAACGCAGTGACCACTGACTACTATGAGGAATATGAGCAGCTAAGTGTTGATCACTAGAAATTGTTTGTTAGTTGGAGTAAACAAGTACTCAAGGCCAAAGAACTCGCGAAAGAGGTAGAAAAGCTTACCAAAGAAAATGAGGATCAGCTTGACATTATTGTCCGATTGGAAACATCTCTCACAAAGAAGGATGGTGAACTGGAAAAGATGAAGACTGAACTGACCAAAGTTCAAGGAACTATCTCGAGGCTAAACAAAGGAAAGGTGAAGCTAGATGAAATTTTGGAGATCAACTTCCCAGAATCTTCAAAACATGGAATTGGTTACAAGTCAAATCAGCCAAAGCAAGTGTCAAGCCAAGAGCAGAAATCTTCCAAACGCCATAAAAAGAAAAGAAGACAGTTTATATGTCATCATTGTGGAGAACCAGGGCATATTAGGCCCTTTTGCTGGAAGATAATTGGCGAAAGAAGACACTTTCAGAGATCGAGTGTGGCAGAAAAATCCAATGTTGGTACGTGTGCTACCAACATCAATACCAACATTAGGTTCAAACAAGTTTGGGTCAAGAAAAATAGCGTTAAGTGAAATATGATCCACACCTCCCTGAAATCCCATGTCCCAGGAGCCTGGTATTTTGATAGTGGATGCTCCAAGCATATGACTGGTTCAAATGAGCTCCTTTCAAACATTGTCAGATTTCGAGGTGGAAAAGTAAAGTATGGGGGAGGCGCAAATGGGCAAATCGTAGGTCAAGGAACTCTACATGTTCCCGGCATTGTAACCTTAGAGAATGTACTTCTAGTAGAGGGACTTACTGCCAACTTGATCAGCATTTGTCAATTGTGCGACTAGAACTCTAGCTGAGATGACTAGAACTATGCTCATTTCTAATGGGATAGCAAAACGTTTTTGGGCTGAAGCAATGAACACTGCATGTCATATCATAAATAGGGCTTATTTTAGACCAGGTTCATGTGCAACTCCGTATGAATTATTGATTGGTAAGAAACCGGACTTGAGTTATTTTCATGTGTTTGGATGTATTTGCTATGTTCTTAACGATAGAAATCATCTAGCTAAACTGGACTCAAAAAGTGATAAGTGTATTTTTATGGGATATTCCCAAAATAGTCATGCATATAGGTTGTTTAACCTTAGAACTCGAAGTATGTTTGAGTCATTTAATGTCAAGTTCGATGATCTAACAAGTGGAGCCAAGCCTACCGAGGATAATGATCTGGTTTATGCTCAAAAACCTCAAGAAAATGTCATTCCTCCTTCAGTTGATGGTGCAGGTATTGAGAACAAAGATGCAGGTTCTGAACTCGGAGACTTGATCAATGTTGATAACAATGTTGATAGTGGGATATCAACATCAGAACCCACTTCGAGCCAAGTTGCAGAATCTGATTCTGATTCAGATAACGAAGATCCAGCTGATCTCATTGATCTTCATCAGAGGGATATTCCATCCAAAATCCAGAAAAACCATCCTGTGGGCCAAATCATTGGCGATTTAGATGAAAGGAGTACAAGACGAAGACAAATAAATTTCAAGGAAATGGTCAGGTATATATGTTTGTCTACAAATTGTTCTAAGATTCGTGAGTCTTTGTACCTTTCTAAAATAGAGCCCAAGCGCGTGGAGGATGCACTCAAGGATGAGTTCTGGATTCGAGCTATGCAAGAGGAGTTGGATCAATTCGCCAAAAATGATATTTGGGATTTAGTTCCACGGCCAGAAAATGCTCACGTGACCGGGACCAAGTGGATTTTCAAGAACAAGACCGATGAAGCAGACAACATTGTAAGGAATAAAGCTCGACTTGTCGCACAAGGTTATACACAAATTGAAGGAATTGATTTTGATGAGACATTTGCCCCTGTTGCTCGAATTGAGTCGGTAAGACTTTTGCTTTCTGTTGCTTGTTATATGAAAATTTCGTTGCATCAAATGGACATTAAGAGTGCCTTTTTGAATGGGGTCTTAAGTGAGGAAGTATATGTTGAGCAGCCTAAAGGATTTGTAGATCCTCAAAAACCTGATTTTGTTTTAAAATTAAAAAAGGCTCTTTATGGTTTAAAACAAGCTCCTAAAACTTGGTATGAAAGGCTAACTCAACATTTGCTTTATTTAAACTTTAGACGAGGGGAAGTTGATAAAACTTTGTTTCTTCTCAAATCCAACAACCACATCTTAATTGTCCAAATTTATGTAGACGATATTATATTTGGATCCACTAACGAGCAGATGGTCAAGGAATTTGTCACTCGAATGTCTGATACGTTCGAAATGAGCATGGAAGGTAATCTCTCGTACTTCCTTGGTTTACAAATAAAATAGCTTGATGATGGTATTTTCCTTTCCCAGACTAAATATGCAAAAAACTTGGTCAAAAAGTTTGGGTTAGAGGGTGAAACAGTCAAGAGAACACCACTGGGCAAAACTGTAAAGCTGTCTAGAGACGATGTTGGTAAGGGTGTTGATAACACCATGTATAGAAGTATGATAGGAAGTTTGTTGTATTTGACAGCAAGTAGACCGGATATTATGTATAGCGTGTGTTTGTGTGCTAGATTTCAAGCTGATCAAAAAGAGTCACACTTAAAAGCCGTGAAAAGAATAATTAGGTACATTGCTGGTACAACTGAACTAGGGGTGTGGTACACAAAGGATACGGGTACTGAACTTGTAGATTTCACTGATTCGGATTGGGTTGGGGACGTAGTAGATAGAAAGAGTACTACTGGGGGATGTTTTTTTCTTGGGAATAATTTAATCTCTTGGTACAGCAAAAAGCAGAATTGTATTTCTCTTTCTACAGCTGAAGCCGAGTACATTGCAGCTGGAAGTGCATGCACAAAATTACTGTGGATGAATCAAATGATTGAAGACTACGGTCTGCACAGTAGTATCTTGACGGTGTTGTGTGACAATTCCAGTGCCATTGACATCTCCAAAAATCCAGTCCAGCATTCTCGTATAAAACACATTGACATAAGGTACCATTTCATTCCAGATTTAGTTGAGAGGAAGATTGTTAGCCTTGAACATATTGGAACTGATAATCAGCTAGCTGACATCTTCACTAAGACATTAGATTACGAGACCTTCTCTCGGTTGAGAAGAGATCTCGGTATGTGCATTGTCTGATTAATGTTAGTTTGTGATGTTATGACGCCTCTTATCAACATCAAGTCACAACATCTGTATATTTTTGCATGCATTTTTATCTTTCTTTTCATACATTATTATAATGCATCTAGTTTGATTGAAAGTGCAATGAGGTCCGGTGTTGCAATAAAAGTAATGGCGAAAAGAACCAACCTCTTCAAAATTAGGTGATTGTGGGACTTGCCCGCAGAAACTGGTTTTCTCCCAGGTCCAAAAACAAAAGGTGATTAACAGCAATTGCTGAAGATTAAAAGATTTAAATCCCTTCAAGGATAAAGAAAATCTGGACTCAAAATGCTCCAATCTTTAAAAATCACCTTCTTGAGAGATCTTGACGTAGTCATTAACTTGGGTTAAGGGGTAAGTTTCCATTGACTTCACCTAAGGCAATGTTGGTTTATAATGTTGTTAGTAATAAAAAGCAACATTGGATCAAGTCACTGAAATCTGAATGTGTTCTGTTTTAACCTTTTAGGTCATGAATTTTAGGCATCCCGTAGGACATTCATACTTTGTGAAGATGTCATCTTGCTGTGCGTTTTGTTTCTTGTGTTCATTTCTTCTTGAAATCTCTTAATTTCGTCTTTGAGTTGAGCTAACCAAGTGTTTCAGTGGGGTTAAAAATGGACGGCTGGACAGGTAATACAGAGATGAATTTGGTGAGTGAAAATTAACATTGCACAAGATAGATACAACTGTGCTGATGGTTCATTAAAATCCAGCTTTGTATTTTCGGCCTGGTTTGTAGTTTGATTTGTGCAAAATTTTTTAAAAAAAATGAAAGAGGGATAGTGGAAAAAGAAAATGGGGAGTTAACATGGTCATGTAGCCTATTTGGTGGAGGAGTGGTGCTTTTATAAAAAGGAAATAAAAAATTGTGTTTTATTCCTAAAACAGACGGTAGGAATATTTTAGGAATTTTCCTTTTATTTTTACTCTCTCTCTCCTTGTGTACAACGGTCACTTTTTAGAGGTTAAAAGGCTGAGATTTTTTTTTTACCGTTTGTTCACATTACTCAGCCCCTTTCGAATTGAACTCTCAAGAATCCCTAATCCTCTCCAATTCTCTCGTTTTTCTGTTGCTTGGTTGTGTGTCTTTGAGAAATTACAGGATGTCTAGTTTTCCGCCACCGTCCTCGTCCGTCCCAGAACTGCCTGAAGAGGTTCGCCGCTCCGGCGAATAGGTCCCGTTGCCATATCCACGTGTTGGTGACCTTGATATTCGGGAGGAAATTGGTGGTGGCAGTTCGTCCAACCCACCACTATCAACATCGCCACCACTATCGCCTGCGCCTGATTCCCGAGCAGCCGTGCTTGTTCCATCGCCGGTCGACGCCACGCCGGAGGCTCAAGTGTTCCCAGGACAGCCCGGGAACGAGATTGATATGGACAACCCTCCGGATTTGGCGTTTGTGGCTGAAACCTTTGGGCGCGTAGGGAACCCTACTCTGAAGTGGTCCAGGCGTCTATGCAACATACCGCCCAGCGTTGTGCCGCCTGCAGTTCCAAAAAGCAAGGCAGGGCCGCGCCGGCACGTACCTATCAAACATATAAACCTCCAGGAAGATGTTGCCGTGGAGTCTGACCCTGATGATCATGATTTTGTCCCTACCGCTCCGATCACTGCGACCGTGCCGCCGGTTACCTATGCTCCAAGTCTGCCGGCGAAAGGGTTTAAACGCCAAAAACAAACGGTTTCACTGGCTGAAAAGAAAAACCCTCCTGCAAGCATTAAGAGTATTAAAGTTTCCCCTCATTCCACTGAAACTGAGTATTCTTCTGCCCCGTATACTGTGCTAGATTTTATCATCGGAGAAGTTACAAGTTCCGCTAAGCCGCCTGTGGATATTCCCCCGCCGTCTCCAGTTCGTGCTGATACACCTGAGTTTGATACAGGTTTTTTCGAGCATTCCCCTGATTCATCGCTTGATGTGCCCTTGAAAGATATTCTTGCTGCATGCAAAGAGGACAGGACGAAAAAGAAGGCTGCTGCAAAGGACGATGTTGTTAGTCATGTTGGTACCCCCTTACCAACATCGCGTCGCTCGCAGTCTATCTCGTCCTCCCGTACTGATTCTATCCCACGAACCTCTCCTGCTCCCTCGCCGCCTGCTTCGAATGCATCAGCTCACTCCCAGTCCTCTTCCGGAACTTCTCCTCCGATAATCGAACTTGAGGATATGGAGCCCTTTTCTGAGAAGTTTTTAACTGTTGAGGCAGCCGAGTTGTTCGGTACTTATCAAACTGGCCACATGATTGCTGAGCGGAGAGTTCCGGTTGAATTGTTTGAGCGCCACAACCTGATAGCCTACCTCCGGTTTCATGGTATGTATTCCACTGTCTCTATTGACATTCCATTTATTAGAGATATAGTTCTTGAGTTCTATGCGAATATGCTGCTCTCGATTGTTGATTTGGGTTCTGTGAACTATGGCAAAGTTTTTGTGCGTGGTAGAGTGTTTGCTTTCACCCCTGATTTGATAGATGAATTGTTTGGTACTGAACCTTTTCAGGGTGACTGCACTGTGGATGACATGGACGAGGTTGTGTCTTTTCTTTCTGGTGGAATGGTGCATTCTTCGTTTGAGCAGTTGCCGAGTACTAGACTCTCTTCTCTTTATTCTATTTTGCACAAGGTGGATCTTTGCAACTGGGTCCCATCCCAGAACACTACATGTGTTATTCGACTTCAGGCCCAGTTTTTGTATAGGCTTGGGAAGGGTGTTAGGTTTAGCTTCGAGCAACATGTTTTTGATATTGTTACTAACTTTGCCACATCAAGGTCTGCCGCCTCGTTGTGTTTTCCTTCTCTTATTTTCAGCTTGTTGAAGAATCAAGGATTGACGCTTCTTCCGGATGATGTGCTCACTGGTGATGCGGATTGGTTTTCTTTGAGGGACCAACATACCACTGGTGCTAGGGTGATTGATGTGCCTTGGCATGCTCCATTTCAGGCTGATGTTGCTAGCAATGTTAGGAGGGACGATCCCAACATGGTCCGCATTTCTGCGCAGCTCCTGCGTGCGCACGTGGCTTCCATTGACATGCAGATTACTCAGCTCCAAGCGCTTCGTAGCTCCCTTTTGGAGGCCCTTTCCCTTTCTGGTCAAAAAGGGGGAGAGAATGTTGACGCGGACATAGGAGGAGGAAATGAAGCTGTTGCTGATGGAGGAGGAAATGAAGTTGTTGCTGATGCGGAGACCAATGACGGGAATAAAGATGATGCTGCTGTTGCTGTTGAAGCCTTGGCGAGCCTTGCTCAAGAGAAAAGGAGGAAGCGAATTCGTGCGCGCAACAAGGCTTTGAAGAGGATAATGAAGATGCAGCAAAAGAAGAAGAGGAAGCATAAGGGTGAAGGAACTTCGGCATCCCCACGTCATTCGAAGAAGGGTCGAAGCCAATGAAGTTCCTTGTTTTGTTTGTTTTGGTTTGTTTTTGAATATTTGAACACTGTTGGTATCCGATGTTGGTATTCCTGTTTTAACAACATTGGGTGTTTTGTTTAGGGGGAGTTTATTAACTTAGGGGGAGTTAGAGTTTTTGTGTTTGCGTCTTAGTTCAACCAAACTAAAGACCTAATCAGATGAAATTCACGCAAATATTTAGTTCATTCACGCAAATATTTAGTTCATTGCCATTTCATCTGATTAGGTCTTTAGTTGGACTTGGAAAGAATCAAAGTTGTGCGAGAGATGTTTGTAAAATTTCAATCGAATATAAATATTTTTAATACAAATTCGTTAATATAATTAAAGAATCAACCAAACTAAAGACCTAATCAGATGAAATTCACGCAAATATTTAGTTCATTCACGCAAATATTTAGTTCATTGCCATTTCATCTGATTAGGTCTTTAGTTGGACTTGGAAAGAATCAAAGTTGTGCGAGAGATGTTTGTAAAATTTCAATCGAATATAAATATTTTTAATACAAATTCGTTAATATAATTAAAGAATCAACCAAACTAAAGACCTAATCAGATGAAATTCACGCAAATATTTAGTTCATTCACGCAAATATTTAGTTCATTGCCATTTCATCTGATTAGGTCTTTAGTTGGACTTGGAAAGAATCAAAGTTGTGCGAGAGATGTTTGTAAAATTTCAATCGAATATAAATATTTTTAATACAAATTCGTTAATATAATTAAAGAA
>BMAC01000277.1:737640-798038 GCA_014905375.1 Phtheirospermum japonicum | reverse complement strand
TTTTTTTTTCAACTCTTTTTATTTTGCTGAAGGAATCGGACTTTCTGACTTTGATTCAAAGAGAGGAAACCGACAATGGAACGGTAACGTACAGCATAATTTTAATTTTTACAAATCAAATACGAAACATATTTTTAGAAATTACATGCATTGATTGATTTTAACTTGAAACTATTGAACAGGATGCCTGTTCCGAGGACGAGGTTACTACTCCTATTAAAAAGTTTGATGTCGTTGAGTTGGATGGTGATAGTTCAACCGTGAGGAAGCTGATGTTCGACGGTGATGGGATAGCTTCTACTTCGTCGAAGACATCTAGGGTTCTAACTAAAGATGGAAAATCGGTGCGAAAAGAAGTCCTGGACTTTGAAGATGATGGGGTTGATGAGGAAGATGATGAAGATGAACCAAGGATCGGAGGAATTGTGAGGGATGATGAGKAATGAAACATTTCTTTACAATATTTTAATTAKTTATTATTTTTCTTAGTTTTATTATTTAATTGGTGTTGGTTTSAATATTGATTTTGGGTGTTTGGATTTATTTGGAGTTGAGTTATAGCATTATATGCTGAGACAATATATATTTAATTTAAATCTGATATTTTTCATATTTTAAACTACTTAATAAAAATGTTCTATTATTATTAACTTTTATTTTTTATTTATTACTATCACAAAWTACAGATAATAGTYTGTATTGTGAGTGTATATTTTATCTTCATCTTTTGCACTTATTTTAYTATGGAATATTATAGATTAAGGAATAATCTTCGAGGGTAAAAAGAAGTGTTGGAGTTTTATTTGTTTTCACGCGAGAAGAACGACTATTTCGAAAGAGAGTGTTCCATACATCTATAACCTGAATTATTTATGAACTAAAATATATCATAAGTTAATAAATTGCAGTCAGCACAAAACTATCGAATTATTCAGCATGGAATAATTTAATAAAGTACAGATATCAAACTCGAGCTCTGATTATACTAACAAATTATTTATTAAAAGTTAAATTAAATATAGAGGCATAGCATAACAAAATAAAGTACAACAAGTTAACGCACTGTCTATATCATCCAAACGATGGTAATTGAGTCCACATTTAATTTGTGAACTACGTTAAGTTAAATATAGAGGCTTACCTATGTTCTCTTTCAGTTATGATAGAAACTTAAATGGATATTTGAACAATTTTGTTTATAAAAAATGTTGTTTGAGAAATTTTATTAGAAACTACCGAGTTATTATTACTTAATGTACAAGTATTTAAAAAAAAAGGTAGATACGTAAAAGAGTAGTATTTTAAATTTGTAGATATTTTAAACAATAAAAAATATTCAATTAAAAAATATAATTATGTATTAATATTTTGTAAAGATGAATAATGATTGGTAAAAGAATCCAAGTTGTTTTGTATCTGGTTGTTTGTTTCCGAGTGATTTTGTTCGTAAGTAAAATAAATGTTCAAAGATTTTAATGTAATATATTGGTTAATTAAGTGGGAAGCATATAAAACATAAGATTTGGGCTAATTTAATCGACGACGATGATGATGTGTGCTATTTAATCTTTATAATCATACAATAAAATATTTACAAATAAGAAATAATGACACTTCTTTAGTGTTGCTAGCCCAAAAAGGTGCATGTATCGCCTAAATTGTCTACGGGAAAAAAATTCATGTACATCATATTTTCCCAAGAAGTATTGATTTTTTCTCCCAGTAAATCACTCTCTTCCGTGTGATCATTTAATCACTATTTAATTATACATTCGGTCTATTTACTCACCATCTCCGACTTCGAAGAGGAAAAATAAAAATTCATCACCAGTAAATGTACATGGCTGCATAAACAACATAGGTGTTTATTTTATTTTCAATATTTTATAATTTACAAATGATTTAAAAGTACGTGTGGTCATCTAATTTTTTTGCGAAGATTAGTTTTTATCTTTGTTTTGTTTCACTGTATATTTGGTTCATGTGATATACATAGTAGTAATTGGATACATAGTTATTTGAATTTTCGAAGGAAACAATAATAAACATATTGGGGGAAAAAAACTTGATTCAGTTTTAAAAAAACAAATACATACATACACATTATTTTGTGCATGTGTTACCACTGTATTAGTTAATATGATTTATGCTTGATTTGGTTTATATGATTTCCCTTGTTATGTAAGTTAATCGATTGCTATTTTTCTCAATAATTTGTAGTCAGGTTGTTTGAGTAAGGGTTAAATAGGGAGAAGTTTGGTGAATAGGAATGATTGATAATCTTTTAATAATATAGGTAGCAGTTAGAAAATAATCCCACCAAAAAACAGATGATACAGAAGACCGATACCATGTAAGAGATGTCTTGATATTTTCTTTAAAGCCATTTTGATGATGAGTGTATAGAGTATCTGAAGTTGACACCTAAGGGTTGGAAATCTTTCAAATTCACCACCCCAGTCTGATTGCACACTTGATCTTCTAGGTTGATAATGAGTTTGCAGTCTTCAAAGTTTTGCTAATTTCTAAATCTTGTCAAGTGTATTAAATTCTTCTAGGTTGATAATGGAGTTGGCGTCTTAAAACTTTCGCAGTATTATATTAAGGGCTAATTTCCAGATTTTGTCAAGTGTGTTCAATTTATTCTTCTATACTGATAATGGATTTAGTTGTCTTATAACTTTTGTAGAAGTCAATTAATGTCCGGATCAAAACGTCTTCGAGGTGTTTTGAGTCCTCAAAAAGATGTTGCACAAATATTGGAAAATGATCATTTTCATGTAATTTCTACACTAATTCATTGTAAATCTCTCTAAACTAAAGAAGTTTGGGCAAGACTCTTGTCAGGCCGGATTAACGGATTATCCATTAGGCCAAAATTTTATAACGTTACATTATATTACAAAAATCAATACATTATAGTAAAAGTTAATACATTATAATACTAATACAAAAACCAATACATCATAACACGAGTCAAATATTTATAAAAAATCAATACTTTTGAGTACAAAAACTAATACATCATAGTTAAAACAAACAATACATTAAAGTATCGGGTCAGATGGCCTAACGGGTCATGAACCGTCAATCTGTTCTAACGCAAGTCTTTGTCAAGAAGTTTTAGAGTTCCGAATTTTCTTATCGTCACCAAAGAGAGCTAGAGTTCATTTATATCTTGTTTCGTCCGAACATAGTACTTTTAAATTTAAATTCAGTATATAAATAATCTTCATGTTATATGTTGTCGAGCTTATAGTTTATATAGTAAAGTAGGTACATTTTATGAATGGTTCAGTTTCATCATGTAAATCGATGGACGACAATAAAATCGGCTAATATGATAATATGGCGATCGAGCTTTGTTGCAAGCTTCTATTTTTCTTTTTCTGGTTTTTATGGTCTCTTATTAGTTGGGTTACTGTTTTTTTGCAAGATAACAAACATCTGTCTGTAGATTCAGGGGTATCTTAAGTAAATAAGCTCGATAATTTAATCAGCAAAATAATTACAACAAGAAGATTAAATATAATTTTATAGGTATCAAATTATTTCTTTCTAAATTGTCACATTTATTACAAATATAGTTGAATTCGATCGATACCTCTAAAGTATTTGAATTATGAACTTTTAATTAATATATGGCAATGTTATTTTAGGAATTACTAATTATTAAATTAAGAATTAATTAAAAGAAAAAGGAGTACACATGGAGTATAGACATAGTACATTGTAATTTTTTTTTGTTCATTTGTACTATTAATGGATGATTGAAATTTAATGTTGATCAAGTCCAATAGTAAAAAAGAAATGTGATCGTCGTCATACCAGTACAAACAGTGTTTACCAATGGAAAATTCGAAAAAAGTGTTCACGATAAAGAATTCTTTATTATGCTCTAAGAACTCTTTCTCACTTTATTTCAAGTTTATCCTTATTTACTTTATCCTCATTTACTTTTAAGAAGTTAAGAAGAATTTATCCATAAGATAATTATAATGAAAGAAAGAGAAATTATATATATATATATATATATATATATATATATATATATATGTGTGTGTGTGTGTGGAAATGACTACGGTACCTTCGCGGTACTATACCGCGGTACTATACCTCCCACCTTACGTGCATTTACATCCATCCATCTTTTAATATTTATAACTTTAAATTGATCCAATGGTGAGTAAATGTGAGGTATGATACCTTCACGGGCACCGTATAACTTCCCTATATATATATATATATATATATATATATATGTATATATGTATGTATATAAAGTATTGTATTGTAGAGTGTATGAGGTTAAAGAATATCCCTCGGTCATTTTTAATTGTCGTTATAGAATTTAGGATCACAATTAATGAATATAAAATCTTAATTAATATATTATTGATCAATTAACAACATTTTTTTATTAATTTCTCTTTCTTTCATTATATATATATTCATTAATCGGAATAACTATATATCATTTTAAAAAAAATGAAAACAAAATATAGCTGTCTAAGATTTCAGAAAATTGTTGAAAACAATAGCAATGAGTGCCACTAAAATAGCTAAACAAACTGATTAAACATGTAAAGTTGTGATTTAAAGCCCACTCCAACAAGGCGGTCCAAAAGCTTAGGTGCCAAAGTCTCTTTTAACTCAAATTAGGTTTAGAAGCCCACAACACACACAGAAGCCCACAACACACACACACGAAAATATAGTTTACTATTTCATTTTCATCCGTCCCACAAATATAGTTCAGTTACTATATTCAATGCAAAATTTTACTGTTCTAATAACAAATATACTAATTCCAATTTCCATTTCATTTTCATCCGTCCCACAAATATAGTTCARTTACCATATTTAATGCAAAATTTTACTGTTCCAATAACAAATATACTAATTCCAACACTTATTTTTATGAGTATTAATTGACATTAATAAATTTAAGAAAGATATAATTGTAAAACACTAACTAAATTAATGACTTAACTATATAACTACCAAATTTTTAATGTGTGTGAAACAAACCTTAAAATCATCAAATTGGGACGGAGAAAATATATAATAATAATTTAAATAAAAACTTAATTATTTTGGGTGTCATATCGTACATCAATTAAAACTATTTGATACATTACATAACATATATACACATTAAAGATAAATATATATATCAAAGTATAGATATAAATACATTTTATAACAACTGTTGAGCCAATTGGCCTTCGATTGTATATTGGTTCTTGACTAATATATATTTATCGTTTTCAAAAAAACAAAAAAAAAAAAAAACGCGTACCATAYAATTTGCGCGATGTCATTGAACAGTCAGTTATCCATAAGCACCCAAAATCAATAACAATTCTTTAGAACAAAACGAGAAAGTGTTTTTTATGATACATGAGACTAAATAACGCAAATACAAAATATGAAGCACAAAGTCACATTGCTATTTGCTAGATTCTAACCCAAATCATAAGGATCATTGCCGGCGCATGCAATTATGAAATTACTAGGGCGTCGAGTGTTGTAACCAAAAAAATTAACTTATCAATAAATAAGTTGGATCGTCTTGAATTGCCTTCTCGACCTTAAATGACCTGTACAAAATTCAAGCCCTTTCATGCTTAAGTTAGTAATCATATAAATTATACAAAAAGAAGAGAATAATTCCACATAAAATCGTGAGCTCCATAATCTATAATAATTGAAGTTATGAAATAAGGGTTTGAATCTCATATTTATAGGATTATTATTTAGACTTATTCACCAACTAATAGGATTAATTCCTAAGATGAGATTAAATCTTCTAATTGTCCCCAATCTTAATAATTAAAAAACTATCTCATATTATGACTATATCTTTCTATGATTTATTATAACCATAAAATTTTATTATTATTATTATATTAATGATCTACCGGGATTCTATAATCATATATTATCATATTAGTGATTTGTTTATCAGTTTCGTACTTGCCAACATTTGATGTTGTATCATGGAGTACTAACTAAAATATCTCAAATAATTCCATTATAACGCATCAAAGTCCATATCAAAGATAAAATTGAACAATCAAAATCTCCAATTTCTATGAGCAATATCAATACCTAAGAATAATGGAGATGATGGAAGCGAGATATGATAGGCTGAATAATTTGGACGCATATGATGACGACGACGACGACGATCGTACACGCATGTTTTCTGATGCCAGTTTCTTAACTTTATTATGTTAAGAAATAATTCATTAAATTTTAATACATCACTAATTTGATTCACGTGATGATGAGGATGATCATGAAATTTTATGCAAAATCACCAATTAATTGAGAGATATTGCAGCAACTGGGTATATATATTTCTATTTCATACAAATTACATAGTACGGATAGTAGGCACTGACTGTCTACACATTTCTCTCTCTAAAGTTCACTATTTATAATACATTGATTGTAACAAATAAATATGCACTAATCAGACTCCTAACTACATCCCTGATTGATCATACAACAATTTTGGTAAAAATGCAGTATTATTGAATCATTTTCAAAGTAGCCTCTCAAATCTCAAATACCATCAGAGCCATCTTCAAATGTGGACAGGGCAAACGGGGCAATAGCCACGTTGAACGTTCGAGCACCGACTTTATCAATATGCTTCATCTCAAAGTCACCCTCCTATTATTTTTTTCAAGATGATACGTAAATCAAGTGAACCATCTTTAGTAAAAAAAAAGAATTTCACGAATCTCACCATTCTCCCACTAGACGTGCTCAACGGACAAGCAGATGAATACTCAAAACCAGTGTTAGGAAGTATAACTGGTTGTTCACCTATAACTCCAATACCCCTGGTTTTAAAAAATAAACAAGTCAATGAAGAAAGAAAAAAAAGGTCTACTGCAGTGGTGTGAATGAAAAGTACAAGGTAAAAAAGTAAATAATATATTGACGACTTACTGTACATTCTCAGTTTTCCCATTGGCATCGGTTATGATCCAGTGCCTTCTAAGAAGCTGCACGGGGCGATTCGAGTTGTTGGTGATTCTGATCCTATATGCATAAAAATAGACGCCTTTCGAAGGTTGGCTTCTACCTTCAATGTAGACGCTCCTAACTTGAACTCTAACGCCCTGTGAATGAGCAAATATGAGCTATGTATACTAAAATGCCTATCAACCCACACAAACGGATGAAAAAAAAAAAAGAGGCCATAGATCGTACCAAGGTTGTTGCGTCACTTGAGCACTTCAAAAGAAAATGAGGAGCAATTTCCTTTAACTCATCACGGTACCTAGCTGCATCCTGGAGTTACAAACAAATACACCCGGAAAAAATAATTAAAATAAATAAAGGTCAACGAGGACTTAAATTGTCAGGAGGCACACTCTTGTCAGGCAGCCAAGTCCCCTAAAATTAAAATTTAAAATAAAAAAATAGAAAACACTAAAAAAAATGGCAAGACCTTACAAGACACTTTTCTTGGATATCATTTCAACTTCGATTTTTCAAATTAATGTTCACAAATATGGCAAGATTTCACCAACCAAAAAATTTATTCAATTAGGAAGAGGGTAAAAATATAATTATCACATACAATTTGACAAGACAAAACATTTCTGTACTAAATCCAAGAAAAATGAAGTTGTGGGAATTTGATGCCTTAATCCTTGTACTTCATGGGGAAAAAAACAAGCCTAATTTGTAACCACTCAGCCATGATCAAACGCATATCCCTCTCAAAATGATTACTGATAAGTTTATAGTTTTAAAAAACGGACTCGGACTCGGGCTCACCCTATCTCTGTATAAAAAATAGAAAAATAGTGAAATTATATGATTTTAAATAAAAAATAAAAAAATCCTCTGGCCCAGCCTCATAGCCTCATTTCTATTCAAAAATGTTAAAAATAAAAAATAGTGGACTTATATGATATATATTTCTAAAAAAAACTCCAATTTTATCCAAGCTTCTTAAGAACAAGAAAATGAACAATAATGGACGTAGTTAGTTTTGTTTTTTTTTTAAGGGACCAGAGCACATTTTACGTCCTTGGCTTGCTTATCTAACCTTTGATATGATATATGCTAATGGACCAGTATACAAGCACAAATAATAAATAATCACCATGAATTCCTAATGTCAAATAATCATTTAACTCTTTGTTAATCCAATTTGTTAACAGTGCGCGAAAACACACACACACACACCTCAAATCGCTCCTGTGCAATGGCCTCTTTCAACAATCTCTGAAGGCGCAAAACCGGCTCCTCATCCTCGAATAATTTCAATGAATCACGAAGCCTAGCAGCTTCTTTATAATCCTAATTATGCAATTATATAATAAATCGGCCCATCAATTAAATAAAACAGCATAATTCGTACAAAATTGAGTAAACCGAAAAAAAAATTTTACCTCAGATTTCGCGGCGAGTTCCAACTGCTGCTTCAATAAAGCGTACGTTTCAGTGCGGGAAGGAAACGAACTCTGACTCGGGCCTTGGCCCGAACCCGGTACACTACAGGCGACGATTCGGTTAGCCCTCAGGCTACAGCACTTGGCGCTGCTACTGACCCGACCCGGCAATGACAGCGCTTTGAAATCCGTAACAACCTTCAGATTCAAACAATGCATTTTAATTTTTTTCTCTCTTTATTTTGAAGTTTCTATGTTTTTACTTCATGCTATACTACACTTTGATTAATTGGGGGAGAACAGAGCAGGTGAAGGTGGAATTACAATAATGGGCACAAGTGTATAAATGTACTGCACTGGATGTCCGAGGGTAGTTAAGGAATTTGACGTTGAGCGTGATTTTTCAGCTACTCAGTGGCTTGGAGCCATTTGAGAGAGGTGGAGGAAGGAAAGTTGACACGTCGTACTTCTAATTTTGGATATGTGTTTGGGTATATATATCCAATCCAATGAAATAAGTTTAATCCATTGTTGTGTTGTATATAACCAAAAAATATACTATATATTATAATTTTCCATAGTAAAAAAGGTTACTCACATAACTATGAAAATTCTAAAGTACTTTTATTAATCTTAAAAGGAACCATTTCTTCTATCCAAAGTCGATAGTAGATTTTTGTTACGTGAAGAGTTGGTAAGAGCTTATTTATTAAAAACTAATTATCAATTATTTTATTTTGTTAATAAATTTGAACATAAAATTATCATTGTCAATGTGTATATATCGGATATAATATTATCAGAATTTATTGCACATTAGTAACTGTTTGTAGGTCCTAAACCTAAATTTTAAAATAAAAAAGAATAAATAAAACAAAATAAAAACCTAAAACAACTTCACTTTCTAAAACAAAAAAAATTAAAAAAGCAATCCTAGAAAATAATGAGACAAAAACTAAAAAAAAAAATTAAAATCCTAAGAACCCGTAAAACTCCTAAAAACAAACCCTATAAAAATAGATATCCCCAATAAGATAAACTAAATTAAAAATAATAATAATAATAAAGAAAATACAATTGAAGTTATTAAATTACAATTTTGGAACTAAAATTTAGGATTAGGATATGAAACAATAAATTTTAAAGGTTAATTATAGTGGATTTACCATAAAATGGACCGAGAGAAAGTGGGTTCCACCGATTCGGCATCTTCATCATCATCTTTTATGTTTTGTGGGAATCATTATTATTTTCTTTCACAATCAGGTAAGAAGACCATATTCTTGGATATATTTTTTTTAACTATATTAAAAAAAGCTTTCTAATTAATTGGGCTAGGTATAATTAAAGCACTAAAGCTGTCTTTGTTTAATTGGGTTGGGCAGGTTTTGGTGGGCTTTTTTTTTTTTTTAGTACACTGGGCTATTGTTAATTGGGCTGGGATTACATATGCAAAAAAAGATGAGACCACCAAGCATAACAATTGGACTACCCGCTGCAGCCCGAATGAATGAAATGGTAGAAGATCAAAGAAAGAAAGTGGGAAAAGAATAAGATTGTGTTACCACCGATTGCTTGCGCTCCATTGCATCACAATTTGACTCGTATAATAGACCGTTTGGGACCACTCTAATTTAAGGTTGCAAGTGAACCAAGTTCATGAGCTATTCGAATTTCTCCTCTGTAAAAGTTTGATGAATTGGTTTAGAAAAACATGATAAATTAATGGATCAAATGCAAGTCTGACAATATTTGGCTGGTAGATTGTTAGTTGGTTCATGAGCGCGGGTTTGTTAATAAACTTGCATAAATTAATCGTATATGTTTCTTATGAAAAATAAATAATATTTACATAAATTAGGTGGTGAATGATATTACAACTAAAATAACCCTACTTTAATTGTTTTACAAGAAAACAGGGTAGATAAATATTGACAACATAATTAATTTAAATTACTAATTCATATGGCTACAACATGTGATGTATGGACACTTTATTTTGAATCTCATACACGTGTTGGGCACTTCACAAATTCGAACACGCGCTGATACGTGTTAGATGCGTGTCCTACTTTCTTTTTCGTCATTTTTTTTTTATGGTGGATATGACTGAGACACGGCCAGGATACGACTGCGACACGTTCTCTCTCCCTCCCTCTCTCTTTTCTTTTTGCAAATCTTCCATTTTGCTTTTGGTTTATTAATTATTTTGAAGGAGTTTGTAATTATTTTGCAAGATTAATTAAAAATAAAGCAGATCAATTTCATATTCACAGGAAATTAATATGTTAAAAAATATTTATATTAAAAATGTATCTGAATTGTGACCACGAGCTTGTAGCTCAAGTGGTATCACTAACCCTTTATAAGGGTGTTGACAAGGGTTCGAACCCTAAACCTCTCGAGTTATTTGAGATTTATCTTCTACTTTCCAACCACTTGACCCAACTTATTAAAAAATTAAAAAAAAATGTATCTGAATTGTGTTGTGTCGCATATTTTTTAAAAGAGCAATTTTATCCGCACCCGATAGAAGATTACTAATCGCACCCGAGTATTATTGTACTCATATTATATATATATATATATATTATATATATATATATATATATATATATATATATATATATAGGATTTGGTTCAAATGAAACCCACGTCGATATATGCGAACCTAGGGACCAATTCAAGCCGTAGATCTAATAGAATGTGTGGACCAGATTTTTTTCGATTTTTTAAATTCATTTAATTATATATATAGAAGGACAAGGGTGTTTATGTAAATTTACATAACCCTCTTAATCAATTTAAACCCAACCCCCCGTCTCTACCCCAAACCCTTCTCTCCCCTCTCCCCCAAAATCGGCGCTCATCACTCTCTCCCCCAAAATAAACCGGCCGCTCATCCCTCTCTCCCCCAAAATCGGCCGCTCATCCCTCTCTACTGACTTGTCGACGGCAGCGGCCCAATGAACTTGCGAGGCGGAGGCGGCGTTTGGCAGCGGCGGAGGCGAGGAAATGGCCGCGATGAAGCACACCCGCGACGTTTGGCAGCGGCGGTGGTCTCGAATCGACTGGAGCCGGACGCCATCGCCCGATTGAAGCCGGACGCCATCGCCGATTGAAGCCCGACGGGAAACGTCAACAATTCGGCGGCGGCGCTCAGGCGTCTCTCAATCTCTCCGGGCTTGGGCGATTTTTTGTTCCCTGTTTTTCTGATCTCCAGAAATCGGCCGGTGCAGTGGACTCCTCTTCGGTCGCCGGCGAAAAGCGCTCGGCGACGGCAATTGGGCGGTGTAGGCGACAGCGTGGAAGCGGAGGCTGGTTCACCGTGCACCGTTGGTTGACGCGCCCCTTCTGAATCGGCGACGGCGGATGTGACTTCGGGCTTATGGCAGCGACGTTTCAACATGTGGGGCCGATGGGTTTCGGGTCGTAGCGGTTTGGGGGTTGGATTTTTGGGTTTGCCGGATTGTGTACGGCGGATGGTGATTGGGGTGGCGATGGTTCAGTCAGGCGTGAAGTGGTTGGTGGTCTGTGGTGGCGGATTGAATGGGTGGCGCGGCCATGGTTGGAGGTTGTCGTGGCTGGGCTTTACAATTGAGGTCGGGCCGATTGACCGTGGCTGGACCGGACGGCGGCGATGTTGAAACCGTCGGGCCGCTGGGGGTGGCGATCAGCTGTGATGGTGGTTCGGCGTTGGGTTTATGATGGTGCTACCGTTGTTCGCCTGGTGGTAGGCAGGCTGTTGCCGTTGGGTTTTTGTTGGTTGTTGATGGGTGATGGTGATGGTGTTGGACGGTGGTTGCTTTGCGCAGGCGGCGGCTGACCCTCCGCGGATGGCTGGACTGGTCCCTCGCCAATCGAAAAAAGCACTGATAATGTAGTAAAAAAGCGCTGTAATAATATTAAGAAAAGCATTGCTACGTTATTATAAAAGAACTAAAATATAGTAAAAGCCCAAAAATCTTACTCGTAATTTAACAGTGTTTTTTCATACAGTAATGTAGTGCTAAAATTAATCACATGCGATACTTTTTAATATTCAGGTTTTTAAATTTAATTACATTTATTTATAAAACGAAATTTTTGATACTTTTTGTATACAGTCGTAGTGCTTTTTCTTTACCCATGTGCTTTCTAAAGAGCCAATGCAGTGCTCTTTCGAATTACTGATATATGTCCAAAATACCCTTTTAATTAAATTAATTCAATATTTTACATAATTACCCTGCTGACATGTCATGTTCTCAACCATTAAGATTATCCAATCTAATGGTCAGGATTGGTCCCTAGGTTCACATATATTGACAGGGTTTCATTTGAACCCAACCCTATATATATATAATATATAAGTAATATTTTTACTAACTACACAAATATGGGATTTATTAAACTACCCTTGCAATTTAATTACTTCGAATTATTTTTCAACCCACTTTACTAGCCACACCCATTTGAAATGAAAGAAAAAAAAAAAACAGTAGATGCAGAGGAAAAGAAGAAAAGAAAGACAAGAAAAAGAAAAAATTCACCGATAGAAAAACCTCCACCCACTGATGACCGACGATGATTTCCACCCACCGACGACAACCTCTCTCGTGTGAGGCTAACAACACCCGCAAGATATAGTAGTTTTTTTATGTTTTTTTGATTTGAGAATTTTCTATTTATTTTGTTCAATTTCAAGTTTGTATAACACTACAAAAAAACTCGCGGAAACCGACGGATCATTTCCGTCGGTAAGCCATCGGTAACGGCGTTACCGAAAGAAATGGTCCGTCGGTGAAACCCTCGCCAGCAAAAAAATTATCAACGGTTATTTTTTTCCGGTTGGTAAAATACCGACGGACTCCAATTTTGTCCGTATATTATATATTATTATATTATATTCAAATTATAAATATATGTTATAAATATATATATATTTATATAATAAATATATATTGAACATATATTAAATATTTTATATATGTATACTATATTATAAATATTATATATATATATATATATATATATATATACACTATATATTATAGTATAGTACATTTATATAATTGAAATATAATTATAATATAGTATAATATATAATTAATATATAAATATATTTTATATATAATATAAAAATACACACACACACACACACACTATATATATATGTGTGTGTGTGTGTGTGTGTGTATTAAATGTATTATATTATTTATTACAATTATAAAAATTATACATTGTATTATATTTATATTTATATTTATAATAATTATATTTATGTATATATATAGTAAATAATAATTAATATTTAATAATATATAGATTACTAAATAATAATATATATTAATAAGAAAATCAAATAACAAATAAAATAAATAAATATTAAAAAAATTAATTTACCGACGGAGTAATTTCCGTCGGTAATTAAAATTTAATTAAAAATAAAGTTGGGTTACCGACGTAAATGTTTGTCGGTAATAAATAAAATTAAAATAAAAACTTTAAAAAATAAATAAATTAAAGAAATTTTAAAAAGTTAAATTTACCGACGGCCATTTTTGTCGATAAATAAAAAATATAAAAAATTACCGACGAGATTAATTTTTCATCGGTCCTTTTCAAAATTCATCGGGAATCCGTTGGTATTTCTGGATTTTTTTTTTTTTTTTGTAGTCTAACTGGATCATGAATTTTATTGTTTAAACATAGTTTTACTTTGAGATTAAGTGGTTATTAACATGAAAATAAGGTGTGTAACTATGAATTTGTGATTTAAAAAATCTAGGGTTCGTATGAAGATCAGTAAGAAGGTGATGAATTTTCTATCCATTTTCGATCATATGGGGACCGAAATGGATGAAAATTTTGTGCAGCAGGCAACGGAAATTTTCATTTATATTACTTATTTTAAAATTTTTAACTACTTTGTATATCGGTTTTATCACAACCGATGTAGAAAGCAATTTTCACATAAAATAAGTTTATACATTGGTTTTTAAAAAAATCAATGTTAAATATGAAATTCTACATCAAATTGGTTACGAAAACCAATATAGAAAGTCCAACATAAATTTGAAAAATGCAGCCACAACCCATCCATTGAAGTTATTTTTGGCCCGTGATGGCCAAAAATTACTTGAATTTTTAGTAGATCAGTGCCGAAAAAAGCTATGGTCATGTATGGAATCATTTCCATTTATATTTTTATCAATTTTCAACTATTTCGAAAATTAGAATTAGTTTGTTTACGATTTTCATTGGAAATCATCTTTTTCAATTTTATTTTTCACATCAAAATATTTCAAATTTACCAACAACACCTAATCTTTAAGGTTGTGGGCCCCACCACTACCACCAAAATCTACTTCAAATATTATTATTTTTAAATTATATCTATCTAATAGGACTAGTGGTGGCAAATCGGTCGTGTCGGGCTCTTATCGGGTCAACACGATAAGACACGGCACGATAAGCATAGGCACGACACGACACGATAAACTTATCGGGCATATAATCTAAATACGAACACAACACGATAAAACACGACACGGTACGACAGGCACAATAAGCAAAAATACTGAATTTATTTAATACGGTTCGTTAAGCACATTAAACCTGTTAATTAATATAATACATAATTTTCTTAATAAATATAATACATATTTATAAAATATCAATGCAAATTGTCAAATACATTTAAAATTGTAATATGACAAATGTATTAATGATAAATTAAAAATCACAAATACTAATAATAAGTAAATGAATATAAAAATGGGAAATTAAAATATTATCATGCCTTATCGGGCTAGCCCGTTATTAACCCGTTTCTTAACGTGCCTTATCGTGCCAGCCCGATAAGGTTCGAACGCGATAAGGCTTAGTCCAAACCCTATTTTTTCGTGTCGCATTCGTGTTGGTCAATTGTGTCGTGCCTCATATTGCCACCCCTAAATAAGACCTACCATCTACAATCTTGTTAATATTATATTATATATTCAAATTAAAATATTAAAAATGGACCCTACAACTAACAACTTTTAATTTACTCCCTCCTTTTCTTAATAAGTGTTGTTTTAGATTTTTTGTTCAAAATTAAGAAACATAATATTTTACCAATACATCCTCAATCAATTAATAATATACTCATTAATTCCTTCCATTTTTCCCTTTAGTTATTATATTACCATAAACTTGTTTATATTTCTTAAAATAAGCGGGAATAAAAGTGGAATAAAGTGACGAAAAATTCTAAAACGATACTTAATTTGTATTAAAACTGAGTCTCTAGAACGACACTTATTTTAAAACAAAAGGAGTATTATATAACAAAAGAATCTATTACAAAAATACTCATCCAAACATAATCTCAAATTTCACACGAAAATCAACAATTTTTCATTTATCAACCTTTTCCACTAAAAGTAGAAATTGAGATGGAAACACATTCATACATCACTTATAATTTTCGATCAACTAGATCCAAAATTTACTTCCATTTTCTGTGTACCACAATCGAAAATATTGTAGCTGAGTTTTTTGAATTACGAGCTACAACTAACAATAAGTAGACAAAAATAATAAAATAATTAGATAAGAAATAGAAATATTAACATTGATTATTCTCTCGTGTCACCAGTTCAAATCTGGTTCCTTGCACATGAATCAGGTCTGTACCCGATTTAAGGCAGTCGGTTTTGATTGCTAACTCACGACCGGAACCCGTTTGGCTGGTCGTTCTCTCTCCTAAGTTGAAGCGAGAAAGGTGTAGAGGAATCTAAGCCCATTAAGAGAGGCTTTCTGAGATCGAGATGTATCTTTTTTTATGATTCATTATTAATTTTTCTTATACTGTTTGAAGAATTAGGTATTAAGATAATTAAAGTGAGGTTTAAAAGAAATTATTAATAGAATATTTAAATCATAGTAAGAATATATAAATCAATTCATTTAATGATATTTCTGTAAATAAAAATCAATGCGATAATAAATAAATATACAAGTGCGGATAATTTATTATTATTATTATTTTTTAATAAGTAGTCCTCTGACATGTGTCCGCATCATGCAACTAGGCTACAAGCCTACGACCAATAAACCAGCTCCAATTGATGTCGCACAAAAAAAAATAATAAAATAATAATATTAATAATTCAGCTCCAATCCATATGGGCCGCCACCAATAAATCACCGAAACTCAACAAATAACCCAACTGGCCCATCAACCCATTTAACTTGGACCTGTTCAACTCTCCCTTTCTCCTCCCAATTCATCGTCTCCTCGTTACCCCCCAATGTCAAAATTAGGGTTTACCGCTATCGAAACTCGGCCTCAGGGCAATAATTTTTTCCAGATTATTTTAGATAGTAAGCGTATATGGTTTAGTTGAATTAGGCAAGCTGATTACCGAAACTTTACTTGCTTTTATGCAGATCGTTGGCAATATTCGCACCGGCTCTTGTCTTTGTAAAAAAGAAAAAAATAAAATTGTTGGTCTCCATAATCTGAATGAGGTACATACATCATATGGTATGTTGCGGATTCAGAATGTTAATTTGGAGTAAGAAAGATAATTTAATTAAATATATTTATTATTTAAAAATATATAACCGGATGAGAGAAAAATATAATATACATATCATTCAAATAATTATAATTACAATCAAGATAAATTACATATGATTGATCAAACAATTTGACATATATGTAGCTAGAAAATTATAAAACCAAATTTATCAATTAAATATCCAAATTAAACTCATTAGCAAATTAATAAATCCAGAAATTTAATCAAATAAGCAACACAAATTAAAATATAATTAGTTAATTAATTTATTAAAAGAAAAACAAATAAAATAGAAGGAAAAAAAAAGAAAAAACATCAAGAAAGAAACTATTTGTTTGCTAATCCAACTTATCCATCTCCCCCTTACAATTGAAAAGAAAAGGTTTATCTTTTTTTTTAAAACTTATCAATGGTAGTTTACCAAAAGAGGGTACAATTTTATTGTTTTAATTATTTGGGAACCATTGATCATACGCCGTTGGGTTGGTTAGTTTATTCAAAATAAACCCATCACTAGTGTTAATTTTCTGGTTTGGTTTTTGCCAATTTTTTGCCACCATTTAGATGAATGTTTTCACTAATGTAAATTCCAAACATCGGTTGTGGTTAAGGTTTCGAGCTTCCAAAAAACCAGGAACTCGTAGTTCCTTTATATTCTTTATATTTTCTTATTGTGTATATGTATTATATATATAACTTATATATAATACAATTTACTATCTAAGATTTAAATATTATGAAAAGAAAAGACGGTTTCGATTAATCAAATTAAAATCATGACAGAACCGAAAAGTCATGGTTTTATTGGTTCAAAAGGCTAATTTTGAAAAAATTGAAAATATGATCTTTTTTAAATTAGAGGTTAAAAATTGGTTAAGTGACAATTTTATTCTTAAGTTATAAAAATATAAAATACACGCACGTGCACAATATATATCATATAAAAATACTATTAGTAATACTTATCTATTTGAACAAATTAAATTTAATATAAAATCAAATTAGTAGTTCAAGAAATTTATACATAATTAATAATTTTAAAATAATTACTAAAATTTATTTTAATTATTCAATACATTCACCTTGTAAATATATATCATTAATATAAAAATACTCAATAATTAATTATATCAATATCATTATTAGTTATTTTATACAATCAAACATCTATCATCTATTAAATATTTAGTAAATACTTGTATACAAATCGTAAAATAACCAACTAGTCAAATTAACTAATACAATCAGCTATTAGTTAACCGCTAATTGTTAAACACGATCATAATGAATGTAATTGAGATTGTATAGTATTGCTTTTTCCTACTTACTCTTAATTTTTTAATATTCCAATATAAATCTTAATTTTTTAATATTCCAATATAAATCAAATAGAGACCTTTTAGTCTCTTATGTGTTGATATAACTTTTAAAAAATAAATAAATTTATCTTTTATGGATGAAAAATAAAACAAAATAAGGACCGTTATAAATATACGGACTTACACAAGTAAATAATTATCTACTTGTAGTAAATGCCAATAGTACTTTAATGATGTATTGCCTATACACATATCATGAATCGGAATGAAAAGTGCTAGTCTTTGAAATAAGTTTTAGAATTTATAGTTTCTCACATATTTGTGTCTCTTTATATATTCATCTTATGATAATTACGAAACACTCAGTTCAAAGGTTACCGAGTATTGTGGCGTGGATAATTCTTATTCATTAATCTTACTATTGAATTATGATAATTTGAAAGATTTACCGAGTATTGTGGAGTGAATATATTTCATAGAACTGCCATATATTTTCAAACACCATGCTCGAAAGGTTTACCGAGTAACGTGGTGGAAAATAAATAATATTCTACTATATAATAAAAAGAATATCACATTACATTCTACTCTTCAAATGGCTAGTTAACGACTAGTAATAGTAAATTTTATTTTATAAATACGCTCACATTTCATTCAACAATTACCTTATATTCTCTCATCACCCTAATATATTCCCATCAATTCTTTTAAAATGTTTGAATGAATAATAATGGCAATCACCATTATTCTGATCACCGCACTCATCATATTAACCTTTAGCATGAATTATGGTACAAGAAATTTTTGGCCCCGTGTTCTTGTTCTTTGTCTTATTTATTTCATGCTATCATTTCTTATAGATATCAACATGTATTAAATGTTATGTATGTTTACACATCTTCATGCTTTAAATAAAATCTTCTTAATGTCAGGTTATTAATATTATGCATGTTCTTTTGATATAGTTATTTATAATGACAAATCTTGTCATGCTTGAATTTGAGGCACTTGACATCAGTGGGAATAATTACATATCATGGATATTGGATGCTGATATTCACCTGAATACTAAAAGTCTTGGCGACACAATAAATAAAACAAATGAAACATCAACTCAGGATAAGGCGAAAGCTATGATTTTCCTTCGTCACCACCTCCACGAGGGTCTGAAAAATGAATACCTCACGATCAAAGATCTTGCAGATCTTTGAAAATTATTAAAAGAATGATATGACCATCAAAAAATGGTCAGCATCCTGAAAGCTCGATATGAGTGGATAGCACTGGAATTTCAGGATTTTAAATAAATTAACGAATATAATTCGCCCGTATTTCGAATTAGTTCAATATTAAAGTTATGTGTATATATACTATCACTGATTCTGATATGCTTGAAAATCATTATCCACATTTTATGCTTTTAATGTAATCCTGTAACAACAATACTGTGAGCGAGGATTCAAAAAGTATTATCAACTAATTTCATGTCTTCTATTGGCTGAACAAAATAACGAGTTGTTAATGAAAAATCACGATTCTTATCCCACTGGCTTAGCCAGGATAACTGAAGCAAATGCTATATTATCTAGAAGTAATAAAAGGTGTGGTCAAGGTCACAACATAAGTTTTGGCCGTAGTTATGGGTGAGGAAGAGAAAAAGGCTTTCAACGAAGCTATAATGAATATTACAAGGTAGATACATGGGAGAAACGGGAAAAATATAATAATGGCATAAACAAAGGTCAAAAGGAAGGTACTCGTTACAGGTGTGGTGTGTTGGGTCATTGGTCACGTACATACCATACACCAAAACACTTTGTTAGTAACTATCAAGAATCACATTAAGGAATAGGAAAGAATGTTGAGACAAACTTTGCTACAAGTGATTCTGATGACCTTCTTTATGGCCTGATCAATAACATGACCCAGTTGGATATGGCCGATATGATTGATAAATATGAAGAAGAAAATAATGCTATGGAGGAACTATTATGGTTTTATGAGTACTGATATTATATGAGTGTGGTGTGTTATTATGCGAGTGTGATTCCATATGTGTGATATGTCATTTTATCATTTGAGTGTGATATGTCATTTTATCATTTGAGTGTGATTTTATGATTGTGGTATGTCATTTCCTTATGTATGTGTGATTTATGATCTCATGAGTGTGATATGTAATTCTTTTACGCATGAGTGATTTATGGTTGTGTTTTAATGGTTTCTTATTACGAGTGATGTGTGCTTCTTATAGTTTGATAATAATGTTGTGAATATTTATTATTATGTATTTTCAATGCCTCCAGTCATTTATTTATACTTGTTCCCTCTTGTTTAAAATATATCATCAATATACCCTAATCCAAAATCAAAGACGGTGATTTGTGTCTTGCGGATAGTGTCACAACACATACCATACTTAAGGATAAGAAGTATTTTTCTCTCCCGAGGTTGATGAATTAAATGTCAATACAATATTTGGTAGTGCATAAATAATTAAAGGGAACGGGGAGGCAAATTTCCTAATGCCTGGAGTGACAAAATTCACAATAAGAGATACATTATTCTCTCCTAAATCCCAAAGAAACTTGTTAAGTTTCAAAGATATTCGTACGAGTGGATATCATGTTGAAACTATGAATAAAGAAAATTATGAATACCTATGAATTACCTCAATCACTTAGGAAAGAAGTGTGTGTTGGAGAAATTACCAAATTATCATTTGGATTATACCACACTAATGTTAAAGTTATTGAAACATATGCATAGTAAACCCGAAGTTTACTGATGTGTTTACAGTTTGGCATGATCGGTTTGAATATCCCGATTCAATTATGATGTGAAAAATTATTGAAAACTCCAACGGTCATCCATTGAGAAAAAAAAAATCAATCTAAAGAACTATCATGTGCTACTTGTACTCAAGGGAAACTGATAATAAGATCGTCACCAAATAAAGTTGAGAATGGATCACCATTATTTTTAGAACGAATTCATTGTGATATATGTGGGCCTATTCATCCACCTTGTGGACCGTTTCAGTATTTTATGATATTAATTGATTCTTTTACCAAATGATAGCACAAAAGCCTATTGTCGATCCATAATATGACATTTGTCAGATTTATTACCCAATTCGTTAAGTTATAAGCACAATTCCCTAATTACATGATAAAAAAAGTTAGACTAGATAATGTTGGAGATTTACATTCAAAACATTTAATGATTATTATATGGCACTTGAAATTGATGTTGAATACCTAGTGTCACATGTTCACACACATAATGATTTTGCTAAACCATTAATTAAACGTATTTAGCTTATTGCTAGACCATTAATAATAAGAACGAAACTTTCTATTTTTATATGGGGTCACGCTATATTACAGGCTGCAGCACTGATGCAAATCAGGCCCAGTGCGTATCATAAATTCTCCCCATTGCAACTGAAATCAAGTAGAGAAACAAATATTCATCATCTTAAAGTATGTGGTTATGTTGTATATGTGCCCATATCTCCACCACACCGTATAAAAATGGGACCACAAGGGAGGATAGGAATTTACGTTGGGTATGAGTCACCTTCGATAATTAAGTACCTCGTACCAAGAACAAGCGACGTATTAACGACTCGTTTTGCCGATTGTCACTTCAGCGAAGATAAATTCCCACTTTTAGGTGGAGAAATAAAACGTGTGGCGAATAATATTAAATGGTATACATCATCATTATTACATTTTGATCCTCCCACCAAACAATGTGAACAAGAAGTTTAAGAGATTATACACTTATAAATTATATCAAATTAGTCACTAGATGCATTCACAAATACATATAGAGTAACAAAATCACACATAGCTGCTGTAAATGCACCAGCCCGAATAGATATTCTAATTGGAAGAAAGTGTACCAAATGACTCTAAGGCACGCCTGAAGCATGCATTACCAATTTGTTCTAAAGATAAGAACCCCATAAGCAAGGGGAGTTGAAAAATGTAATGAACCCAAACAAAATGAATGTGTTTTAGATGAAACACAAGAGCAAATAAACCAAGAATTCCATGAAACCAATGAGTGTCATGCACATAAAGAAAATCACGAGATTTTCATTAATTACATACACAGTGGAAAAATATGGAACCAAGATGAGATGAAGTATATTGATGATATATTTTGCTATTCTATAGGGCAAGAAATTGAAAACGAAAGTGAGGATTCACAAAAAAAATAAAAAATTGTATACAAATGTCAAAAGAGGGAAGACTGTATAAAATAAAAAGAAGCCATATAAAATGAATTAGAATCACTAAATAAACAAAAAGTGTTTGGTCCTATGTTACTACATCTGAAATTGTAAAACCTATTGGGTGCAAATGGGTCTTCATTTGAAAGAGGAACGAGAAAGACGAGATCTCAAAGTATAAAGCTCGTCTCGTTGCACATGATTTTCTTTGAGACCTGGAGTTGATTATGAAGAAACTTATCCACATATTATGGAATGTTATCACATTCAAATACTTGATAAGCCTGTCTGTTTCGAAAAATCTAGATATGCGTCTCATGGATGTTGTAAAAACTTATTTATACGGATCACTGAATACTAATATTTATATGAAAATCCCTAAAGGATAAGAAATACCTGAAACGATAAAATCAAAGCCCAAGGAATCATGAGCAATAAAACTACAACAATCGTTATATGTACTAAAGCAATTTAGGTGCGTGTGGTATAATTGTCTAAGTGAACTCTTGTTGAAGGATGGACATGTAAATAATCATTTATACCCATGCATTTATTGTAAATTGGATTAATTCTAATTAAATGGTACAACGATAATTCATGTTAATGAATTTTATAGGATTATTCTACGTGTCGTGTAGATAATCGTAGCATTTTGAATTTCTCAAATCCATTTATTGGTGAGTGAGAAATGATGCTTGGAAGTTGAACGGTTTGCTTTAATGCTTTATCGGTTATCCCACATTGAATGTTAGTCAATGTGGAAGAGAGTTTAAAAATGATTATATTTCTTTAATGTACATCAAGTGGGCCAGAGAGTGTTGTGGGCTTTATGTAAACGAAGTTCACGCGGGCTCTTGGACTTGGGTTCGCCAGTCGGATCCGAGCCCGAGCCCGGTCCCGGACCTGGGACCTGGGTCGTGGATAATTGGTCCGATTGAGGTGGTCCGTGTGGGGTTCGGGTTCTGGTTCAATCCTAGTTTCTTTTTTGAACCTACACGCACCTGGTTAAGTTTTGAACTCTTCTAACCGTTACGAAACGTTCAGACGTTTTGAATTCAAACATGAGATGAATTTGCACGCTGAACCAGTCCAGGTTCATGCTGGCTTTGCCTGACTGTTTGAATGGCTTTAAGACGCCTTTATGGACGTAATTAAGCAGGGCTGTAACCTCCCGCTGGCAACCCTATATAAGGGTGAGGCTCCTACACTTGCAGTTTCACACTTTCCATACGCATAAACACCTGAACTCAACATTATCTCTGACACTTTAAGAGCATTCTGCATTTTTTTCTACATATCATTACATAACTCAGTCCAAGTTCTGTTCAGTTCGCCGGAGCTTTGGTTTCTTATGGTGCGGTTAAACCAAAGACGTAGTCGTTTCATCTTTGGGAACGATTTGCCATAACCGAAGACGCACTACCGGGGCAAATTCGTTTTGCGGAGAGAGTGTCTTACTCGACTCGACTGTTTATCGTTTTTATTCTTTTTGTTTTCCAGTTTTTTTGTGATTACATTTTTTAGTTATACTCGTATTATTGTAACTACTCCAACAACATTTTTATTAAAAAAACGATAATAGAATTTGCAATTATCGTTATCCATGTTGATGATCTAAACATCACTGGAGCTTCTAAAGAAATCCAAGATACAAATAACTACTTGAAGGGAAAATTTGAGATGAAGGACCTCAATTAGATCTATCTTGGCTTACAAATAGAGCATTTTCATGATGAGATATTTGTACACTAATCAAATTATGAAAAATGAGTATTGAATCAATTAATATGGATAAGACGAATCCTCTTAGTTCCCATAAGGTTAACAGAACGTTTAATATTGAAAGAGACCCATTTCGTCCTTGTGAAGATAAGGAAAAAGATACTAGGTTATGAAGTACCATTTTGAGTGCGAATGGAGGTCCTATGTATCTTACTAACTATACTCAATCAGATATAACATTTGTTACTAATTTATTGTCAAGGTACAATTGAGCTCCAACACGAAGATATTGAAATGAGATTAAACACATATTTCGTTATCTTTGAGTTATAATTGTTTTGGGATTATTCTATCTCATAAATTCAAAACATATGTTAACTGGCTTCGCAGATGCAGGTTATTTATCAGATTTCATAAAGCCAAATCACACACTGGCTATGTGTTTAAGATCGGCAGTACTGCATTATCTTGACGTTCCTATAAGCAAACAATAGTTGCCACATCTTCAAATCATGTTGAGATCATTGCACTCCATGAAGCAAGTAGAGAATGTGTATGACTTAGATGTATGACACAACACATCCAAGGAACCAGTGGACTGCCAATCAATAAAGAACCGACAATATTATTTGAAAACAACGCCGCGTGTATCGCTCAATTCAAGAAAGGGACAACTCCAAATTCTTTTCTTATACGCAAGAACTCGAAAAGGCCAGTAAGATCAATATTCAATATGTACGATCAAATGATAATGTAGTAGATTTATTTACGAACGCACTCCCCACTAAATTTATACAAGTAACTACCCTTGTCCGCCTTTTTTATTTTTCTCCCATATTGTAATCTCTTTATATATTCATCTTATTTATCATCATATATTTAGTGCTGAAAGAATCATGAAACAAAGTTATATAAATAAGTAATTATTCATAAGGACTTCATTTTAAAAGAAAGAATTGAAAGGAATACAAAAAGGATTTCATTTTACTAGTATTAATAAAATATATTTCGTACGACACTAAGTGTTTGTCATATCATATGTAATTGGGTCAAATTAATATCAAATGGCGTGCACCTCATGTTCATGCCTACAGCCTATTTGTGTTACCCACTATGTGAAACTGGATAGGCACGTGGGATTGTTCATTGTTTGGGATCAGAAAGTTAAAGAAGAGTGAGGTTGAAGGAGATGCTATCAGCTGTCTCACGTGCCCTCCTAATTTATTATATTTCCCTCCCAATCCAATCCTCGTGACTCGCTTTTCTCTTCAAAATTCAAGGCTAATATGTCAAAGTACCAAACTACCCCTCACTCTAAGGTCTTTGGTGGTACAATGAACTCTGAAGTACTAGATGGATCTTTTTTGTCCATGAAATTGGTTAAAATTGAAAGAAGCAAAACTATTATGAGTGATTGCTTGTTAAAAGGTTTTGCAAAATTTTCACTCAACCTTTTTTTTTTCAACGCAAATGTTTGCAGAAAAAAAAAATAAATCAAAAAGCACATTATGTACTCCTTGTTACATTTCGATTAATGGATCACAAAGAAAAGAACCATCACATCAACCATCATCACTAACATATTCAATTACTCTCTAAAATGTTGATTTATTATACTAATCAGTACAAATAATTAAAATTATGATCAATGACCTTGTAAGTTTACAATTTAAATATAAAGTTAAAATGGATAAAATAAGCCCGACCTAGTAGGTTGGTGAATAAATTTACTTAACTCGCGATTATAAATGTTGTTATACCATAATTGGAATGAAAATTGAGTTAAATAAAAATCACATTAAAAGTCATTGATGTGAATTTGAATTATTAGTAAAAGGTGTCTTAGTTATAATGATTGGCACAACCTAGGCTAGCAAGCCCAAATATATTTATTTTTGGTTTACTTTTAAATAAAAAAAGGAAAGAAAAGATCCGAATTATTATGCAACGGAAAAGAATTGTTCAAACAATTAAAAAAAGGAAAATAAAAAACTCAACAGTACTAATCTAACTGAAACCAAAACCATGAAAAAGGTAAAAAGATACGAAAATTACTGGTTGGGGTGGGGAAAACGAAAAGGGAGCTGCCGTACAGCCAGACAAACAAAACAGTGAAAAATCAATGAGTCAAAGAAAGCAAGAAAGGGTAAAAAGATGAAGAGAGAGAAAAACAGGGGACGAAAGAGAAACCAAATTCTAGCCCAAAATATTTATTTAAAAAAAAAAAAAAATCTTCAATAACAACGACTAGTCATCTTCTTAATTCTCACATACACAAACCAAACCCAACTTATTATAATTATAATAATAATTATTATTATTACAAAAAATAACATCACCAATACCAACGGTTTGGAATCCTTTTTTTCATCTTTTTTCTTGTTTTCTCTTACCAAGAAACAACAATAACAACTCCAACTCCACCACCACCATCCACTTTCATTATTATGGCCATTATTATTCTTATTCCCATTTTTTATCTCTCTCTTTCATAATTGTTGTTAGCTAGCATAGCACCATCCCTTTGGCTTTGGCCCATCTTTTTTTTTTCCCTTCCCTTGAAGCAAGAGGACAATTTGAGAATAAAAATTAAACAAGAATTTTTTTTTGGTGGGATTTTCTTGGTTATCTGAATTTGGTGAGTTGTGTTCACTCATATGATTTGTGTGAATCTTGTGAATTTTCTTTTATAGGAATGCTGTTCTTTTTCTCTCTTTCTCTGGATATTTCCTTTCTGGATTCTTGAAATAGGTAAATTTTATAGGCCATGTTTATTTTCTTGAGGATTAATGATGATACTGAAAAAGAGGAGGAAAAAAAAAACAGTAGTTGAGTTCAATTGAATTGCATTTTGGTGGAATTTTATCTAAATATTGCTAGCATTAGTATTTTGATTGTATTTCTCGGCGATTCTTGCTTATTTTTGTGTTAGTTAAATTAAATTCATTTTTTTTTCATTTTTTTAGATTATCAAGATTTATAAAGTTTGTATGAGCTTTTTCCTGCTAAGAATTTTATATTGTTAGGTTGTTTTAAGAATCAGATTTTTAATAATTTTTTTTTTTATATATTTTAATACAGGAAGATGTTAGGCGGAGGAGGAAATAATGGGAACACGATGATCTCCGGTTTTGTGGAGGAAAATCGTGTACAATATGATAACAATTCGATGCCTCAACTCCAGTTATTTGGACATGGTGAGTAAATATGTGTGTTAAAATATGGTTATGTTTCTTTTATTTTTGTCATCCTTTATTATGTAGTATTGGTACCTTTGATCTCTTGTGATGGTTGGACAAATTTATTAAATTGTTACTGTGAGTTTTAGATGACTTAGGAAATTAATTCGAACACTTTATGAAATTGAAGTTTCACAAAACAAGATACTTAACTTCAATTTTGTATTGTTCCATCTTTATTTCTAATATATATTTTGTTTCTAATATATATTTTGATTTTTGATTTCTAATGATTTTTTCCATTATTATATATCCGGATACTCTCAATCAAACTTGAATAATAGGATACTTCTGTAATTCTATGCTGAAAATCTTACTGTCGTCTTTACAAGTTTTTAGAAAGAATATATTAAAATTTACTAGACTGTCTTAAAGCTTTTGGCTTCTTGTTTGTCAAATATGTAGTTTTCTTAAGAATCTTTGCTGTGCTAACATGTAATTTGTACTTTTCATTTTGCTATCTTGATAGGATTAACTTATTATCTCAACTTTTCTATATCATTCTGGTAATCTTTTCTTTTTATTTCGATTTACTTTACTTTATTTTATTTTTTTCATTTGAATTTCCTCAGTTCCAGTTCAGTGTGGTGCTGGTGTTAGCACAATAAACTATATCGGAAACCGGCAAGCTCCCAATAACGATAACCGAGTTAGAGAAAGTGAAACTTTGTCCATGCAGCAAAAGCTTCGCATATCTTTGAATAATAACAACTTGTGTCACGACGAAGCTGGCCGTGCGGGGACCGTTTTAAACCCTAACCCTGTGTCGACCGGTCTCAAACTTTCTTGCGAAGAAGAAGAGCGTAATTCGTCTGTTACGTCTGCGTGTGAGAATATGAAAAACAACGTACCTGTTATGCTGTCCCTCGGTAACACCGTCAAAATGGAGATGAATCGTCAGACGGAGGAGTTTGGAAGATATATTAAACTTCAGGTATGGAAAAGTGTTTAGTGCTTTAATGACATTTTATTCTCCAAAATGAGTTTTATTTTGAGAATTTTCAAAACATCAACACTATGCACTCGTTTTTTTATCGCATCAATCTCTATTTTGAGTATTAAAAAAAAATTCATTATTACACATTTTTCCATAAATTTTACCTACTCACATATTTTTAACTACCAATCATATCTATCATTTATTTAACTATTTTTATATCAAATCAACTTTCATCTCATATTCATTCACACTCAAAACTCAACATACTCATATCAAATAAATAAATAATTCATCACTAAATCAAATCAAAATGAAAGTATAATCGCGCCGAAATTAGTTGAGACCCAAAAGTTAGTAATGTTTGCAAATTGAAGCTGAAAGTTGAATAAGCTAGGAGGGAGTTTTAGGTAAATAAATTGTAAAAGTGATTTATTTGTATAAAGTATGTAAAAGTAGAATCAGGTAAAAAAAGGTTTATTTATATATAGTAGAAGTGGAAAAAGTAGTTGAGAATCAAAAAATTGTGTTTCCAAATAGAAGCTAAAAGTTGAATAAGTTAGAAGGCCGTGTTTGGTCGAATGTGCTTTATATGTGTGTAAAAGTCGAACCATAAGCGTATCATAAATCTAAAGCACTCTACTCTTGCTTTTAGATTCTGATAAAAAATATGCAGAAGCATAATCTGATATTTGAAACACTCTCACTATTTTAGTATTTAGCTAAAATGACAAATCACTTTTTTTTTGAATCTAAAAATTGTTTACTTTTCTTTTTTATCTTATTTATGTTGCGAACTCTTGGTCTCAACAGGAAGAAAATATCTTGAGGGGCGTTAGAGAGATAAATCAACGACACACAGTTTCCATGTTGACCGCCCTAGAAAAAGGAGTCAACCGTAAACTACACGAAAAGGAGCTCCAAATCGAGAACCTCAACCGCAAAAACAAGGAGCTAGGAGACAAGATAAAGCAAGTCGCCGTCGAAGCACAATCTTGGCACTACAGAGCAAAGTACAACGAATCGGTCGTAAACGTCCTCAAGAACAATATCCAGCAGCTCATGGAGCAAAACACGGCCCACGCCCGCGAGGGCTCAGGAGACAGCGAGGTCGACGACGCAATATCTTGCTCGAACCATCCGAGAAATCAAGGGATCGAAAGCCGTTGGATAAAATGCCGAGCTTGCAGCGTGAAAGGAGTGTCCGTCTTATTGTTGCCTTGCCGGCATTTGTGTCTGTGTACGGATTGTGAAGGGTTTATTGACGTTTGTCCCGTTTGTCAGGTAATGAAGACTGCAAGTGTTCATGTATACATGTAGTGTGGAAAAAAAAAATGTATCGGAGCACTTGCAATGTTCATTACGGTTACGTTTACGAATGAGGTTGTACGAACGAACTCTTGTGAAGAATGGTTTTTAAATTAAAATGGTATCTGTTTTGGTCGTTTATAGTGTTTGTGCATGAAAAATAGATTGAGCTCGTCTATTCCATTTAGTGTTTGACGATCTGTTTTCGTCGTTTATTTTTTTTGGCATAAAATTGCAAACCACTGCAACACCTCATTTCTAGTGCATAAATGTCATACTGGTCTCATCTGAGATCAACACTACTTTTGTGGTTTCGCAGTGAGAATACATGAAAGTATTAAAAAATATTCATATTTGCAATATTGCAAATTAAAAATTATCCCAAAATATTTAAAGTATCATAATCTTATTTTGATACTTTATCTTCAATTCATTATTTTGGAAATCTTATTTTTAGAGTTAAATGTAACAATATTAAATGATGTTATTATCTTTTAGTTAAATACTTAATTAATATGTAAAGTAATATTTTTTTTTTAGTGCAAATGTGATACTTTTATAGTTAAAAATGACTGTATTAAGGAAAAGTGTGAATTTGTCACATCGATTATGATACGTATTGTGTGACGGTCACACATGAGACCTCCAATAAAGTATCGATCGAAGGAGAGTAGCCACCACCCACCGATAAATGCCACCCTCCACGGTTGTCAACCCACTGAAGCCACCATTGTCAGGCTGACAGCAAGTAACGACCTTCGATAAAGGTACATTTTCTTCAACTTTTGGGTGGTTGAAGAAATTAAACTATATTAGTATTGGATCCGTGTGTTACACGATAATTTTTTATTTTATTTTATCTAAAATAAAAATAATTATTTTTTAAATGTATTAAAATATTTGAATAAATATTGTATATATGTATACTTAAATTATCTCTCTGTGTGTGTGTGTTTCGTTAAGAACCATTACTGGTTCTCACACCAGAGATGGTTTTACCATAACCGCTCCCTATATATAAATCATCTAAATATTATTTGAAGATCGAATAGTATTCAAAATGATATAACCTAATTTATAATTATGATTATTATTAGACGAACTGTACTTTACAAATTATGAAAGATTTCCTTATACACAACATTTGTAGTTTTGTTACTACGTTTATTCTCATCATTGTCGATCAATATTTTAAACCTTAACGATTGGTCACCCTTGATATAACAATATATAATTGACCATGACCGAAAACTGGCTTCTTAAGAAAAATTCCAACGTGAGTGAGAGATTGTCCTTAAATTTTGTTGATCATCATATCATATGACACAATCAGAGGAAATTATCATCGTCAGAACTTGAAAGGCAACCTCGTATTGGATGGTGTGACGGTCATTCCATGGATTAACAACAATTCACCTGCATTGCTTTCTCGAGAAATATTAGCCTGTATAATATGATTGTCAAGTTAACAACCAACATTACACAACATAAGGAAAAGATCGATATTTCTCAACAACATGAGTGAAATTCTAATTTTTAGTTTTACATTATAGTTCGGCAATTCATAACAGTTTAATGGTATTTAGAAGCTCTAGTGAGTGGACGTCCTACAATATGTCAATGTTTAAATCGGATTTGCATGCATTATCAGAGCTAAGATATACTTTACATTCTCCATCATTTTATGACATCATATATTTATTAATCAAATCGACGACATCAGGTGTTGGGGAAAGAATAGCACAACCCTCCAAATAAGCGAAGCATTCAGGAATTTTTTCAAATTGTGGATATGTACTCGTCATAATTGACGGAATGTGGTTGCCATCATCTTTTAATAGTAGATAACCTGAATTTCAATTTGAACGATACTATCATTTGGTCCTCCTACTATTACATCTCCTATACTATTTATCGAGTTGAAAAATTTCTTTAACTTGACACAATTGGAATTTGAATTGTGATTTGCAGCACCACGTTCTTGGTCTACTTTAAAACTATGTAATGAGTTAATAAATGCGCATATATGATCACTGTGTGAACTATGACTGGCGTAGTGCCATTTGGAACAACCGTCAAAATATGATGAAAATATCCACCAAAAATTATTATTTTATTATCGAATGGAAGTTGCGTATTAAAATTATTTTGTGATCTCATCACATCTTTCAATATTTTTTTCTAGAGTTTCAAAATAATAGTTATGTATCATTGGAGTTTCGTCCCAAATAATGAGATGCGCATCCACCATTAATTTTGCAAGTGAAGTACCAGTAATGATCAAAATCTTGGGGAATATTAAAAGTAACCCTAAATTTAGAATGTCCAATTCTTCCTTACAAACGAAAAAGAGAAGTTATGCAGTTAGATATTACATTAATAACAATTCTACTATTAGACTTAACAGTTGCAGAAAGCGTCATTTGTAATTTATATAGATGAGAAATACACCACCCTTGGTTAAATGTACTGCATTCATGACTATATCAATTTTGGCGGAACATAGTAATTCGTACTAATGAAAACAAATCTAGTTTCGTAGGTGTCCATTGTTTTATTTTGAGTACTAAAATTTTTTTTTTAGGAAACTCAACATAAGGCAAACTTCGTACTTCCATATTCTTCTTATTTGCCTCGAACTAACCTAAAACATGTTATGGTATATTTGACTTACGTTTCATTGTGTTCAATTTATCATTATTATTATACAATAAATTATGCTCTTCTGCAAGATGAAAACTCAAACACATGATAGGTGGAGTTTTATACTAAATTTTTTAAACTAATATTCTTCACACCGCTTCGCATGGAAATGTAATGACAATCATAATACATGTCGATCTCATCAATCTTTTTATCTTCTGCTTCCCCATATTTGTTCTGATATAATATTATAGTGAGCCTATAGTTACATTTTTTGACATATTTGAACAAATACTTGTTAGATCTAAATTAGTTATACTATTTAACATTTAGATGAGTTACACAATTCAGTAAAAGATAAAAATTATGTGAAACGATCCTCCGAAGAACCACTAGTAAATGTCGTGGGCAATACAATATGAGTACCAACACTCGAGCCATATGTTTCACCTCATAACACTACATCAATAATCCCACTATACACCTCACTTCATGATTTTTTGATGAGTTCTAACGTACCACAATTTTGAAAATTCAATAATCGTATATGCATCGATTATAAATTGTTGTGTAGTCGTCGACTATATAAAATAGTGAGTACCTCCGTGTCTCTTTCATGCAATCAGTTAGAAAAGAACTCCATATGGCTCACATATTTTTTTACCATTGACTTTAGATTTTCGAGGTTAAAAAAAAGATATGTCTTCACTATGATTTTCTTCTCCACATGGAAATAGTAATGGATAGTGTAGAGCAACGCACGAAGTATGCAACTTGTTGATGCGTTTCAAATTATCAGATCTCTTTTGTACAACAATTCTCTTGATACCACTTTGTGGATTAATATCACCAACAACTAATAGACAATTAGTTGATCTTTTTACAAATCTTTTATAGTTGATGGCATAGTGTTCATTCCACTCAATTCTGATTTCACACTTGTATTATTTTGCATGATTACTGAGATAGTAACAATATACATTATTTTAAGAAATCAATTCAAATCAAAAGTATTGAATCATTATAATATTTGATAAATAACATGTTGATAGCCAGTAAAACAAATACTATATTGTATTGCATTGTGCAATTTTTCATATTTTAATTAATAAAGTGATAAAATTATTATTGAGAAAAATTGACAAATTTGATATTGTTTGACTCACAATAGAAAATAAAATAACACACACACACACACACACACACACACACACACACACATATATATATATATATATATATATATATATATATATATATATATAAATGATCATATTAATTTTTTTAATATTAATTAGGAAATCCATCCTAATTATGTTAAGTAAACTACTATATAATTAAAAAAAACTAAATCATCATTAATATTAAATATTATTTATGAGATCAATTCAAATAAAAAAGTATTGAATCGTAATATATTTGATAGATATAACATGTTGGTAGTCAATAAAATAAATATTGAATTATGTTGTCATTTTTATATAATTTAATTTAAAAAAGTGGTCAAATTACTATTAAGAAAAAGTGACAAATTTGTTATTATTGGACTCAAAAGAATATAACAAAAACCAAAATAACATAAAAGTGATTATATATATATATATATATTTGATTTTGTTATTTTTAATATTAATGAAGGTATCCATCCTAATTATATTAAGTATATTCTTAATTAAAAAAAGAAAAATAATCCTACCTAACTTTTTTCTCTCTTACATGATTTTTTTTCTTATTATTTTCACTTTTTAGCATGAATTGTAGGTCTGCTACAATTTCATGTGAATATAATTTTTTTTCCTTTGCGCAATGAGCAAATGATATTATAAGTATAAATAAAATATAAATACTACAATGATGTTGAAGCAATTAATATGTAATATAAATGCATACCTAACAGAATAAATTCAAATTTAAACTTCAATCAAATTTAAGTATGACATGAATGCTTTCAAAATTACTATATTTAGTAACATTTGCTTCAATCTAACAAAGATGCGAAAAATATTAATCGAAACAAAATGATGAAATACTTACATTGGCTGTTTTCATATTTTCTTCATCATCCATTATTAATTATTTATAATCTTTAAATAATTAAGGTTTGGAAATAATTGAAATAAGGCCGAAGGAAAAATGGTGAAATTATTGAAGAGTCAGTAGGAAAAAGTGAAATTGTAGGTTTGTGTCTTGGCCCTTGGGAAATGAAGAAGAAAAGCCCTTCAAGTCTGCACCGACTGAGTCAAAGGGTTACTGAATTTTCTTTGGTCATACTCGAAGTCCCCTCAAGCAAATTGCTTCGTCCAAAATTATTTACTATTACAACCAATTAAATTAAGCCTCCAAGTTTTAACAAAAAATAAATAAATCAATAATCCCGCGTGGACCTTTTGGACTCCTAATTAAATAAATGAAAAACACATTTCAATCATTACACAATTATGCCTTCCCTATTGGGTCCCTTGACGAGAGGACTTGAAAGTCGGTCAGAGGCTGGATTTTTTTTATTTCAAATTATGTTTAAAAAGTAAACGATGTAATATTATAATACTTGTTGATATTTGAGGGGGTGTAATATATATTTTAACTAGTTAATATATTTTTTAATTAAAAAAAAAACTCATAAAGTCCTTTCTTCCACCAAGAAAGCTTGCATACCTTGAAACAAAGAGCAAATCAGAATCCGGCCCTCAAGCAAACAAATATCAGCAGATAGCTTCGACGAGTACTACATGGCTTCATTTAATTGCGATCAATATTTTACTCGAGCTCGGTGCCTCTATTACTGCGAAAATGATTATGAAAGCATGATAGAAAAGGAGCTTGACGCGCCGATGCCATGGATAGGCATGTACATCGCAGCAGCTTCTGCACTCTGCTCCCTCGCAATGGCTGCCGATGCTTTCAATGGCTTCAGAAGCAAGAAACAGTGGGTCCGTGTAAGTATTTCTCTTCAACGCCACTTCCTTAACACTGTTAGCCGTGTCGATGAAGCTGACGGTGGATCTTTCAAGTAGCATGATGGGGATTAATGACAAACTCGCGAGCGTGAGCAGCCTTGCATTCATGTCAACTGCCATGAGCAATTTTATTACATCCGTGGCGTCGATGGATAATCATGAGATTCTCCTAAACGTAACTGCTTTGGGCATTCTAGTGTGCACAATCGCGGTTAACGTCTGTATCCATAAAGCTCAAACATTGGGTACAATCTATAATTATACAATCGATGGATTTATTGCAATTGCTGAAGAAATGGCAGGAATGGGTTTCTTGCTTCTTTTGCTCGTTTTACTAGCTTCATCGTCTCTGGTGTTTCAACTGCCAACAATTACATCGAATCAAAGTACCGTGAGATGCACAAAATCACTTCGAGTGAGCGAGGTCAGGGAGGTAAATTCTCTGTCGATGAACTGAGAGTTTATGTGAAGAAATATTGGGTGATGGCAGAAACCGGTGGCCCCCAATTTGTGATTGCCCGATCCGCGATCTCCGGCACTTCGGGCCTGATGTGTCTTTTGATGGCTCTAATTCTCTTAGAAGCTCACGTCAAATTGGCCTTGTTTGTACGAGGATGCTGTTAAAACGAGCTCAATCTACAAGTGGTCCATGAACTGGATTTTGGTCATTCAGTCTGCCGGAGTGGTGATTGGTACTATCACTCCTCTACTCAGATGGTTTGTCGCGGCCCGGTTGAAAGACCTCGGAGACGGGCCGAAAAAGCAGCTTGAGAGACGAATTCAAGATCGAGGCTTATTGGACGTTGAGGCTGGTCGAATGGAGAGAGAGCTCGCTGCCTTTGCAAATTCGACACCAAAAGTTGAGAAAACTACTCCACGGCGCAAAAAGATCCGCTTTGAGTATCTGCATTGGAGTTCAGACTCTATTTGTTCGCACCGGCCAAATTAATTCTCTTCGTTTCTGTTATCATTGGAAGTGCAATCTCCTCGTGTTTACACCTTATCAAGAATGGTTCGGTGGGACCAAGTGCAGCTGCTGGTATAGAGATGGATGAATATAGCCATTATGTTCTGCTACTTGAAGGCGAGGCTAGAATTCCCAAGAGCATATTGACAAGTATTTACAACGAGCTCGATAAGCTGATCCAGAAAGGTCGAAGAAATCAGTCCAAGAACCTCGTTAATCTTCTAAATATGTCTGGAAACTTCAAAGGGGTCCGAGAATTCGACAGCAATGAGATTCAAAGCTTAAATTCTCAATTAGAACCGCCGAATTGCTGGTCTCTGCCGGTGGTGACCTTGACGAGCATTGCTATTTCACTTCCAAACATCACACACCACAAGTCTAAGCAGTTAATAATTGCTGTGAGCGAAGGGCTTTACTTTGCGAAGCTTATCGAGAAAACTCTAGACTCAAACGGAGAACTAGAAAGCATCAGAAAAGCAGCCGATGCCGTTTGGGTAGGAGTCGAGCTCTATAAGAAATGGCAAGATAATGATCTCCAAGCAATGGGCTCGAAGGCAGAACCAGCAAGGAGACGCTGCAAAAACTATCCAATATTGCCAAAAATGTTGTCACGGATTTCACGGCTGAGACGAATGATTTCATGATGCAAAACCCTCTGAACTGGCCAGTTAAAGTCATAGCTGCTAACTCGATGTACCGGATAACTCAAACTATCCTGTTAGCGCACGGTGACGATCATCCGTTAACGGATGAGGAAACGTTTGAGAGATTATCGATTATGATCTCGGATATATTGTCAGCTTGTCTCACAAATTTGGAGCGTGTCATAATGTTGAAGTGTCACAGCAATGCGATCAAAGAGAGGGAGAAAAGCATTCGTCAAGCGGCTCTTCTTTTAGGAGAGAGCGAAAAGATTGTTGAAATTCTTCGGAATCATGAGGTCCCAAGCTTGGACCCGGAAAAGGCAGCTAATATCGAAGGGTGGAGAGCTTTTTTTATGGAGGTGGATAATGAAAATACAGTGGCCTCTGTCTCAGCAACATTTCAACAAACACATGGTGGGCATGTCTCCATTGAACTAGGGGGCTAACCTCAAGAATGCAAAGGAAAGCTGGAATGGTGAAAACAATTGTTGTTACCACTAAGCATTTGCATTATGATGATATTTTATTCATAGTTGTACAATAAGTCAAATGGTTTGTGATCTATTTGCTTTTATAGTTTCCTGTTAAATAAATATTACATGCTTGATGTATGGCGTTTTCAAATTCTAAATAATAATAACAATAATATATACGCACCCTTTATTTTATACGTTCTTCATATCAAAGTGTTTTTTTTAACCAATTTTATCCGCACCCATATGGTAACAACATTTGTATTTTTTATATTTATAAAAAATGTCATTGAAAGGATTGAAGTATATATTCTTACTTACAACCTATGCACCTTATTTATCTAATTACTAAATATACCCATAATAAAATTACTTTACTACAAATACCTATTTATACATATGTATATTTCTAACACTGTTTTAAACCTTATTTCAATTACTTTACTACAAATACCTATTTATACATATGTATATTTCTAACACTGTTTTTAAACCTTATTTCAATTACTTTACTACAAATACCTATTTATACATATGTATATTTCTAACACTGTTTTTAAACCTTATTTCAATTATTTTCATATAGTAATTCTTCAAATATTATAAAAATTAAACAATGAATGATAAAAAAGATACGAGAACAATCAATGTAAGTATTTCTACATTTTTGTATGATTATTTTGTTATTTTCGTATCCTTATTGTTAGTTGTAAATTGAAATTTTAGAATTTTAAAAAATACAAATGTAAACTTTCGCCGCCTGCTACAATTTATTACTTCTCCTTCCCATAAAAATAGTCCAATATTTCATTTTCGTCTGTCACACAAAAATAGTCAAGTTACTATATTTAACATATAATTAGATTTTCATTTCCACACATACCCTTAATTAATATTCTTGAAATACTAATTTTCTACATGGTAAATTGAAAATTGATGATTACAATGTAAAATCTCACTATTCTAATAACAAATATACTAATTCCAATACTGATTTTTGTAAGCATTATCTGACGTTAACAAACTCAAGAAGGGTATAATTGGAAAACACTAACTACATTAATGATTTAACTATATAAACTACAAATTTCTTAATTTGTGTGAAATCAACCACGAGACTATCATTTTGGGACGGAGGGAGTATTATTATTATTATTATTATTATTAATATTATTATTATTTTACAATTCTCGTTGCCTTTCTGTCGAATTTTTCACAAAAAATCGGTCAACTAGCGCCCAAAAAAGAAAAGAAAATCGGCCCGTTGCGGTCAAAATGAGTTCGAACCCTAGAAACCACGCCTTTAGTTGTAAAACTAATCCACCGGATCAGGAACTCAACGGCCTTCGTCGATGCTCAACTTCCCCGTGATAATTGATCCGACAACGGTGAGAAGGTAAAAAAGAAAACAAGGAAGGCAAAATACAACATTCTAAAACTGTACATCCGAAGACAATTACCGAGCCCACTTCGATTAAGTTACTAATTCAGCCCCCTATGTACCTTCCAACTCCACCTCCGAAACCCGTAAAATCCAGTTAACCATAAAGACCCCATTTGTGATGCTTCTGTTTCCCGCTAGACCAGAAATTGAGCAGAAAGGAAGGTGATACTATTAAGGATATATCTTTGAATCTTCTCATCTCCAAGTTACATTAATTATTACTATAATCAATGTTATATTAAATTAATTAAGTATCTATTACAGTTGGATTAAAAGCTCTTTTACACACACTATAAGCAAAAATTATTAAAATCCATTTATCCATATATCAAGTTTTTGTAATATTTTTATTTAACGATTATTGACCGTTCTTAACATTTATAATATTCTGGTTTGCTTATTTATAATAATTATTATTTTAATTAAATTAAACCATCATTTAGTGTTTTCCTGATTTATCTTATGTAACGTAAAATAACTAGAAAATAAATATCTTATTAAATAAAGAAAAATCAATATTTTTTGCTTCGCTTAAATAACAACCGTATAAATAAAATATACAAAATCTAATAACTTAAAATAAATAGCATATCAACATCCTTAAAAAACAAAAAACAAAATCAAGATTTTTTTTTATTCCACTTAAAAAAACTTATAAAGAAAATATGCAAATACTTGTCAAGTGTTGTAAAACTAGAGAACAGAGAGAGGAGAGTGGGAGAATGAGAGAAGAGAGTGTTGAAAGAGTGAAACTTATTATGAGAACTAGAGTCCCTTTTATAGACACAAGATTATGGTTTAGAGGTAGGAAGGTCATTCACATGATATATAACTATTACAATTAATTAATTAAAACACTCCCCCTTGAATGACCTTAAAAATGTTGTCTCGTTAAAACCTTGTCAGGAAAACCCAATGGGACAAAACTTGATCGAAGGAAAAAGAGTACAACTTCTCCCCGTGACTTCATTAAGTAGTAGTGCTCGAGTTTATCATCTATCTGTCTTCAAACTTTGAAATATAATAAGATTTATAAACTTTTCATGAGTTCTATACCATATTTTGATGTTTATACATCATTGTTATCCAAAGAATACGCCTCGTCAAAACCTTCCCTAGGAAAACCTGATGGGAAAAATCTAAGTAAAAGGAAAAGAGTACATTATTTTTTGAATATGCTCATAATGTTACCTCATTAAAAATCTTACTGGGTAAATCCGACAAAACCTCAGTTAAGAGAAAAAAAGTGCAACGCGTATCTCATCATATTAATGACAATGTTACAAATATGCTTCAAGAATATCAAAATCCTTCCAGGATTTCATTTCATTCATGATATTGTTTCATATTGTCTGTTGAATGAAACTTCAAGTTTCAATATCATCCACCATGTAAAAGAATGCTCTTGTAGCATAAATCTTTATTTATATATTATTGATAAGATATTTCATATGAATGAACTTCTAGTCAAACATATAGCAATTTATAAGGTTGCATATTCAATCTTGGCCAAACAATTGTGTTAATAACTTTTAATTAATTCAAAAATATCATCTTCTCTATCATTGAGTTCATGAGTATAAATATAGTCGATTAATTTTCTTATTGATTTTATTTGATCTAATTATATAGACATAACTTATCGAGATCTCTTTTTCTAAAATTATCATCAGGCACCTGGACCTCTTCAAGGATTTAAAATTTGTTATATCTGTTTACTCTACTGGAGTATAATTTGTTATGTGCTATTTAATAATAGCACAAACTTAACATAGAAATATTTAGGTAACTAAAACAACAAAATTCACAAATTATTAAATATTACACTAAACACATATAGTTTAATTTCTTCGACCACCTAAAAGTCGAAGAAAATGTAACTTTATCTAAGCTCGGTGCTTGATGTCAGCCTAACAATGGTGGCTTCAGTGTGTTGGCAGTCGTGGGTGGCGGCGTTTATCGGTGGGTGGCGGCTACTCTCCTTCGATACTTTATTGGAGTTTACTTTTGAGTAGGTTTCCTACGTGACCGTCACATTACACATATCATAATCAATGGACAAATTCACATTTTTCATGAATGCAGTCATTTTAACTCTAAAATATTACTTTACATGTTAATTAAGTATTTAGCTAAAAGATAATAATTAAGGTTGAGATGTCAATTTCTGATTTTTGCGAGTTTAGGTTTCGGAGAAAGCGGTCAATATTTGACATAATTTACTTAATTTGTATTTTGTAAATTTCTTTACTACTTTCAATCAGTTTCTACATCGGTTCAAGAAACGATATAGAAAGTATCGACTACTTAAATTTTTTGGAAAACATCGGTCTCTCGTGTGTGAAATTATTGGGTCGGTCACCGGTCGCCGAAAAAGTTGCGAGTAGTTTTTTGAAACTTCAATGTAAAACTAACGATAGAGATGCGAAAAATATTAATCGTAGAAAAATGATGAAATACTTACATTGATTGTTCTCATATTTTTTTTATCACCCATTATTGATTGTTTATAATTTTTAAAGAATTAAGGTTTGGAAATAATTGAAATAAGGCCGAAGAAAAAATGGTGAAATTATAGAAGAGTTCTAGGAAAAAGTGAAATTGTATGTTAGTGTGTTTTAATAGGTGTACGTAGCAATTTTCACATTTTATAAGTGTATTTAGTAAATTGAAATGAATAATAGTGCGTAAGAATTTAATCAGAGTATATAAGATAATTTATTAAACAATATTTTTGTAAATAAAATTTATAGGGTGCAACTAGAAAAGTGTTGGTGCAGGTTCTTTTCCCTTTGTTCACACTAATGGCCCAAGGCCCACTAAATGTGGGGTCTTGGCCCTTGGGAAATGAAGAGGAAAAGCCCTTCATGTCTGCACTGACTGAGTCAAAGGTTACTGAATTTTCTTTAAGTCTCCAAGTTCTAACCAAAAATAAATAAATCCACATTATGTAATCCATACACAATCATGCCTTCCCTGTTGGGTCCGTTGACGTTGACGAGAAGACGAGAAGACTTGAAATATTTGATTTTAAATTATATTTGAAAAGTAAACGATGTAATAACATCTGTTGATATTTATGGGGGTATAATACTTATTTTAACTAGTTAATATATTTTTTAATGAAAAAAACTCATCAAATCCTTTCTTTCCACCGAGAAAGCTTGAATATCTTGTAACAGAGAGCAAATCAGAATCCGGCCTCAAGCAACAAATGTCAACAGATAGCTTGGATTCATATGATTGCCTCTATTACTTCGAAAATGTTTTGGACAGCAAGATAGAAAAGAAGCTTGACGCGCCGATGCCATGGATAGGCATGTACATCGCAGCAGCTTCTGCACTCTGCTCCCTCGCAATGGCTGCCGATGCTTTCAATGGCTTCAGAAGCAAGAAACAGTGGGTCCCGTGTAAGTATTTCTCTCTCAACGCCACTTCCTTAACACTGTTAGCCGTGTCGATGAAGCTGACGGTGGATCTTTCAAGTAGCATGATGGGGATTAATGACAAACTCGCGAGCGTGAGCAGCCTTGCATTCATGTCAACTGCCATGAGCAATTTTATTACATCCGTGGCGTCGATGGATAATCATGAGATTCTCCTAAACGTAACTGCTTTGGGCATTCTAATGTGCACAATCGAGGTTAACGTCTGTATCCATAAAGCCCAAACATTGGGTACAATCTATCATTATTATTATTATTATATCGATGGATTGATTGTATTTGCTGAAGAAATGGCAGGAATGGTTTTCTTGCTTCTTTTGCTCGTTTTACTAGCTTCATCGTCGCTGGTGGTTTCAACTGCCAACAAWTACATCGAATCAAAGTACCGTGAGATGCACAAAATCGCTTCGAGTGAGCGAGATCAGGGAGGTAAATTCTCTGTCGATGAGCTGAGAGTTTATGTGAAGAAATATTGGGTGATGGCAGAAACCGGTGGCCCCCAATTTGTGATTGCCCGATCYGCGATCTCCGGCACTTCGGGCCTGATGTGTCTTTTGATGGCTCTAACTCTCTTAGAAGCTCACGTCAGATTGCGCTTTTATTACAGGGGTTATGGTCGAACGGGCTCAATCTACAAGTGGTCCATGAACTGGATTTTGGTCATTCAGTCYGCCGGAGTGGTGATTGGTACTATCACTCCTCTATTGAGATGGTATGTCGCGGCCCGGCTGAAAACCTCGGAGACGGGCCGAAAAAGMAGCTTGAGAGACGAATTCAAGATCGAGGCTTATTGGACGTTGAGGCTGGTCGAATGGAGAGATAGCTCGCTGCCTTTGCAAGTTCGACACCACAAGTTGAGAAAACTACTACACGGCGCAAAAAGATCCGGTTTGAATATCTGCATTAGAGTTCAGACTCTATTTGTTCGCACCGGCATATTAGTTCTCTTCGTTTCTGTTATCATTGGAAGTGCAATCTCCTCGTGTTTACACCTTATCAAGAATGGTTCGGTGGGACCAAGTGCAGCTGCTGGTATAGAAATGGATGATTATAGCCGTTATGTTCTGCTACTTGAAGGCGAGGCTAGAATTCCCAAGAGCATATTGACAAGTATTTACAACGAGCTCGATAAGCTGATCCAGAAAGGTCGAAGAAATCAGTCCAAGAACCTCGTTAATCTTCTAAATATGTCTGGAAACTTCAAAGGGGTCCGAGAATTCGACAGCACTGAGATTCAAAGCTTGAATTCTCAATTAGAACCGCCGAATTGCTGGTCTCTGCCGGTGGTGACCTTGGCAAGCATTGCTATTTCAATCCCAAACATCACAGATCACAAGTCTAAGCAGTTATTAATTGCTGTGAGCGAAGGGCTTTACTTTGCGAAGCTTATCGAGAAAACTCTGGACTCAAACGGAGAACTAGAAAGCATCAGAAAAGCAGCCGATGTCGTTTGGGTAGGAGTCGAACTCTATAAGAAATGGCAAGATAATGATCTCCAAGCAACGGTGCTCGAAGGCAGAACCAGCAAGGAGACGCTGCAAAAACTATCCAATATTGCCAAAAATGTYGTCACGGATTTCACGGCTGAGACGAATGATTTCATGATGCAAAACCCTCTGAACTGGCCAGTTAAAGTCATAGCTGCTAACTCAATGTACCGGATAACTCAAACCATCCTGTTAGCGCACGATGACAATCATCCGTTAACGGATGAGGAGATGTTTGAGAGATTTATCGATTATGATCTCGGATATATTGGCAGCTTGTCTCACAAATTTGGCGCGTGTCATAATGTTGAAGTGTCACAGCAATGCGATCAAAGAGAGGGAGAAAAGCATTCGTCAAGCGGCTCTTCTTTTAGGAGAGAGCGAAAAGATTGTTGAAATTCTTCGGAATCATGAGGTCCCAAGCTTGGACCCGGAAAAGGCAGCTAATATCGAAGGGTGGAGAGCTTTTTTTATGGAGGTGGATAATGAAAATACAGTGGCCTCTGTCTCAGCAACATTTCAACAAACACATGGTGGGCATGTCTCCATTGAACTAGGGGGCTAACCTCAAGAATGCTAAGGAAAGCTGGAATGGTGAAAACAATTGTTGTTACCACTATGCATTTGCATTATGATGATACATATAAATGTCAAATGGTTTGATATCTATTTGCTTTTATAGTTTCCTGTTAAATAAATGTTACGTGTATGATGTATGCGTTTTCAAATTCTAAATAATAATAATAATAATATATATCGCACCCTTTATTTTATCATGCTCTCTGCGGTCTATGCCATTTTCGACTTCATTTCAAAGTGTTTTTTTTAAAACCAATTTTATCCGTACCTGTATGTTAACAAATAACATTCGTGTTTTTTTTTTTTTTTTTTTTTTTATAAAAATGTCATTGAATAGGATTGATTTATATAATCTTACTATATAATCTATATACCTTATTTTTTTAAGTACTGTACATACCCATAATAAAATTACTTTACTACAAATACCTATTTATACATATGTATATTTCTAACACTGTTTTTAAACCTTATTTCAATTACTTTACTACAAATACCTATTTATACATATGTATATTTCTAACACTGTTTTTAAACCTTATTTCAATTATTTTCGTACCTTATTCTCAAATATTATAAAAACTCAATAATGAATGATAAAAAAATACGAGAACAACCGATGTAAGTATTTTTTTTTTCTTTTTTTAGTTTTAGGGTTCTTTTTCAGTTTTTACTTTTGTTTAGTTTCTCTAATTTAGAGTTTTTATTTTATTTATTTTTGTTTATTTTTAAGGTTGTTTTTTTTTTAAGCAATTTTTTTTAAGGTCTACTATTTTTTATATTTTTTTTGCATTTTTTGTAAAATTTAAAAATTAGTTTTAAGGCCTAACGATTAGGTGCCAATTTGCCTTAATATACAAATATAAAATACATATCTTTGCAATATGAGCTCTAGTCCAAATATATTTATCTATTACGTAAATGTAGATATTATATAATATATCTATATATTGATGTATATTTATTTTATATATCATATATTTGAAATTTTAATTTAAAGTATTTATGTGGTCAAATTCGTTGAACCTAGTCCGTGATATAACAACTGTATGTTCTATCTAGTGAAAATAAAAAGAAAAGAAAATTGCTATCATCCTCGACTCTCTAAAATTTCTTATATTTTATAGATAAATTAATATATTAAATTATGTATCTGCAAATAATTATTATTTATACAATATAATTTTCACTTACATAACATACATTAATTAATGATGGCAAAGACTTGCGTTAGACCAGATTGACGGGTCATGATCCGTTAGGCCATCTGACCCGTGTTATGATGTATTGGTTTTTGTATTAGTATTATGATGTATTGACTTTTTACTATAATATATTGGTTTTCGTACTATAATGTAGCGGTATAAAATTTTGATTTAACGAATGATCCGTTAGTCCGACCTGACAAGAGTCTTGCCCAATGATGATAGTCATGCATATTGTAAACATTTCGAAATTACTCAATTAGGTGTTATGAAATAATTATTCTTTATATACTTGAAAAAATATTATAAATAAAAACAAAAAATATACATTAGAAAAAAAATTAAATCCAAATTATAGAAAAAAGAAACTAAACATTAAAACACCAAAAAATAAATTAAAAAAAAAACTAAATAATATATTTTATGGTTGACAATTAAGGAGAAAAATCTCAAATAAGAATTTTATATATGAAAGGAAAAAAAAAAGATAAATGAGTTTCATTTTTCGAAAGAAAAATTCTTGATGACGGATTTTAATTGTTTGTGGAGAGAAAAAAAAGTAAATTACGAAGATAGAATTAAAAAAAAAAGTTAAATATATATAATAATTATTATTTAACATGTTGAGAATAAAAATATCATAATTTAAAATATAATTTAATGAAAAAATAAAATTACACTAATTGATTAAATTTTCTAAAATTTATTTATTTTTTGCTAAATAATAATCAATCATAATTTTTACCATAAATTAGTGCAATATATAAAAATAGTATAATTTGAAAAACGAAATTATACTAATTGATTTGATCTTTAAAATAATTTTATTTTATATAAGATTAATTAAAAACAAAACCAAAAAAGAAAAAGAAATTAAAAGGAAACAACTCAAAAGTAAAGAAAGAAGAAGAAATAGAAAAAAAAAAGAAAAAAAAAAGAAGTCCATGTACATTACATGGTGACAAATATCGTCTCCATGAAATGTAAAAGAAACATGTTTGAGAAATGTCACTCGGTTAAGTCATAAAAAAAAAAGAAAAGGACTTTGATATGGAAAAAGAATTGACAATTATGGTGACAAATGGGGAAAGTATACCATGGACCCAGGTGCACCTGTAATTTAATTATCATCGTATATAACTGGTACATATCATCACATATAATAAGTTTATATATCATCACAAGTAATTAAAATTCTAAATCTAAAATTAAAAAAATAAACCTAAAACAAAAAATTAAACCCTAAAAATGGAAAATTAATCCCTAAAATAAAAAACTAAACCCTAAAATTGAATATTAAACTCTAAATCCTAAATTTCTATCGCATATCATCACATATAACTGACACATATCATCACGTATAACTGACGCATATCATCACATATAACTGACACATATCATCACATACAACTGGCAGAATGATAGAAATAAAATAGAAAATTAAATTAAAAAAATAAAAAATTAAACCTTAAAATGAAATATTAAACCCTAAAAATGGAAAATTAAACCCTAAAATGTAAAACTAACCCTAAAATGGAAAAGTAATCTCTAAACTCTAAATTTTCGACACATATCATCACGTATAACTATCATATATCATCACGTATAATTATAAGATATTATCACGTAAAACAAAACAGGGTGCACCTACCAAGGTGCACCCAGGTCCACCTAATAAATTGCCGACAAATGGTGCATGTCATCTTTAATATACAGGTGTAGATTATGCGTTGACGAAGACTTGAAAGTCGGTCAATGAACTTGGCATCTGATTAATTATGATTATGTAGCCATTGGATATTCACAAAATCTCATTTTCAGTCCTCCATTGGAGAAAAATTTTATCCCAAAAATTTGATAGTTAACACTCCGACAACATACTAAGAGTAAAAATAAATTATCTCATTTTCACTTGGGATTGTAGTGAAATTTATTCGAAGAAAAAAAAAAAAAAAAACTCATTTCGCTCCATTAGAGAAATTTCTTCACCCCATGAAGTGATTGTATGTGAAAACTCATAAAATCTTTTCTTTCCACCAACAAAGCGCAAATCAAAATAAACCCTCAAGCGAACAAAGACGGAGTTGGTCTGACGAGTACATGGATTTCAACGCGACATCGTGCAATGAGCACTGCAACGTGTGCGGATACGATGACTGCTATCCGGAGTACATGAACTTATTAGATAGAAGTTTGTGCTTAAATTTGACTTCGTGCCTCGATTTCTGCCAACGTTATGATTATGCCGCCATGCTACAAAAGGATCTTGATGAGCCTATGCCGTGGATAGGACTGTATATTGCAGCAGCATCTGCTGCATGCGTGGTTGCTATGGCTGCTGATGTAGTCAACGGCTTCCGAAAGAAAAAGCTTTGGTTCCCAAGTAAGTACTTCTCACTCAATGCTTTTTCCTTGACTGTTTTGGCTGTCGCAATGAAGCTTCCTGTTGACCTAACGAGTCCAATGAATGGAACTTATGATCAACTTGCGCGGGTTAGCAGCCTGGTTCTGATGTCGACTACCATGACTAATTTCATGGCTTCTTTGGGATCCATGGAAAATAATGAAATCCTGCTAAACATTGCTGCTTTAGTCATTCCTGTGATAACGATCTCAGGAAACGTCCTCATTCGTCTATTTCAAATGAAATATCATTTGTCTGGAAAAATAACATTGAACGAAGATGTTGTATCTACTTTCTTCATGATTCTTTTGCTTGTAATATTATGTTCTTCTGCTGTAATGGTTCCAACGGCCAAAAGATACATAGAGTCGCAGTATAATCAAATGCATAACAGAATTTGTAACGAGAGAGCGAACCATGTTGGAAAATATACAGCTGACGAACTAAGAGTAACAGTGAGAAGATATTGGGTGATGGCTGAAAGTGGGAGCCCGCAATTTGTAATCGCGCGCTCTGTGATGTGTGTTACTTTGGGCGTGATTTGTCTGCTAGCGGCTCTAACTATGTTAGAAGCTCATGTTAGGATAGCTTTGGTGTACATTGGTTGGAACAAAACTTCATCTGCCTATAAACGGTCCACCACCTGCATTCTATTCATTCAGTACATTGGTGTGGGATTGGGTACTATTGCTCCTTTACTAAGATGGTTCACTGCTGCTCACTTCAAGAGCACAATGATAGGCCACAAAAGCTTCAAGGACGAATTTGAGGTCGAGGCTTATTGGACTCAAAGGCTGAAGCATTGGAGAGATAGCCCATTACCTTTAAAAATTGGACACCACAATTTCAGAAAATCTCTTCATGATGCCAAGCGATTACTACTAAGCTTCTGCATTGGAGTTCAGATTCTGATTGTTTGGGCTAGCAAACTAGTTCTCGTCATTTCTGCTATCTGCGTAAGAGGATCAAATGATTCTACAAAGTTTGAATCAAGGTCGGAAATGGAGATGGATTTAAGACATTACGTTGTGCTGCTTGAAGGCGAGGCAGAGCTGCCTCAATGGACACTGAAAAACATGTGCAACGAGATGGACCAGATGATCCAAACTGGTAAAAAGAAGCAATCCAAGAACGTAATCGAGCTTCTTCAGAAATCTGCGAACTTCAATGGCGTGAGAGAATTCGACAGCGGTGAAATCCAAAGCTTAAACTCTCAGTTAGAACCGCCTAATTGCTGGTCTCTGCCAGTGGTGACCTTGACGAGCATTGCTATTTCACTTCCAAACATCGCATACCACAAGTCTAAGCAGTTATCAAGTGCTGTGAGCGAAGGGCTTTATTTTGCAAAGCTTATAGAGAAATGCCTGGACAGGAACGGAGAATTAGAAAGCATCAGAAATGCAGCCGATGTCGTCTGGGTAGGAGTCGAACTCTATAAGAAATGGCAAGATAATGATCTCCACGCAGCAGGTCGGACCCACAAGGAGACGCTCCAAAAACTTTCCGATATTGCTGAAAAGACCGTCAAGAATTTCACGACCGGCACAAACAATTTTTTAGTGCAAGATCCTCTCAACTGGCCTGTCAAAGTTATAGCTGCGAACTCGATGTACCGGATAACTCAGACGATCATGTTAGCCCACGATGACGATCATCCGGAAACAGATGAGGAGCTGTTTGAGAGATTATCTGTTATGATCTCGGACATATTGGCAGCTTGTCTCACAAATTTAGCGCGTGTCATAATGTTGAAGTGTCACAGCAATGCCATCAAAGAAAGGGAGAAAAGCATCCGTCGAGCGGCTCTTCTATTAGGTGAGAGCGAAGAGATTCTTGGAACTCTCCGTGAGCCTCCAAATGTGGATCCCGAAAGAGCAGCTAGTATCCAAGGGTGGAGAGCATTTATGGAGCAGGATGATGAAAATCCGGTGGCCTCTGTCTCAGCAACATTTCCAAAAACACATGGTGGGCACGACTCTATTGCACTGGAACGCTAACTGCAGGAATACAGGGAAGCTGGATTGCTGAAGACAGATGTTGTCACCATTATTATATTATTTATTACTGTAATCTTGCCTGATATTTAGTTGCTTGTGATACAGACGTATTAGCATTTTATACAGATCCTTAGTTGTAGAACGCACTGAATGGTTTGAGATTTATATGCTTATGAAATAAATGTTGCATGTTTGACTGTTTTCAAGTTCTAAATAATAATAATAATAATAATAATGGAAATGACTACGGTGCCGTGAAGGCATCATACCTCCCAATCCCCTTTCATTTACATCCCTTGATTTTACCATTATCCATAACCAACTTTGAATCTAATGGTACTGATTAAGTGGGGGAATGGTACCATTATCCATAACCAACTTTGAATCTAATGGTAACTGATTAAGTGGGGAATGATATGCCATTTTAAGCGCCTTCATTTCAGGGCCGGTTCAAAATAAGTAGGGTTTTTTTTTTATTTTTATTTTTATTTTTGTTTTGGGGGGGGGGGGGGGGGGGAAGGGAGATGGGGGGTGGGATGGCAAATTAGAATGAATATGTACTTCCCTGTGGCCACAACGGCTTACAATGGTTGATTAACCGTTTACCAGAGTTCGGATTAAAATTGGTGTTAAGACGGTTCGGTTTTGATTTGTAATTATTTCAAATTGTAAATTGACGGTATCAATCGTTATTTCACTTTCCAAATCATTTTTATCACATCAAACCAGCTCGTTTCATATATCGAATTGGTGGTTAACGAGATAAATCACTTTATCTAATAACCCACACGATCGTGAGGGACATATTAATCGTTCCTGGATCTAGCAACGATTCGATAAATGAGTGATAACCTATCTGCGTAAGTAAGATTCAAGAGAATTATGTGAACTTTGATTTTTAATGTAAAGAGTTACGATTTGTGTATACTACTTGTTTCATTTATTTAAAGTAATAATTTTAAATTTTAATTTGAATAATTTGAAAATATTCCATTCTCACCCATTTCATTCATTTTCCAGTTTTTTAATACTAAACCTTAAAAAAATCGAAACGAATAATATTTCTAAAAAAATAATAATAATAATAACAACAAATCGACATAAATGCCAAACTGTGAACCGACAGTTCACAAACGGCTGTCAACCAGATGATTCCACAGTTCGATTTCAGTTTGAGGTTTTATGACAAACCGCTGGTTTGAACCTTGAACCGGCCTTTTAAACCGTTGAGCATGTCTCTATTTCCTGCGTCTTACGTGACCTAATAACTGATACAGTTCATAAAATCTGATGTGTGTAGAATTTGAAGGTTTATAGTTTTGGAAATAAGTATCAGTTTGTGATGTTGCTTTCAATGTTAACCAACACTGAAACCAACATCAACCAGAGTTAAACTAAAAATATGCAGCGGAAATAAAACTTAAGAACACAGCAAATTAAAATTCAGTTCACAAGTAAAAATACTTGTGAACTTGGGTGTACAAACCCGAAAACTATATTACTTTCTTGTTCACGATCAATACAAAAAGATAAGAAGTAATACATGAAAACTAATGTATCAAACACATGATACTAAATACTTGTCGCCTTGATGAAACGATCTTTTCCGTTGGTTACGCAACTTCGAAGAACTTCTTGATCTCGGACAGTGGTTCCAAGTAGCTATCTTGCTTGTGTTCTTCCTTGATGCTTTGCGTCGCTCGTTCCTTGCTTTTCCGTGAGTCTCTTGGTTGTGGCAAAGATTGATTTGTCTTGTGTCCTTGTGTTGTCTGAAATAGACAAGTCCTAAAGTCCTAGTCTTGATAAACAAGGAAAATAAATCCTAAATAAAATTTAGGAAACTAATTAAAGTCCTAATCATAAACTAGGAAACAAATAAAGTCCTAAATCTAGTTCCCTAATTTATTTTGAGCCCAAGAAAGGCAAACAACTAAATAAAGAATTATTCCCAAGAATAAAATCCTCAACAATCTCCCCCTTTTGCCTTTTTGGACAAAATACCCAAGACGCATGAAAATGATCAAAAGACTAAAACTCCCCATGAATTAGAAGCTTCCCCTACATTAGAAACTCCCCCTAAATGAAGTAACCATTGTTTAAAATAAATAAAAATGAACCACATTCATAACAGCGTCTTCACATTCTCCTCCCCTTTTTTGTTCTGAAAGCAAATGGACTTCAACAAACGAGTCCCGAAGCGCCTGGTGCTGTGCAACCTGATTATCAAACAAAGTAATATGGGCTAGGACAAACGGAGTAGAAAAATGAATCATGTTGGTACTGATGTTGGGAATACCAGAACCAACACCGGACATGACACCATCTCGAAGAGGTGCCTCGGTGCCTAAAGAAGGTAATTAAAGTCTGCTTCATGAAAACAACAACGGGGATTTGGCGCTCAGCAATCATGCCTCGATTTTGAAATCCCAAGAACAGTCTTCATCTTCACTCGCCAAGAACCTCGTGGAGATTGGTTCCATGTCTTCAATCTCGACGGATTGAGACGAAGCCTCATCAGAGCTAGCAGAGTGGTCGGAGGCAGTTGTTGACATCGGTTCACTGGCAGATGGAACATTGTCAGAATCAGAGCTTGGAGAGGAGGCAGAGGGGATGTTGGTTTCAGTGCACAACACCTGAACTAACATGGGCTGACACGGCAGCTTTGGACTTCTTTTTTTCTCTCTTTGGGTGGAATTCTCTTATTAGCTAGACGGACAGTATGTTTCCGGACCTTTGCTGGGTGATGGTGAATTCGATATTCTGCAAGAGATTGAAAACAACTACAAATAAAAAAATCGAGTGTCGTAGGTGAGCCGAACTTTTGTGTTCCTTTCAAAATTAAATTCCAATTAACAAGTACGCGTCTACGTTTTGAAAGGGTTTTAGTTCGCCCGCAAGAGAACCGGGTCACTTGTAGACTGGTGAGTCAACAGGGGTCGATCTCTCGAGGAAGACTAATCGGAAATAGTTTTTGTGTTTGTTTTATGAATGAGAAAATAATAAAAAGCTATACTAAACACGCGGACAAGGGGGTTTTTGTTTTGAGAATTTCAATATCTAAACGATGATTTATACTACGAGCAATTTAAACTATTCTTGCAAGGAGAGCGTCAATCACCATGCAAGAACTTAACTAAAGTTAATAAAAGCTTTAATAATGTAATTCAACTTTTAAAGATTAATAAAACGGGGTCTAGGGCCTTAGAGTCATCTCCACGATCGTTTGGCATTTCGTCGAACACTTAGTATACGAGTTAGGGTTGTCAATCCCAACTCGTAGATCAAATGCTCGACGATCCCAATCGATGGTTCTAAACGATTTCGGGCACTAGACCCGTAAATTCTAATTAGCAATCATTGACAAATTCAATATTATAAATACAATATCCAAATCAAGATAATGCAAATTAACTATTTAACGCTAAACGAATCCTCACGAAACCATTCATAAGAAACCAAGAACAATAATCCAAACAAAGTATCACAAGACCATAATCTAAACAAGAATTACCAACATGAAATCCAAACTAATTAACAAGAACAGGATTTAGAGTTTACTAAATTCCGAGAAAATACTATCCACGATAAATACGAGGATTCCTTGCTAAATCCAGCTATCCCGGGAATGAAATGAACCTCGCTGAATCCTGGGAGCTTGTCACGAGCCTCCGTCTCCAGCGGTTATCACCAACCAATCAAATGAAAGGAAAAGCGATTCAAGAACGCTCTCGGGTTGTCATCCCTAAGAGGTTAGAGATCGTCTTCTCGACCCGGTTTGTCACGAACCGGATGAGGGATTATTGGTTCATGGATGGGTTGTGTATGGTGTTTTTCGTGTCTCTGAATGTGGCTGAGTTCTTGGCCTTTTGTAGCCATCAAATAGCCCTTCCGTAACTGAAATCTCCACAAAACCCGAGTTTGTAACGCTTTTGTCCGATCGGATGGTCTCCCAGTCCGATCGGAGGGATCTTTCTGCCAGAATTTCTAACACTGGATTTTGACACTGGGTAACCCAGTGTGGATGACAGACCCAGTGTCAAGTGTAATATACCAAATCAGGGCCCAATTTCTTTGAAACTCCACTCGCGGGCCCACATCCGTCCACCTTAACACCGAAAAACTTCAAAATACCTAAAATAAATATAAAATGTGGTAAAATAAGTCGGAGATACATAAATGTAAAAATATGCTCAATCAATCCAACTTATACCCAAAATTAACAACAAATCTAACTAAAACACTAGCCAAATATACCAAAAATCATGACAAATACGTGCGAGTCAATAGGCAGTAAAATTAAAACCGAGATAGAGCTAGATTTTTATAAACCGTCTCCATAGTTGAACAAAGCCTTTGCAAAGTAATTTTGCACTCACCAAATTAATATCTTTATTACATGTCCAACCGTCCGATTATAACTCCACTGAAATACGCGGTATAGCAAGATTCAAAACAAGATTAAGAGAATTCAAGATAGACACGAACACAAACAACAGAACGCACAGCAAGGAGGCATCTTCTCAAAGTATGAATGTCCTAATTGATGCCTAGAAAGATGACCTAAAAAGGTTTAAAAAAATCACATTACGGTTTTAATGACTTGATCAATGTTGTTTTTAATTACTGACAACATTATAACCAACATTGACTCAGGAGAAGTCAATGGAAACTTACCCCTTAACCTAAGTTAATGACTTCATCTTTTTAAAGATTTGAAGAGAAATAGCTTATCTTCAGCAATTGCTGTTAACACCTCTTGTTCTTGGACCTGGGAGAAAACCAGTTTCTGCGGGCAAGCTCCACAATCACCTAATTTAAGAGGTTAGTCTTTTTGTCATCACTTTTATTGCAACACAAGACCTTATCTTACTTTCAACCAGACTCAATGCATTTAGATTATGTATGAAAAGAAAAATAAAAATACATGCAAAAATATATAGATGTTGTGACTGATGTTGGTATGGTGTGTCACAACATCAAAAACCAACATTGGCTCAGACAATGCACATACCGAGATCTCTTCTCAAACGGGAGAAGGTCTCGAAATCTAATGCCTTTGTGAAGATGTCAGCAAGCTGATTGTCTGCCCCTATATGCTCAAGGCTAACTATCTTCCTCTCAACCAAGTCTCGAATAAAGTGGTACCTTATGTCAATGTGTTTGATTCGTGAAAGCTGGACCGGATTTTTCGAGATATCAATGGCACTGGAATTATCACAGAGCACAGTCAATGTTCTTCTATGTAGACCGTAGTCCTCTATCATTTGGTTCATCCACAATAACTGTGTACAAGCACTTCCAACTACAATATACTCGGCTTTAAGAGCATCCTCTACTTGCTTGGGCTCTGTTTTGGAAAGAGACAAAGATTCTCGAGTTTTAGAACAATTAGTAAACAAGCAAACAAATCTTACCATCTCTTTGAAATTTATTTATCGCTTTATTATAGTTCTTTCATTGAGATCTCCAATAATTTGGCTCATAGGATGATTCTTCTGAATTCTTGAGGGAATATTTCTCTGATGTAAGTCAACGGGTTCAGCTGGACTTTCCACACTTGGATCAGAATCTGATTTTGCGGCGGCTTGAGTTGATGTTGGTTCTGATGTTGTGTTCCCAGAACCAAAATTGGTACCAACATCACTCAATTCCCTGGTTTCAGCACCTGCATCTCTGTTTTCAATACCTGCACTTTCATCTACAGGAAGTGTGACATTATCTTGAGGATTTTGATCATAAACCAGATCATTATCTTCGGTAGGTTTAACTCCACTTGACAAATCATCGAACTTGACATTGACTGACTCAAACATGCTACGAGTTCTAAGATTAAATAATCTATATGCATGATTATTTCGAGATTATCCCATGAAAACACATTTATCACTCTTTGAGTCAAGTTTTGCAAGATGGTTTCTTCCATTAGCACATAACAAATGCACCCAAAAATATGAAAATAACTCAAATTTGGCTTTTTGTCCATCAATAATTCATAGGGAGTAACACAAGACCCTGGTCAAAAATACACCCTATTAATTATATGGCATGCAGTGTTCATTGCTTATGCCCAAAAATGTTTAGCAACCCCATTTGAAATAAGCATAGTCCTAGTCATTTCTATGAGAGATCTATTTTTGCGTTTGACTATCCTATTTTGTTGGGGGGTGATGGGTGAAGAAAACTCATGAGTTATACCAACTTTGGAACAATGTTTTGAAAAAGATGCATTCTTAAATTCTTTTCCATGATCATACCTAATACTACCAATATTCACACCAAATTGCACACACAACCTTTTTGCAAGTTTTCTAAATGTTTCGAAAGCCTCAAAATTTTCTTTTAAAAATTCCACCCAAGTAAAACGAGAAAAATCATCTACTATCACAAGAACATACCTTTTGCCACCAAGGCTCTCAACTTCAAGTGGTCCCAAAAGGTCCATATGAAGGAGTTCGAAACAATATGAGGTAGTGAGACTTTGTACTATTGGATGTGGCACCCTGACCTGCTTTTCTTTCTGGCATGCCTCGCAAACAGGAAAATTTTTAGTGTTGAGCTTAGGTAGTCCCATCACAGTATCCTTCTTGACCAATCTCTCCATCATCTTGTAATTGACATGTCCGAGCTTTTGATGCCATACCTCGGCATCACTCAATTGAGACAGCTTGCAGAACACATCACCACTGATTTGATAGCAATTATCTGAAGTCCTCTGACCAATGAGAATACATGCATTTCCTTCGTCATAAACTTCGCATCTTTCATGAGTGAATTCGACATTGAAACTATCATCGCACAGTTGGCTAATACTTATCAAGTTCGCCGTTAAACCTTTAACGAGCAACACATTCTCAAGATTTGCAATATCAGGTACATGAAGAGTTCCTTGGCCAATGATTTGGCCATTTGCACCTCCACCATACTTCACATTTCCTCCATGAAATTTGACAATATTCGAGAGGAGATCTTCTGAGCCGGTCATGTGCTTAGATCATCCATTATCAAAATACCAGGCTCCAGGGACATGGGATTTCAGAGAGGTATGGATCATATTGCACTTGATGTTATTTTTCTTGACCCAAACTTGTTTGAACCTAGTGTTGGTTTTGATGTTAGTAACATGGAAACCAACATGGTATTCAGCAGTCATCTTCGACTTTTTAAATTGAGTTTGCTTGCCAACAAGCTTCCAGCAGTATGGTCGTATGTGACCTGGTTCACCAAAGTGATGACACACGTATTGTCTTCTTCTCCTCTTGTGACGTTTGATCGACTTCACCTTTTGACTTGAATATGGCTTTTGAACATACTTGTATCCAATCCTGTGTTTTGAAAAACCCGGGATACTCATTTCTAGAATCTCATCCACCTTGGCCTTGCCCTCGTTGAGGTTTGTGAGGGTTTCTTGGACTTTCTTCAAGTCGTTCTTTACTCTTTCTAACTAAATATCCTTTTTGGTGAGGGACGACTCCAACCGGACAATTATATTCAGTTGATCATCCTATTCCTTGGTCAGCTTGTCCACCTCGATCGTAAGATCCTTGACTTTGAGTACTTATTTTCCCCAACTAGCAAATAATTATTCATACTCAATTTCATCGGCATCTTCAATGTACTCTGTAGCAATCAAGCTCTTCCTCCTCAGAGTATCCATAGCATCCTACAAAATAAGGATCAGTACTTAAAGTTTAAGTTACCCACTCTAGATGCCAATTGTAGAATTTGAAGGTCTATGGTTTTGAAAATAAGTATCAGTTTGTGATGTTGCTTTCAATGTTAACCAACACTGAAACCAACATCAACCAGAGTTAAACTAAAAATATGCAGCGGAAATAAAACTTAAGAACACAGCAAATTAAATTCAGATCACAAGTAAAAGTATTTGTGAACTTGTGTGTACAAACTCGAAAACTATATTACTTTCTTGTTCACAATTAATACAAAAAGATAAGAAGTAATATATGAAAACTAAAGTATCAAACACATGATACTAAATACTTGTCGCCTTGATGAAAAGATCTTCTCCATTGGTTACGCAACTTCGAAGAACTTCTTGATCTCGGACAATGGCTCCAAGTAGCTATCTTGCTTATGTTCTTCTTGGATGCTTTGCATCGCTCGTTCCTTGCTTTTCCGTGCGTCTCTTGGTTGTGGCAAATATTGATTTGTCTTGTGTCCTTGTGTTGTCTTAAATAGACAAGTTCTAAAGTCCTAGTCTTGATAAATAAGGAAAATAAATCCTAAACAAAATCTAGGAAACATATTAAAGTCCTAATCATAAATTAGGAAACAAATAAAGTCCTAAATCTAGTTCCCTAATTTATTTTGAGCCCAAAAAAGGCAAACAACTAAATAAGGAATCATTCCCAAGAATAAAATCCTCAACAATGTGCAATACAAATGATTCAAGCTTTTGTGTTGCCTAATTATTAAAATTCGTCAAAAGATCAATAGCTTGCCCGCAAGAGAACGGGGTCGCGCGTAGTTTGGCAACTTGACTCGAGTCGTCTCTCGAGGAACATACAACAAATCCAGCCACTTACGACGTTGAGCCGCAGTCCGGCCATTTCAAATCCCAAAAGATGTGCCACCGGGCACTTGCGCGTGGCAATTGATCGCAATCATAGTTGTTTTTGTTATTTGTTTTATTTTTGTAGGACAAATCCAATCACGAGGCTCTATACAACGGGAAATTGCGCTACTTCAATGAAAGAAATTCGACCAACAATTTTCAGGGACGTTTTTCCTACTCCTATCCTCTTTTGATTTTTCTTATGGCAATCAGGGGATTGCCGAGTTTTTAAGAGGGGGGGATGGTTGAGTAATGGATGGTTGAGTATGATTTGAAAATTTGTGTGCAATTTTTAAATTTTTACGTGATTGTTTGCTATTTCTGCGCTAAATTGTGTTTGTATGGCGTGCCTGTCGAAGTTAGCTATATATGAATTGATGTTTTTGTCTTTGAGCGTGCTTAAGTGCATAAATTTTTCAAAAATTATTATTTATATATTGTAAAATGGTACTTGGACGCAATTGATTTCGCAAAACTTTAAAAGCAGTGTCAATTCAAAACTTTTTCATGCAAAAAGCCAGTGAGTAGCCTGAGTGTTTATCATCTTTGCATGTACTTGAATGAGTTTTGATTTGAGATCTCTTTGAAACCGCTGTGTGTAGTTGACTTGGAAAATGACGTTAAGGCACAAATAAAACCCTATTCCGGCCATATCCATAAATTTTAGCCACTATAAATTCCGAATGAGCCAATCATAGCCAAATAATCCATTTCCATTAGCCATGAGTGATTTTTGAGTCGACCCTACAACCCATTAAAAGCGTGGGGTAGGAGTTAGAGATTTTTATTGGTTATTAGTGTTTTGGGGTTTTTATAAGGGATTTATGAATTTTTTGTAATAAATGATCACCATCCTTCCTATATTTTTTTCCTTCTTCTTTTTTTTATCCCCCTCTAATTCTGTTTTATGGGGTCTTTTCTTTTTTTCTTTTTATTGAAGGATGGTGATCCTTTATTACAAAAATTCATAAATCCCTTATAAAAACCCAAAACACTAATAACCAATAAAAATTTCTAACTCCTACCCCACGCTTTTAATGGGTTGTAGGGGTCGACTCAAAAATCACTCATGGCTAATGGAAATGGATTATTTGGCTATGATTGGCTCATTCAGAATTTATAGTGGCTAAAATTTATGGATATGGCCGGAATAGGGTTTTATATGTGCCTTAACCTCATTTTCCAAGTCAACTACACACAGCGGTTTCAAAGAGATTCAAATCAAAGCTCAATCAAGTACATGCAAAGATGATAAACACTCAGGCTACTCACTGGCTTTTTGCATGAAAAAGTTTTGAATTGACACTGCTTTTAAAGTTTTGCGAAATCAATTGCGTCCAAGTACCATTTTATAATATATAAATAATAATTTTGAAAAATTTATGCACTTAAGCACGCTCAAAGACAAAAACATCAATTCATATATAGCTAACTTCGACAGGCACGCCATACAAACACAATTTAGCGCAGAAATAGTAAACAATCACGTAAAAATTAAAAATTGCACACAAATTTTCAATCATACTCAACCATCCATTACTCAACCATCCCCCCCTCTTAAAAACTCGGCAATCCCTGATTGCCATAAGAAAAATCAAAAGAGGATAGGAGTAGGAAAAACGTCCCTGGAAATTGTTGGTCGAATTTCTTTCATTGAAGTTGCGCAATTTCCCGTTGTATAGAGCCTCGTGATTGGATTTGTCCTACAAAAATAAAACAAATAACAAAAACAACTATGATTGCGATCAATTGCCACGCGCAAGTGCCCGGTGGCACATCTTTTTGGGATTTGAAATGGCCGGACTGCGGCTTCAACATCGTAAGTGGCTGGATTGGC